>CXYZ01013945.1:642419-669092 GCA_900006705.1 Sonneratia caseolaris | reverse complement strand
GATATATTATAATAGGTTTTTATTTTTTTAATTTTAAGTCGGCCGATTTTTTCACGGGTTCAATTAGATTCACCGATCGGACCAAGAACTGGCCGGTTCAATAGGAATTTTTCTCTTTAAATGTGTAATTGGATTTTTGTAAGAACCAGACCGGGTGAGTGGCTGGTTTCCAATCGAACCAGCCAGCCCGGTCCGGTTTTTAAAACTATGGATGATATAGTCAAATAAGGTAAAAGAATTTTCCTCCTCATTCTAGACCTGGCAAAATTCGACTCCAACATGATAACACCGTGTTGGGCAAGTGCTTATCGTGCCATGCCGGCACGGCCCGATAATTTTATTGGGTGTGCTGGGCCTGATGATCCCTTGGTCGTGCCCGCACGATAGCCCGATTAGAGATATTTTTTTAAAAAAAAACTTAATAGATTATTAGACATTATTAAATGATAGAAAAAACTCAATTTGTGAGCTCACTTGTAGTTGCAGATAAGTCACAATCAAACGAGATTATCGGACTATCGGGCCGAGCCAGGTCTGCCCCTATCTTATCGTGCCGTGTAGGCCCGACACAATATCTTAAAAGGGTCGTCCTTGAGCCAACCATTATCATGCCCTTCCCCTTATCGTACCGTGACGGCACGACCTCATAAGACCGGACCAGCACAATTTGCCACCTCTACCTCATTCCCTTTTCCTCTCATGTCTAAACAAGCTCTTCTATAAACGTTAGGAAGAGAGGAGGAAAAGGGACCCGGAGAGGCAGGGGAACATCCCATCCCATCCCTTGAAGAGTCCATGAGGGATAAGCACGTGACACAGAAGAAACGACACGTGACGGCGGCTGGAGACTGACAGACTGTCAAACTTCTCCCCAACACGATACACGAGAATATTCAAATTATCCTCGAACGGTCCCCGTATTAAAACAAGATCCGATTGTGTCGGGCCACGTCACCCTATCTGATAAATTTACTCATGGATCCCTCATCTCTTCGCTCCTTTTATTTAAGTCCTCGAACTCCTGTTGCCGATGTAGCTATTCGATTCTTAAAATTTTTGAAGATTTACTTAATTTGACTAATCTTTAAGCAAAGATTGGATAATTATAGAATCTTTATCACTTTATGTATTGCTTAATAAAATTTGATCAAATTTATCGAAAGCAGGTTAAATAGGAAAAATTACAAATCTGATTATCTTGGTCTAAAATTGGTTGAGTTATCAGTACGGGACTCTTGGTTGGATTTTTGGACGGATGAAAAGAGTTGGGGTGTAAAACATAATTTCCAGAAATTGATGAGTTGGGCGATGAGCCTGTCCGTGACGTAGGACAGCGGGTGGGAAAGGATAATAGTAAGAACCGAGACTTTCCCAAAAAACCGCCTGGGGCAGCACTCGTTCGAACAGTGCAGGAGAGCGTAGAAAACGGAGAACGGCGGACTGGAGAGACGGGAGAGCGGAGACAGAGATGCTTCACCCAACGAGACCAGGAAGCGCATAAGCGAGTCTGGAGGGAGAGACACAGGAGGAGGGACTTCCTCTGGGTCTTTACTGTTCTGTCCAAGAGCAGAGCAAGAGGATAGGAACCAGGAGTTGGTGGATAGAATCGGGAGCTCAGCCTCTTGTCTGCTCCGTGTTCATGGGGGTCCTGCACGACGACGCGGTGCTCATTACGCACTCGGAGAAGGAAGGAGATGCCAGCGTCATCACCATAAACTGCCCCGACAAGACAGGCCTGGGCTGCGATTTGTGCCGCATCATTCTCTTTTTCGGTTTGAGCATTGTCCGGGGAGGTGAGTTATGCTGGCTGCATGCGGAGCATTTCTGGGGTTTTTGCTGAAATTTCTCGTCCATTTGTTCATTAGCAGAAGCCTCAAGATTTCGACTTAGAGCTGCAGACTGGTTGAAGTTGAAGCTCTTGTGATGATAAAATAAGCACCTTTCGGCCTTTTTTTGTTTTCTTTTTTTTTTGTTTTTGTTCTTGATATTTTAGCAAAATTTCAACCTTTTTTCCTTGCTGGGTATTTGGTGTTTGCATCCCGAAGCTGAATTGGATGGGGGGTTGGTCACTAATTATGAGGAAGAAAGAATTGATTGGATGCTTGTTCTTATCGATTAGTTCCACAAAATTAAGCCAAAGAAGTTGTGTCTGCTCTTATCATCATTATTTACAAGCAGTTAGGTGATTAAAGAGGTGCGTGATTGATGAGAGTTATTGATCTTTATCTCTTGTTTTCGTTCTGAAGATGTTTCAACGGACGGAAAATGGTGTTACATAGTGCTATGGGTTGTGGGGACGGCAGATACAAGGTGGGATCTATTGAAGAAGAGGCTAGTTGGAGCATGCCCCTCATTTTCTTCTGCCTCCATGATCTCTTTCTACAGCTCTGAGATTCAGCCACCGAGGCCTCCTGACGTCTTCCTCTTGAAGTTATGTTGCTTTGATCGAAGAGGCCTTCTGCATGGTAATTGCCCGATTCACCGTATGGAACTTTTGGTTGTTAGATCAAATGATCGAACTTTTGGCAGCTAAAAACACCAGAATCATGACTGGCTTCAGTTTAGATGCAAATTCAAATGTAAAGACATCTTTGTGTTTGGTGTGCCGTAAACATATCTCCGAACTCAGAGTTAATTGTCGTTTCATGTTTTGATTGGACAGATGTGACGCGGGCTCTATTCGAATTCGAGCTTATAATCAAGAAAGTCAAGGTCTCCACGACCCCTGATGGGAAAGTGATGGACCTGTTCTTCATCACTGATACAAGGTTTACTAATAATCCTTGATCACTCTCTTTTTCAATTAATATCTACATGTCAGTACTGATTCGGATTATCTACCAGTATACTTAAAGGTGGAGCTAAACATAGTTTTTATTTTCTTTTTGGGTTCTCCTTATCGATATCTTGTTTTATCAGGGAGCTCTTGCACATGAGGAAGAGGAAGGATGGTACCATCGACCACCTAAAAACTTTGATTGGGGATGCAATGATAAGCTGTGAGATTGAAATGGTGGGCCCTGAAGTTACAGCGTGCTCACAGGATGCTTCTTTTCTTCCCTCCGCGATCACAGAACACGTGTTCCAAAGGGAAATGCCTGCAAAACTGCTGGATGGTTCAATCACATCTGACAATATTTCCATAAAGATGGACAACCTGCTCAGCCCTGCCCACACACTTGTTCAAATAATTTGCCAAGATCACAAGGGGCTTCTTTACGACATAATGAGAACACTGAAAGACTTCAATATTCAGGTACTACTGGTTTTTAGAAGTTTCTGAGTGGGTAAATTTGGAGGAACAGAAAGCTATGACAATTTTTCAGAACCAAATGGAAGACATTTTGGTGGAGATCCTTTCATTGTGTATATATATTTTTTCCCATTTGTTATGTTATAACTGATAGCTTTTATTGTATGATTAGATTTCTTATGGGCGGTTCTCGTTGGGACAAAGCAAGAGCTGTGAGCTTGATCTCTTCATAATGCAGGCGGATGGGAAGAAGATTGTTGACCCAAGCAAGCAGAAGGCGTTGGCATCCCGCTTAGGGTCAGAGCTCAGTCGGCCTCTAAGAGTGGCAGTGGTGAGTCGTGGGCCTGACACAGAATTACTAGTGGCCAACCCAGTGGAGTTATCAGGGAAGGGCCGCCCACTCGTCTTCCATGATATAACTCTTGCTCTCAAGATGCTGAACACCCGCATCTTCTCGGTATACTTTCTTGTCTCCTGAGTAGTTCTATCAATTTTCTGATAGCATATGCTGTAAATCTTATGCTTTGTGGTTATCGGGCTTGAGAATAGTATATTTTGAAAGCAACCTTTGTGATGAACCCCCAATAACCTTGTCCTTGCTGAACAGAAACTAGGAGAAAATATATCCATTACCCTGGTCTAGCTGATGGTCAAGTTCGAGTTATATTTCATTGGACTGTTCTGAAATATTGAATTTGTCAACCAGACATCAGTTAACTGTTGTCCACTGCGTCTGATGCACTTGAAGATCATGTAGCAGGCATGGTGTAATTTAAGTAGAACCTTGTCAGATTCCGAAATCTAGTACCTGAAGTGAGCAAAAGACTCATACTTTAGCCACAGTTTTGATGCAACATTCTGCTGAGCGCTTCAGGGGATCCTGTGCTAAAATATAGTAGTCGCATAATCTTTACAGAGTTGCCAACCAGCTTTTCTGTTCCGTGTATTCATCTGAAACACCGTTTTCATGGTGCATTTTGATATTTTCTCAGGCGGAAATCGGGAGGCACATGATTGGTGATAGGGAATGGGAAGTCTACAGGGTCCTGCTCGATGACTGGGAAGGTGAACGCCTTTCTGTTCCTCGAGAGCAGATTGAGGAAGGAGTCTGGAAGATGTTGATGGGTTGGGATTGACCACCACAGGCCCACAACTCAGTGTCCCGCCCTCGGAGCGGTTTCTAACTGTTGGGTTGCTTTTCGCTGATAAGGCGGTTAATCTGGTGCACAGAAAATTGGGGGCGGGGGCTCGTAGGATTGAAAGCCTAGACAGGGATCTACTGCTTTGGCTGTAGTGGCCTAATCACTTTTGATTTCGTTTCATACTTAGCTTACTGAAACAGCGTTACTAAGGCCGGAGCTTGGCATGATCTTGTCCTTTGTCCTCTCTGTGTTTCTACTCTGTATTTCTGCAGAGAGGTGTACATAAAACGCAACTCATGTATGCTACGCATGCCATGCCAGCGGGTTGTACGTATACTATATATCACAGAGAGAGAGGCAAATTCTGCATTGCACTTCCGGCTTTATCAGAGGGCGAGGTATGCTGGATTATCTTAGGCCTAGTGGACTTGTTGATGTAGTTCAGCACTGTCACTGAGCTTCGTGATCCTCTCTACCGATTGTCTCTTCTATCCATTGCTCATTCCACATAACAAAGCCAGAGTAAGATTAGTGAATTTCCAACGTCTGGAATGACCTTTGACGACTCAAACTTGGATTAGTCCGGATTCTGTAGAGCAACAATTGTGGGAGGAGTAAACAGTGACAAATTCCATCCTAATGTATGTCTAATGAGGAAATAATCATATTCAGAGAACGAAGTATTATGTCCCTGATTGTCTCCATTATCACTAATCTCTCCTGGTTACTGTCCATTATCTACGTTGACGTCCAACCAGCCAGGTCAATCGTTGTCCCCATTTGGCAACTGACCAAATTATAACCACGAATTACTACTATGTCTCAAATTACCATCAACAATTATATAATTATAATTTCAGACCTGAGAACTTAAACCCTATATAATAATACTAGATTTGTTCTTCCTTCTTTTTCCTTCCCCCTTTTCCCTTGAATCTTCCATGATTGTATATCCATGATCATAGATTTCACATTTGTCAGTAGACAATAAATTTAATGTGTGAGACCAAAAAAGGTCAATCACTTCTGCGAATAAAATTGGAAAAATCAGAGTACCGCGTATTTGTAACACATTACAGAATATAGAAATAAGAATTTCCTAATTACATATCTTCTTATTTTACATTTAGAATATCCTAAATTAAGGGTAAAATCATAGGAGATTCCCTAGTAATTTCCAAAATTACGTGAAACGTGGAGGTGTGTGCATGTGTGTATATATATATATATATTGTTTTGATCACCCGATTACAAGTTGGATCAAACCCTTTTCCAAGTTCGGTTCTACGTATACTTGTAAATCGATTGTATCGATTGGTATCTAACTAACTAGGGAGAATGAGGAGGAGAGCGCATTGTGATCTCATCTCTCCTGCCTTCCTCATCCTCATGCTTGTCGTCCTCGTATCCTATACTTCGACAGGAACGTCTGCCCAAGGAGCTGCCGGTATGTTACAAAGACAGTAATGTCTGATGTGCTCCAATAACTATATATATGTGTGTGTGTGTGTGTTCTAAATGGTATAAACATATGGACAGAGGGCCAGAGGGAGTTCGATTACTTGGAAGGAAGCCCAAAGGGCCCCTCGCACTGGGGAGACCTGAAGAAAGAATGGCAGGCTTGCAAGACCGGGACGGCGCAGTCCCCGGTGGCCATCTCGAGCGGGGCGGTGATTTTGATCCGGAACTCGAGCGTCTTCGAGACTCGTTACGTTCCCGGAAATGCTGTCATCAGGAACAGAGGCCACGACATCTCGGTAGTTGTCTCGTTATTTCAGTTACTGATCAAGCCTGCTGTCTAGAACGTGTACAAAATCCCCTGTCGTCGATATCGTAGTCTCGTATTATATTTACCTAATAGTGTCAATCGAGGATATCCCAGGTGTGGTGGGAGCTCGGGAAGGCGGGGTCGATATTGATCAACGGGACGAGCTACCAACTGCAGCAGTGCCATTTGCACTCTCCGTCCGAGCATTCGATCGATGGCTCGAGGTCCTGATGATTCCCTCTAATTGTAATAACTCGATCGAACTTGGATTAGTTCAGACAGTACGTATGGGCTGAATTATTACTGAACAGGCTCGATTTGGAGCTGCACATGGTTCACATAAGCCCGTCTAACGAGTTCGTCGTAGTTAGCAACCTCTACCAATCTGGGGCTCCTGACAGTTTCGTCTCTCAGGTGATGTTATCGTACAGCCATTGAGTAAAGATCGAGTCTTTTTCCATCACAGCGGGTGGATGATACGACGTCTTGTGGAAAATATTTGAGAACTCGTGCTTCTCTAATTATTGGCCGGTTGATGTTCGAATTGATGTGATCGACAGATTTCGGGGCATGTCAGATCCTTGATCGACAAGAAGGAAGAGAGGCCGATCGGAGTGCTCGATCCCAGACACATAATGAAGGACGGCAAGAACTATTACCAGTACACGGGCTCCCTTTCCACCCCACCCTGCTCAGAAGGTGTCACCTGGATCATCAATGAGAAGGTAACTCAGCAGCCCAGATCGAAAATCCATTGCCCACGTTCAAATAGAAACCGGACTGTCTCGAGTTCATGGTTAATTACTTAGATGATGTACTTTGTCCTGCTTAGTTTTGCTGTTTCATTGTCACCAGCTAATGACCGTTTCGAGGGATCAAGTCGATCTGCTTCGTCAAGCCGTTTTTGACGTAAGTTCCCATCCCTTTACGAAGATAAATTTCAGGAGATATGACCCTTACACCTCGGTTCTGGCCGGTGTCCTGTGATATGCAGTATGCAAAAGAAAACGCGAGGCCGTTGCAGCCGCTCAACGGACGGCAGATCTACCTTCACACGCCGACGAGCGAGTAGGAGAAAATGGCGATGTTCTCCGTAGGAAGTGTCTAGTGTCTCCATCCAGTAGACAGTATAAATAACTTCAGATGACGGTGGCAACACTCTCATTGTTCTAGGTTGAGTCGATCAGAAAGGATTTGCAGAACTCTCTATTCTATCGTCTTGCCGCTGAATTTGCAATCGGTTAGAAAACTATTCAATCCGCGAAATACTGTAATATCCATCGGATCTCATTAGAACGTCCTGAAATCGGTTTATGCATAGTTTAGCAAAAGAACTGAAGTTGCCTTGGAATGAAACACTTCAAACATATGAAGAAGACATGAAGGAAAAGTGAAAGAGAGATGTAAAGGTCAATCGGATGAGGAGAAAACCTAACTGGGTCATAGTCAAATGAATCCAACAGTTACGAAGAGAACTTGAAGAGCTTCCACACAATCCCCTGAAGAATAGGGCTGTAGATCCACTGCATGAAAAGTAGAAGTAGAACACATATACTGTTGTCAAGCTCTCACAAGTTCTATCCAACCCCTTATCTCGATATTTCTTGCAAGAAAGAATGAAGAGCAAATCGTTTCCCGATCTCTTGTTATCTCCAGCCACCCTCCTCATTTTCATGCTCCTAGCTCTCGTCTTGTACACATCACCGCGAATCTCCGCCCTTGAAGCCGGTATGTTACGATCAGTAATGACATGTGTGCGTTCAAGAATGCCATAGACAACATTAATCGAGTGAATCTTTGGGTGATGTGGTCTGCAGAGGACGAGAGGGAGTTCGATCATGTGGAAGGCAGTGAGAAGGGCCCGGCTCGCTGGGGAGACCTAAAGAGAGAATGGAGAGCTTGCAAGACTGGGAGAACGCAGTCCCCCATCGATATCTTGAGTCGGCGGGTGTTGGTGATCCTGAAGACGAACATCATCGAGAGGAACTACACTCCTGGGAATGCTACGATCATGAACCGAGGCCATGATATCTCGGTAGCCTTCCCGAGAGCATGACTTTCATCATCATCAGCTGATCAATCGATCTGTTTATAAGTTTCATGCATATATATATATATATATATATATGACTGTGCAATCGAACTCGTCCGTAGAATGCTTACTTATTCCTATCCCGATCTTATGCATCGTCTCGAGCCCATGATCTTGGTGTACATATACTGGTTTTTAACACGTCTAAGCTAATCGAGCTAGGTTAATTTGCAGGTGCGATGGGAGCTGGGGATGGCGGGATCGATAAAGATTAAGAGAACGAGATACTTTCTACAGCAATGCCATTGGCACTCTCCGTCAGAGCATTCCATCGATGGCAGAAGGTACTCTCACCTCAAACTCCCTCCTAGTTAGAATAAGTCGATCGAGTTTGCGCTAATCACTGAATAGGTACGACATGGAGCTGCACATGGTTCACGTAAGCCCCGATCCATCTGTCAAGAACAAGATCGCCGTCGTCAGTCTCCTTTATAAATATGGGCCTCCCAATGGTTTCATCTCTGAGGTACCGAAGAACGCATCAAGTTGATGAGTAAAAAGATCCAGTCTCAATGATACACGATATGATACCTCGTGAAAAATACGAGATTTGATTTTCTCGGAGGTGGTAGGTTGATTTGAACTGATGTGATCAGCAGCTGATGGAGCATATCAGATCTCTGATCGACCGGAACGAGCAGAGGGCAGCCGGAGTGGTCGACCCCAGGAACATAAAGATGGGCGGTAAGAAGTTCTACAAGTATATGGGCTCCCTCACTACTCCGCCCTGCACGGAAGGTGTCACTTGGATCATCAACGAGAAGGTAACTCGACGGCCCAGCATCGAAAGTCTAACGTAGAAATCGTCCCACCTCGAGTCTTGATTGTGGAGATGTTTCATTGTCACCAGCTGATGACCGCTTCAAGGGATCAAGTCGAGCTGCTCCGAGAAGCTGTTTACGACGTAAGTCATTGCCATCCTTCCTTTTTTTACACGGACCAATTTCCGTCGATATCGCATTTATAGTTCAATGCTGATCCGTCTCCGGTGATGCAGTATGCGGAGAGTAATGCAAGACCGTTGCAGCCGCTCAACGGAAGAGAGATTTTCCTCCACGTACTAACCGAGTAGAAGGAAACGTTGAAGATTTCTGCAGGAAAGTCTCCATCTATGATCTAGTTGATTAGCATAAATAACTTCATTCTGTTCACATGTTACAGCCCACTTCGCACGCACTGATGAAGTATCCCAGTAGGCGTCTACAGACAGAAATCACATTCTATATATAATGAAGCTATTCGTGATCCGATGAGTGTGACTTCCAGTCCAGACTCAAGCACTCGTTGCTTTACTTCCACTCATATCCTCGATCAATTATTTGAATCCCATCCATTCCTGAGACACTCCTCAAATCTATAAATACCCAGACCCTTCTGGGCGCCAGATGATGAATATTTCAATTGACTCTCGATACTGCTCATGGATCGAGGTAGTTGTGATTTTTTTTTTTCATAGAATGTGAAATCGATTTAAGCCTGCAGTGCATTTTTTAGAGACACAGAATAAATGGACCATAAGAGTCCCAACTCCATCAGGTTGCAGAAGCAAAATTTCTTGGCTTCCTACTTGCAAGTAGGGTCACAAGTGAGACCCGCAATGGCCATCAAGGAGTTAGTAAGATGAGAAAAATGCAAAAGAACGAAGATATTACTTGATGGAATCATCATATGGCACTTCACATAGTTTCTTTCAGATACAGTGGATGTCAATGAGACACAAAATGGACGGAAGGAGGTGAATAGAGGGATACTAAGAATCAATGATAAACAAATGTGTTTGGTCCAATGACAAGCAATTAAGCAGACTAGGTGAAAAAGAAGAAAGGAAATCCAAGGAAATATACACAAGATAAATACACAATCAAGAGCCAGCATTTGGAGATGGTGAAACTGAAGGTACTCACTGATTAACAGCATGACTACAGGATAAAGAGTAAGAGATCACTGAGAATGACGGCCTGAAAAATGAGAAAGGGAGAGTGAACATACATGACTTGTGCTCGTAGTGGTCAAGAAAGAGCCCGAATTCGTCTTCCTCACAATGCCCGCCTCTCGCCGACATGAGTAGCCAAAGCCTTCGGATAGAATGGGGCCTCTCCATCGAAGCAGGTCAAGAGCAACAACCGCCGAGAGGGCGCACTTGCTGTTCTTGCTTATGCTTTAGAATATTTCTCTTGACACCCGTAGATCCTTCTTGTAGGAGACTTGGAACCTCCATTATCTGCATATAGAGAAGCCTGGTCCTTAAAAAATTGTGAGAAGATTACATGGTTCTCATAATGTCTACGTTTCCACTGAAATCCATCACAATCAAGGCAGGCGGCAGTACATGAGATATTCCTAATATGTACTACCCAACAAATAATCCATATGACTATCACTGCAACCTAGTTTTAAGATGTGAAACAGTACTACCTTTAATGCGAGCTCTTCAAAGCACTGCTTCACATTTGCCCTAGTTTTTGCACTGCATTCGAGGAACAAACTCCCGAGTGTTTTTGCCAGAGAAAGTCCCTCTTCTGTGCTTACAGCCCTTTCTGAATCCTGAGGCAGAGAAGAACTCTGTATCAGTTATAATTTGAAAATGCAATGGAATAAACTATTATAACAGTAACATCAAAAGATCTTCTGGTATGCAAGACAGAAGATGAGGTGTGACATTTGGATGCTCACCATATCAACTTTGTTCCCGACTAGCATCTTTATGCAGTCCTGGTTAGTGGAATACAGTTCGACTTCCTTAGCCCATACATCTGATAAATTGGCAAATGTCTCTCTTTGTGTCACATCGTAGACTAGGAGAAAAGAACATATCAGAAAGTTAATGTAAGCAGGGGAAGGGTAGCCAAGTCTCTACTAGGAAAAAGATTAACATATACACTCATTGAATTATCAGATAGATAGCATACCAAGAATGATTCCCTGGGCATTCCTATAGTATGAGCTCATCAGCGTCCTGAACCTTTCCTGACCAGCTGCAACAGATTAGACATTATATTCCTGCAAGTGATCCATTGCCCTTACCGGGATATTGCAGTTCCAAAATAGTTCATGAAGACCAAGAAATTAAGACATCAATCTGTCTTGAAACTGAATTAACTCCAAGCAGATATACTGTTAAATGGCATATGATAACAACAGCACTAAAAAACTAACATGGCTGCCCTACAGATGCTAAACTTAGGCTAACACATGGATATCAAGCCACCTTATCCATGATCTCAAACACCATTTGGAGGTTATATGTAAAGGACCAAACTTCGAAAACGACTGGCCGCAGAATTTAGGATGAAATGAAATGTAGCATTGCAATATTGCAGGACAGTCTGTTACCGGTGTCCCAAATTGTAAGCTTTAATCTCTTCCCACCGACAGTGAGCAGCTTGATCTTAAAATCGACTCCTGAACAATTCAAGCAATGAAAGAGACAACTCTTCTGGTCATACAAAAACACAGTGATGAATGCTCCTATCCATTATGATATATCAGAGAGAACAGATTTATCTCTGAAGGGAATAACCGCCCAAACTTGCATGCCATGAGAACTAATAAATACTTAGCTCCACACACTAGAGAGTCCACCATTGAAGCTCACAATCTATGAAACTGCCTCAAGTTTTGGAATTTACCATTAGATCCTCCACACTAAGAGCTAGAGATGACCATCAAAATCTTCATTACAAGAACAATAGAGGAGACAGGTCTCCAGTGAACTGAACTCAGCTTAAACCATTGATGGGTGAGAAAAAGATGGAACAAGAAGCACAAAAGAATCTGGGAAGGAAGCAGGAGAGTACCAACGGTGGGGGCGAGATCTTCGACGGAGCAAGAGATGAAGCTGACAAGAAGGCTGCTCTTGCCCACCCCGGAGTCTCCGATCAGCAAGATCTTGAACGAGAGATCATAGCTGCTCCCCTGCCCTGATGATGATCCCATGTCTCCTCCTCCTCCTCCTCCTCCTCTACCCCCTCTGCTCCTTTCCTTTTATTTTTCCTTTGCTGGATATTAACCCAAATCTGATTGATGGCAATGACACAGAAAGCGGTGGCAGGTTAGAGAGAGACGGAAGACGAAGAGACGGAAAAGATAAAGGAAGAGAAAAGATCCATCGAATGCTGGGATAGAGAGAGAAGCTGACGCTACACTCAGACACTGGCAGAAGACACAATATGAATTCGTTGAATAAATTATATTTCTAAGATTATTTTATTTTTCTTAGGTTTCAAATTTTTTTAAAAAATATATTTATTTTATTAATTATTATAAAATAAACTAATTATTTATATATATATATTAGATATGGGCTCACCGACTTAAGGTTAACTCAAAATATTTTATACTGTACTATTAACTAATTTTAACATTTCCTACATCTATTACTAAGATGCCATCTCCTTACCATCACACGGGAGTAGGAGGAGGAGGAGTAGGAGGCGGCGTTGAAATGGGGCTCGCCGTTTCCCCTGAAACCTCCACGGCATCGTTTACTCAATTCCGCGCTTTAGATTCCCTGCTGGACTTTCGAGCGCCGTCGCTGGCTTAAATTTTAAAAAGGCGGAGAGTCGCTCATCATGACGGGAAAAATCGAAGACAACCAAGCTCGCGACTTGCCTTTTCTTCCTGATTTATTTATTCATTTTTTTTTCAAAGGAAAATGATTCTGACTTCAAAAGGTTCCCTTTTCGATCTGATTTAGTATCGGGGAATCATCACTGCCCTTGCCCGCATTGAGATGGAACGAGCAAGATGCCTGCCCATCATTTTCAATGCTAATCAACTCCCTGTTTCTCGATCTTTTTCTTCCTTCCGGTTTCAAATTCGACGACGAACTTCAACGCGGGGTCGGGAGATCGGTGCTGTTGGTGGGGGGAGTGGCGTACACGCGCCATCCCGGGTAAGAGTCGGGCGGAGTGCCGCTGTCAGAGTCTCCAGAGTCAAGGCGACGCCTCCATTTATGGGGAAGAGAACAAGCAACCCACTGCCAACGTCATGTCGGTCAGGGGTCAACATTCCGTCCCTAATTACACGCCAAGGAGAAGAAATCAGACGTTTTCTTTCTTCCTTTCGGACCGTGCCCTAATTTTTGTTTCCTCATTTGGGTTAATTTTCTGCATCTAAATCGTGCCCCAAAGTCCCTAACCTTGATGTGCTTTCCTAAGTTCCCTTCTCTTGTTTCCCCATTTGGACCAATTTTGTAGAAGTCCCACCGCATCGGACAGCCGAGGACCGGTCACGGCCATTAATGTCATCAGCCGCACGAGAGGAATCCCCTTCATAAAGACCGAACAGAATCAAACCATCGTCGTGTGTGATGGAGACATCAGGATGTTTTCAATCCTCCATCTTTCACATGAATATGAACAAGAAAATCGAATTGACTATTCCCCATTTACTAATGATGAAAAAGAGATGCACCAGATAGAATGCCGTCCATAGGACCATAACTCTATAGATCTCAGTTGACTGAACACAGCGAAAGAGATTGGCTTGGAGCCCGAGCCCTCGATGTCAACTGCCAAGTCTATGCCGTTGACTGGAAGATACTCATATTAGCCCATGAAAGTTTCCGAGGAGTTTGAACCGACTCATCAACACGAAACTATAAACCATAGTTTTTAAAATCGGACTGGATCAAAAATCAGTGCAGACATGAATTTATATGTTAGACTGGATGTTCAATAGGTTGAACCACATATTTAATAAATGATATTCATAATATAATATTATCAATAAATTTATATAATATTATAATTTGAATGCGATTTATAACAAAAATTATTAATATATCCATTATATAAAATAAAAATTTAATATAAAATATAAATATATGTTTAGTAAATAAAATAGGTATATTATAATATTTTTTAAATTTTAAGTCGACCGATTTTCTAACGAATTCAATTAGATTCACTGGTCGGACCAAGAACCGACAGGTTCAATTGAAAATTTTCTCTTTAAATGTACAATTGAATTTTTTGTAGGAACCGGATCGGATAAGTGGCCGATTCCTGGTCAAACCAACCGGCCCGGTCCAATTTTTAAAACTATGCTATAACCATATCTAAGAACTCTCTTAAATTATCAATGCGTAAACTCTGCCGACTTTGTTTACTAAATTATATTGTCTCACCATTTTACAATTTATCCGGAGTTTTAGTTGGGCTCAATTCCCAAATCCATTCCGCGCTTGTTCCACCTTGTACCCTTTATTTGAGTTTTATGGCTGGACTCAGTTCCGAGATCGATGGCCTGTCGACTTAGAGAAGGACCTAGAACAAGAGGAAAACGTGAGGATGGTGGTGGCCATCGAGGACCGTAGATCTTTGCCGGAAGGAACAAGAACACCTGGTGTGACTGCTGAAGTTCTGTGCTATCGTTGTCACATAGGGATCGGCTGTTGTGGACCAATCCGTGTCCATAAACAGACAAACACTGCCCGCCAAATGGTGGTCAAGATACGCCTCGCCTGTGCCCTATAAATAGATATTTTTCTACTTGCTTCCCATGTGCGGCCAGGCCAGTACAGTCGTGTTTTCATTGGCTCGCCTGCCTTGTCCGAGGGCTTGAATGCGACATATATATACAAACGCTTCTATCCTCACCTTCTGGAGAGGAGGTTGGGAATCGACCGCATTATACCTTTCCCGGATCTTTCAACAGATTTAACTGTCGGATCTATTCATATCATGTCAATTTACATCTTCGTATCCATGTAGATATGTCACTGGATCCTCCTCCAACTGATGAATAGACTCAACCCATCGAGGTTTTAAGAGGTTTGGTTTAGCAGACGAGTGGAGGTAATGGATTCAGTGGGGAAAACAATCTGAAAGTAAAGGGGATCGAGGTTTCGCTTACGATCTTTTGAATGCAACTGGCAATACAACGTGAATTTTGCTCCCGATGATCAACATGCTGCAGAAACAACCGAATTCGCTTCAGTATCGGTGTATAAGCTGTTTGTACGCGTCCTTGTTCCTAGAGTAGAACTCAATCTCAGCCTGGAAATGTAAAGCCAAAGGCATTACTTACACGGGAAAGAATGTTCAGTAGAATGATTGTAGGAGAGAATCATGACTTTAAGTTATACTACGAGAGAAGGTAATAACTGAGAGGTGTAATATCCATACCTTGCGGACCCCCATAATGGCTATGGAGAGCTTCTTGCCAATGAAGCCTTGTATGACGTCGTCCTTTCTGAAGGCCTCGAGAGATTCATTGAGTGATTTTGGCAATCTCAGAAGCTTCCCTCCGAGGCTAGATGGGTTTGCATCTGTTTCATTAATTCACGGTCGAGTAAGATGACTCCTTAAAAAGAGTTTAAGACCAGGATAAGCAGCTTGACTGATGCCGAAGCTGTATTCTCGCTGTCCATAGTAATTGCTTGACCTTACAGCATATACAGTTTGAAAGAGCAATGATACATATCAACTAGAAACCATCTAAAAGCATAAGCCCTTACTGATAGGTTCTGGGAGATGGAGCTTCCTTCTGAGACCATCAATCCCAGCAGCAATGACAGCAGCCAAGCCTAGATGTGGGTTTGCACAGCCATCAAAAGACTTGATCTCGAAATTGCTTACTAATCCATCCTGTATTCCTGGTGGGCAAGCAGTTCTCAATGGAGCCTCCCTGTTTTCCTTACCCCAGCACTGGTATGCACCACTCCATGTGTTGGGTTGTATACGATCATAACTTCATTTAAAAGAAAATGGTAACAGAGAAGGAAATCAATCAAAATCATATGCAGAATTCTTTGGTGCACAGGTGCATTGAACATCGTTAAAACCAGATATAAAGGGATATTTTTTAATGCAACAGAAGAACTCTTTCGTAAACTAGATATTAGTTCAAAATCTTTCCAATCTGTACATTTGAATTCAAACTTTAATGGCTGTAAAGCATGAATTCCTCTTGTTATGGTTACCCCAACAGGGTCTAACAAAACTGTTGATTTTACTTAAATGGTCCTTTCAACAACTTTCAGTTCAGAAGATGTTGCTTTATTGGTAATGTTGTAAGATCTTTGTTCAGGTACTAGGCACAGCTTGATCTAATTTCTGTTCAATTTTTCTTTATTATTGTAACAGTATGCAGAAAATTTTGCTCGTTATCAAATGAAGATTAAACTGAACCATTGTGAATATAGTCATAAAGAAAATTTGACAAGCTGAGAAAGAAACAGTTCATTTCACTCGTTACCTATTGGGTACTGGAGCAGTAAACGCCAAAATTGAAGGAAGGTGATCTAAGACTCCTGCCATGAATGCCTCCCCAACTTCGGACATCCCATGCTTAGAAGATCCATCAGATGCCATGAAAACATTTTGTCCATTCTGCCATAAACTTAGATGGACATGGGACCCAGAACCAATATCATCAAGTGCATATCTGCACAGCAAAGCATGCTTGTTAGAATCAAAATAAGTTTGTTAAGAGTTCTGCTAATTGCATCATCAGCAATCAAACAAAGCCTTTTTCCTGTTAAGCGGGGTTGGCTTCAAAATATAGCACATCCACAATCCTAGAATTACTTTCACAGTATCAACAATCTAGCCAACGAAATAAGTAGCCTCAAATTTGGCACAGATTTCTTCAGCTGTTGCATTGAATAAATGTCTAATGCAATATATATAGAGAATAATCAATTCAATTGATTAAATTCCAATAGATGGTATAGCAAAACATCCATTTTCGTAAAGTGAAAGAACAGTATAGAGCGTCCAAGCAAAACTAGACCCACTTGGGTATGAAAGTTGCCAAAATCCCATGTCTCCTCACAACAGCCCTTATAGTTTCACGAGCAAAAATCAGGTTGTCAGCTGCTATGCAGCAAGCTTTGTGCCCTATTGCCATTTCAAACTGGCCTTTCCCAGCTTCTGCATGCAACTGTAAATTTCCAAGAAAAGTTCAGAAGATCATTCCTATTAGCACAAAAGAGACCAAAGATAAAGGTGAGGCATAGTGATTTACAAAATTCATGGGGAGAGATCTAGGAACATGAAGCAAGTTGCTAAAGCTGTCACAATGGAGAAGATGATTTCTTCTTGTTCTTTTTTTCTCCTTTTGAAATGGCCACAGTTCACTTTATTAAATCAGGAAATGACTTTTAAGGCTTTTTATCCTCTTCAGCAGCAAATAATTTTATTTATCTTGGTTACCTGTTCCACTGGTATGTTCAAGGAGTTGAGAGCAGCTAACATCTCATGAAAAATTGAACTTGCTGCATCATATGCTGCTGTAGAACAATAGCTTGTCGAATCAATTGGTACATATTCTTCTTTTCCTTCCCTACACAAAAAAGTGATCATTGGTAGCAGATTACACAACGAATTGAGATGCTCCAAATAAAGATGTGAGGATACCTTAGTTCACTCCTCAAGAGATAGAACTCATTCTCAAACCCTGCATTCACTTCCTACATGTACAGAAAATTATTCAATACTCAGTCACAAATAATTAAAACAAAACAAGGACAATTATATGCATACCAAGTTGAATTCATCTTTCAAAATTCTAGAAACTCTTCTTAATGCCTCTCTAGGGCAATATTCCCAAGCTTCCCCGGGTTTAAGATGCATATCAGCCAAGACCATTTCCTCCCGTTCCTCCCTGTTGATTAAGGTTAATCAAACAGACACATCAATGTAGAGAACAAACAATTACCTTGAGTAATAACCAAACAAAGAATATTAAATGGAGTAGATGCAAATGGAGAAAGCTTTTTCCTGGATAGAGTGCCACTTACTACAAGTCTAAGCCAATAGGAATTCCTTCAAGGGTGGACTTATAACCATCCTGTATTGCGTTATACCTATTTCCATTTAATTGCAATTTCTCCAAAAACCCCAGCTTCATCGGTTCAAAAGGCCAACTTCTGATATTGAAATATAACAAGGAATGAAGTGATAATAAAATGCCACCTTGACTCAGAAGTTTTGGGACAGAGAATATTCTGGACAAGAGATCAAAAAATGCTCATCATCTCAGCAGCTTTACCTGTTGTCATATTTTATCACCTCTTTTTCCACAAGACATATTTAATCATTTAAGGTGTGATAATATTGAGCTTTCAAAATAAAAAAAAAATTGAAAAACAAACAAACAAAAAAGGATATGCTAAGCTATAAAGAGCAAAAATCTGATTCTTGGATTAAAATAGACTAGAACAAACATCAAGTATTACCATGGAATTTGCCACTTAGTTGACAAATCAGGGATCAGTCTGATCTCACCCGTCCCGGTCAGTTTGGTTTCTTCTGCTGGACCATCAACTGCAGAGATCATGCCCATACAAGCAAAAGTTAAACCCACACCATTCTTCACCACAACTTCATAGAAGCGTTTAGCAGGGACAACCTGAAATAGATTGTAAACCAACATCCAGATTAAGAATTTGTTACTAATTCGTTTCTGCAGAAGACAGGGAACAGGATAAATCCTCGAACTGCTTAAAGGAATCCAATTTTAGCTCAAAAGTGAGAATCACATGGTATAAAGATGATTAGGTTAATGAATGACTTAAGAATCCAAATCTCATTTTTCATGAGCTAGGAATAATAATGAACAGTTTCTACACAAAAATGACACAGCAGGGGGACAGAAGACGGCCATCTTGAGGCACATCACGACCTATGCAACATCATTCTATAACATTGACTGTTTACTTGTCTGGCTTATGAACAGGATCAATGTAGATTAAAAAAAGATCCAACCTTCATTTGTAATTCTTCAACTACTTATGTCCATATCTACATAAAGCTTTTATGAATTGTTAACTTGATGGTTTCTGCATGAGAGAGAGAGAGAGAGAGAGAGAGACTGACACGACATCTGTGCTGTCCGGAAGCATCTACCCAGATGACACGAACAAGTGAAGCATTGTTCTGAGAGACAGTAGTAGCCAACTTGACAAAGTTGGGACACGCATAGCTGTTTGCATCAGATTTAGGAGCTCTATTGAGATTGTAGAATTGAATTGCATTTCCTGCCAAAATGTCTCCTGCTGCTTCAACAGCTTCAGCAATTGATAAATCACCATCGCTACATGCAGCACGTAGAACAGTAAAAACAACTTCGCGTGCTTTTTTGGCTCCTGTAATGAAGAAAAAAAGGATTTCATGTAATTGTCTTTCCACCCAATATGATCACAACACTTCAACATAACTTATCACCAAATTTGCAACTTCCGACAAGATTTCCTGGTTGTATAAGTTAGGAAAACAAGAATAACTAAATAGAAATTTTCATACATTTTCTCCTGTAACTGTCTCTCCAGATATCCTAAGCAGTTCTTTAAATTTCCTGGCCTTACAAGATAGTGTATCCACAATGGCCACATGGATAGAAAGTTCAGCAAGACAGCATAGAGCAGAGCATAGTAACACAGGATGGACTGATAACTCTAGAGGCATAAGAACATAATTTCTTAGAGAATAATTCTACAAAATCACATTCCATGTAAAGTTATTAACAAACCTAAGTAGAAAGTTTCGGGACAGGCATAACCATCAGTGCTGAACATCACCTGCATGTTATAGCACTGTAATGTAAAACTAGGGGAAAAAATGTAAAACAAGATGGAACTACTCTTCATCCTTCTAGAAAACACATAAAATTTGTCAAGGCAAACACTATAAAAGAGCAAAATCAAGAGATGGCCAAGAAAAAGGCAAAACCAGGAAAATTTTTCATAATATGCATTTTTTTTTAAGTTACTGTATTTTAAAAATGCCTACCATGTCTTTGCATGTGTATTGGCACATCTCATAGATACTTTTTCTAGATTGAGATAAACCTATTTTTTCCAGGAAGTATTTAATCACCTTTGTCAATGGAGCTAGCTCCAATAGCTCTTTGACAGAAGATATCATCCCTTGTACACTAAGCTTGGGAACTGCAAGCCCGAAATCTAGGTATACCTGAGAGTGCGGAAAAATGTCATATATGAGGAAAGTGGCAACTTCAAATTTAATAGCAGTCAATAAAAGCATAGAGAACCAAACTATACTTGATGATAAACAGATGCCAAGTAAGAAGCCTCCTTGGAGAAAGGGTATGATGCATGTAAAAGAATTATGCGGCACTTCTCAAATCTTTTATCCTCAAGTACAGCTCGGAGATGCAGAGGATTGGCCAGACGCAAGTCCAGATCTTTGTCTCCAAATCTAGATGTCATTCAGATAGAGCAAGAATGATGTGAACAAAGAGATTCAAGCAAATGTTGATAGCTTAATGCTCTGAATGATCTGATCTCTGGTAATAACTCACATGAACTCCTAGTAATTCTTGTATAGGATAAAGCATGCTTGCATGGCCAATATATCAATAAAACATCATAAAAACTTCAAAGAGTTTATCAGATTGAATTCAAAATCAAATTGGTTCATGATACAGTTATTACCAGATCCAATTTAAAATTGAATTGGTCCACAATACAGTTCAAATTTAAAAATCTCAGATCCATCTATTTGGGATCTCAAGGTCAAACTCCCGAAGAGTTAGTAGCAGGAAAAAATACCGCTCGACCTACTTGATTTCCTACTCAGATATTAGCAGAAGATGAGCTTCAAGAATTTACATATCTAACGCTTTTTAATACCCTGTATGTATCTGCATTGGCAAGTTGAAGCCCACAGCGATCTCCAGACTACGGGTCAAGATGTAGTCAATGAGGCTTTTGTTTGAAATGCGCACAGGCAATCCAGCTGTACCAAGAGATTGATAAGCATCTAAGTCCATAAATCATCAAGAAAGACACATTCAAGTCATGCTTACCACGGAGAGTACACCTAAGACCTTCCTCAGCCTCTGAAATACTGACGGTTGGATTGATGTTTAGACCACTGCGATATGCAGCTATACTCTTCAAGCCATATATATTAGCTGCAGCTGTAACAACAATATTAAGGAATTCAAATGCAAGAGTGAATGCATTTATAAATCCATGATATATAGAACATCCAAAAACTCAAAACTAACTGAAAGGATATGACACTAGCTTTTCTTCAAATATTTTGGTGAACATATCCAAGGTCCAAACAGATCCATCTGGTGTCCCCTGAGAAGATTAATGACAAAAGTCAGAAAGTAGAAAAATGAAATCACAAAGACAATTTCTATATTTAGAAACCTTGAGACTTGGTGGTCCACTGGAGATGTGACCAGTTGTTCGGTTTATATATACTAATAACAGGGATCAGAGAGTCATGAGAACCATAAGGATTTGTTCAGTAGGGCGGTGATGTTTGTCTAAGCTCCAAATATAAGTAGACTGTCCACTTCAAATCCATTCATTTCAACAATTATATTCCATTGCGTGTACACGGTGGACTGCGGCCATATGGGTTTATCATGGAATATGTGATTTGTAAACTAAACAAAGGTTAGGAGAAATTCAAGATGCAGCAATGGCCCTCACAGTTAATATGCAAAGGGAAATTTGAAATAACAACCGAAATCTCCTTACTTCATCCAGAATCTTCTCAGCAACCCGCTCAATCCTCAAAATTCTGCCAACAAATGGGATAAAAGCTTCGTGCCAATTTAGGTCGTGCTTGTTATCCAATTCCAATCCATCGTCGATCAGCAGAGCAGAAATTCTCGCCGCTTTAAAGCATACTGAAGCAATGGACTGTAATCCAGCATTTCTCCGATATTCTTCAACAGCATGCAAAGAAGACTCGGTTCCATAAAGGTGGGCGATATCTCTCAAATTTCTCTGCATTGACAAAGCAGTGATGTCAGAGACTAGCTTAAGCATCATACTTCCACGGAGGAATACATCCGCGCAACAGAACTTCTTTTCAAATAACCGACACCATGGTTTTCTCTTTTCCATAATGACTAACATCGTTGTCATATGAAATTATAATCTCCAAATCATCCTTCCTTGCTAAGGCAAATGAAACCTCCTTGATGGTCAAGCCAAGACAGAAATAGAAGGAGTTATGCACATTAACGGGAAAATCTGCAGGACGATACAGCTCAGATCGTCTTGCAGCATTGGACTACAACAAAGCGAGCATCCTGTATGGGATCCGGAACGGTCCAAGCGATGGACATCAAGAGGAGAGACCACGGGACACGGGAGGACTCAAAAAGTCAAAAGGCTCAGTGAAGCTCGGTAACAAGGCAGCGAAGAGAACCTTGAAGGAGAGGGAGTGAGGGGCAGAGGACAGGGCTTCCCCAGCGGCCTCAGAGAAGCAGTTGATGAAGGGAAAAGCGGAGTCGATGGCAACGATGTTGTGAGCATGGGCGTCGACGAGCTCGGCCTTCTCCACTGCCAACCTCAGCTCCTCAAACTCCATGGCCATCGTCTCTCTAATCCTCCCTCTCTCTCTCTCTCTCTCTCTCTCTCTCTCTCTCTCTCTCCGATTGGTAAGTCTACTTCTCTCTCTGTCACCAGCTCGGAGGGGATCCAGCCTCAGCTTGGCCGCGTGGAGTGGACTTAGTCGAGAGAAGCGAAGGATAAGATGACACTTCAGCGTCTACATATACATATATATAATATAATTGTCAGAAACCAGGACGGATGGGCCCGCCGTGCCAATAAGTTTGAGGGGAAGGAGATTCGTTGGTATCGAGACTCTCGAAAATATTATTTATTAATATCAATTCAACAATAAAAAGTAACAAATAAAGATTAAATCGTAAATTTATCTATAAAATTATAATGGGTGAGTATAAATAAAAATTATACTTACCATTAGAGGAGGAAGACCACGACAAAGTGGGAATCCGCTGAACTCCAGTATTATATAATATTTCATTTGTATATATTTCTATTATAACTTAAATATCAGAGGAAAAAATTAAAATTCCCACATAATTTTCCCCTTTTGTAGGGGCGGTGGAGACATGAAGATGCCCGACGAGTAATTCACCGGCAAATTTCAGCCCTACCACTTTTCCTTCCAGCTTTTCTTGAATTTCTCCCCTAAATAAACTGAATGAATTTTCGTGGTACTGCAAGATTTCTTGTGAACGAGAGAGGGGAAAAGGATCCTCTCTCTTTCTCTCTCTCTCTCTCTGAATATAGACCTGGCAAAATTCGGCACGGCCCGATAGCCCGGCACAGGCACGGCACTATAACACTGTGTTGGGCCAGTGCTTATCATGTTAGGCCCGGCCCGATGCTGGCCGTACCGACACGATAGCCAGATTATGAATATTTAAATAAAAAATAATAGACAATTAGACATTATTGAAAAATAGAAAAAAAAAATATTATTTATGAGTTTACTTTTAGTTACAAATAAGTCACGATCAAACGAAATTTTTATCGGGCTATCGGGCCGGGCCAAGGCCGCCCCTGTCTTATCATGTCGGGCCGACACTGCACAATATCCTAAAGGGCCGTGCTCGGACCAGCCCTTATCATATCCTCCCCTTATCGTGCTGTGCCGGCACAATTTGCCACCTCTAGCTGAATAATACTTTCATATTCATAGACCAAAAAAGCCAATCGCCAAATCAATCAAAACCATTAGATTCATACACAAAAAGTCCTAATTCATGACCTAACTTAGTATTCTTCCGACTTGTCCATAAAGCTAGCAATTTTTTTATGCTAAATTTGTCTAATTTAATAAGATGTAATCAATTCTATCAAATTAAATATACTTAAAATTATTAATTTATTTAAGTTATATATATTATTAATTTAATTTATCATATATTAAACTTGTAAATATTTATTTGTCGAATTTTATTATGACATAATCTTATTATAATTATTTTGATCAATTTTTTTATTATTAATAGACATATACAAATCTAATTAACACGTTTGGATATGTTTAATTTATACGGATTAAAGTGGTCAAGTACATGGTTGAGTGATTTTTCACACGGACTATTTAAATATAACACAGTTAGACACAACACGAATCATTAGTCCTACTTGTCCAGATACATTTTACAGAGAGTAAAAGTAGACATAGTCTTCCTTGTGTCTATGAGTATCTACCATCCTAACACCTCGGTCAGTAAAAAAATTGTCAATGGAGAGAATGAAGCATTTGGCGTAGAAGTGGAAAATCGGGCCGGGATGGTATTATTGGGCCGGGCCAGCATGGCACTATAAGATAGTGGCGGCCTTGGCCCTGCCCGATAGCTTGATAAAAATTTCGTTTGATCGTGCTTATTTGCAATTATAAGTGAACTCACAAATAAAAAAATTTCCTATCCTTCAATAATGTCTAATTATCTATTAGTTTTTATTTAAATATCATTAATTGAGTTATCGTGCCAGCACAGCCTGAGGATCATCGGGCCCTTCCGACACAGCACAATAAAGCTTCCGGCACGATAAGCACTGACCCAGTACGATGTTATCATACCGAACCGAATCTTGCCAAGTCTAATTCCATGAGCTTCGAAATCTCATTTTGGGTGTAGGCAAGGCGGTAAAATCTTTCTGTGTACATGGGCTCCCACATGATCAAAGAAAGTTGGGGATCGTACGCTTTTGTAAGTTTGACCAATCTTTTGACTTCATGGGTATACATACATACATACATATATATATATATATATATATCTCTGTGTGATTCCAGCCCACTGCATTTTCGTGTGTCTCTACTGTTATTTTCCCTTATCCACATAAAAAAATTATTTATAAAAATCAAATTTAAAATCTTACGGATATTAAATATTTCTAAGTAATTTATTATGGTTATTTGTTTGATTTGTTTCACTTAATGAGAAATCTATATTACCGACGGGTTAGAAAATTCTCATATAGATCGGGATGATGCTCGGCCTATAAGATCTCGTAAATGAGCACGTGAAAGTATAATCGGACCAATAATGGCGCGTGTGGTTGAATGCCACTAAACAAACAAACGGCCCCACATCACGTCACAACTCCTACTGTCGTCGTGCCCCAAATGTAACTGTTAATGTGCAAATGTGCTCAGCGAGGGATGGATCAAGGGATTAAGGAATGAGAACTATGAGTTGATGCATCTTAGAGGTTTTTTCGTCGACGCTCCCACGTGTCGTAGGAAGCCCAAATCCAAATGGGGCAATTTGAACTTTGAAGGGCCTGTTGTCGGTGTCCGTCGACCGCTGGCAAAGTCTCTTACCTCGATCCAATCTGTCCTGGGTCGCCGAGGAAATTAACAAGCACAACCACGACTTTCTGCATTGAGCTTAGTGGGGGATGAACGAGAATAGCAGCAGTAGAACCGATGGATGCGGAGCCGACCCGTATCGTAGGCCCATCGGCCAGCGTCTGATTTTATGAGTCGTGTCGGACAAATCAGCATACCCATCAGGCTGAATGATTGAGTTCGAATGTGAGGTCAGTAGCACCCTCTGTCTAGTCGGATAAAGCTCGACCTCTCATCTCGCGCAAATGGTTCCGTCGCAATTTTCCAGCAGACTTGTGCCGGAAATATTCCGAGGGATGTCTTGCCAGCACAATTCTCTCGCAGAGCCCTTCCGTCAACGTCTTCCATTGCATGCTGACGGGAATATTCGTTAGAAAATCGGGAGTTTCTTGTAGTGGTTGCCAACGACCTCAATACCATAATTCCATAAAGATGAGGAAAACTTGAATTTGAAAATTTTCACCTCTTAATTGCTAGCCGAAACTCGGATTGATCCGTCAGTTTGTGGGTACAGAACTGTGTACGGGGTTGATCTTGAAACCCAACAATTCCTGAAGTCGTCCGCGCACTCTAAAATGGGTGAATAAAACCATAAGAAGGCCCCTCCAATGGAAGACCTGTGGCAATTCATTTTAGGCGAAGTGGCATCCGGCGGTGGCTCCGGTTGAAGTCTTGGCTCGAGCCGACAGTCAAAGTTGAATGTGTTGACCGACCCTATTTAATCCGCGGACGAGTCAGTAAGCTGACGGTGCAATGAGTATGAGATAGTGCAGACACCGAGAGCCTAGAAAGTTGTCGGCAGCAGTTGTTCGCTTATGGGGCGTGAATTGCTGTGGAATGAATGGACTCTGACACCTACCCCCAGCGATACTATAGACACTGCTTCTAGTCCAAATAGACCCTTTTATCACGTTTTCAATTTCTTCCTCGTAAATATTAATCAGATGTAAGAGTACCTAAATCGAGTAATTGATTCATGATAATAGTTTTTATAATCGAAAATTATTCAAGGTGTGAATATATAAGTTTAATGATGGAATCACATATCTAATAAATAGTTATAATAATATATAATTATAAATTAAAATACTATACACTAAACATCACCTTATTTATATTTTTAAAATTTAAAATATCTATAGCAAATACAACTTCAGTAAAAAAAATATTAATAAAAATAAGATATAACCGTAATTTTTAAAATCAGATCGGCCCGGGAATCAGTGTAGGCCTAGGTTCATGGGTTTATGAGTCGGAACGAGGTTCAATGGGTTGAACTGTATGTTTAATAAATAATATTA
>CXYZ01013945.1:478757-634491 GCA_900006705.1 Sonneratia caseolaris | reverse complement strand
AATTAAATGAAATAATCAAATAATTATTAGAATATAATTATATGTGTATAATTAATTACTTAAAAATTTTATAATTTTTATTTTATTATAAAAAAATTTTGTACTCTCAAACTAACACAATTTTTTCGGACGGTGCCGATATGGTACGAAATATCAGACGGCTCGAAAATACCGGGTTAGGCAAGATTTTTTCGTGCCATATATGGTCCATACAACTTTTTGCCAACCCTATTGTCAGGTATACTAACCTTTGAGTGATTGGCAGCTTCATTTGCAGGACTGCTTCTGTTAATGGCTCTGGACATATTCAGGTTCCTCGAGCCACTAGAACACTTCTGTTTCCTCTTCTCTTCCTTGACTTTCTTCAGCTCCTCTTCCAGGGCTCGAGACTTGACCAGATACTTGTCCCGCTCTTGTTCCAGCGCCTTCACCGTCTGCTGGAACTGCCTGCTTTCTCTATGGACCCGACTGAGCTCGTTCCTCACTTCCACAGCCTCAGCACACCTTGCCTCATTCGCTGCTAATTCACCCTCCAAGCGGACGAGCTTTTCCTCTAACGAGGCTTTTACATGTCTGCAATCTTCTAGCTCCCTCACCACCTTCTCTAGAGCGGAGATTTTCTCCATGGATGCATTTCTCTCCCCATTCAGTTCTTCAAGTTCCACCAGAGTTGACCTGTAATCAGCTTGAAGCTTTCCCTTCTCAGACTTGGCTTCCCCAAGCTCACTCTTGAGCTGCTCCATTTTCCGCAGCTGATCCTTCAAAGAGGTGGTCTCGCCCACCAGTTGACGTCTCTCATACTCAGAGACAGTGAGTGTCAGCTCGAGTTCATTTATCATTGTCTTTAGCTTCTCTTCCCCGAATTTCCAATTCTCTACCATCTTCAATAATCTCTCCCTGTCTTGTCTCAAAGCAGCTACATCCTCCATCAAGCCTTTAACCTTACTCTCCAACTCAGATTTCGCGGCCTCAAACTCCGTCTCCTTCACTTCCATTAGTGATCGAATCTCTCGAACAGATAGCTCCAGTTCATCTTTGTCCGCAGATATCTTTGATATCTCATCTGCAGCATTAGATAATATTCTCTCCCGCTCATTTTGAGCTTCCAAGTCCTTTCTTCTCAGTTCCTCAACTTCATTCTGAAGATTCTCAGCTTTGATCAACTGATCTGCATATAGCTGACTAAATACTTGTTCCGCCTGAACGAATTCCTCCTTAAGCTTCTGGTTTTCCTCATGAAGAGAATCTAACCTCAGTAGCAGTTTCTTCTCTTTCGATGAAGCATCTTCCATTACAGAGGAGAGGTTCTCTTCCAACGCTTCGGTCTTAGTAGCAAATGAATCTGTTAGTTTCCCCAAGTTAAACTCCAGTCTGGAACATAACTCCCTTAACTTGAGATTCTGTTCCTTCAGCTCATCATTCAACCTCCAAAGAGAGCTGATTTCTTCTTTAAGGCCATCATGCTCTCGACGAATACTCCTTAGTTCAGCTTCCAGGTCCGAAATGCTGGCCAAGAGCTGTCTGTTCTCTCTCTGAAGATCAATCAGTTGAACTTCCAATTCACGTTTTCGCTTCTCTAGCTCAGAAGACTTCCTCTCGAGAACTCTATTAGCAGAGACATGAGAATCAAAGCTGCTGCGCGAGATGTTAAAATCGTTCTGCAGATCGCTCAAGCTCTTAAAGGTTGCATCTCTGTCTCTCTGCATTGCCTGCAAGTCTTCCTCAAGCCGAACCTTTTCATTCTCAAGCTTCAAAACCATTGCTTGGAGATCTTCAATTTCCCCTTCTCTTGTCTGCAACCTCTCTTTGAGCTTCTTGCTCTCGTTACTTTGTTCAATCAACTCCTCTCCAAGTTCTCTGTTCTTACTCTCGAGATCCAGCTTCAATCCCTCAAGCTCTCTGATTGAAACAGCGCAACTGTCATAGCTTTCCTTCATCACCTGAGTTTCATGGTCAGAGCTACTCACAGATTTTGCCGAATATTCGCATGATAAGAGTTCACATGACTGAACTATTCCCTGCAGAGTACCGTTGCTCATGTCCTTGAGCTTAAACAAGAGGTCCAAGTTCTCCTCCGTGAGCTCGTTGCAATCCCTCTCTAGCTCCTCAAGTTTTTCCTTCAATAACTCAATTTCTTTAACCAGACTCTCTTCATTGTCTCTTCCCAATGATTCCTCTCTTTCCCTCTGAAAGGTTATCTCTGATAGCTTCGCCCTCAAACTCGTGACTTCCTCTTCCTGAGCTAATAATGTAGTCTCATATTCTTCCTTGACTTTCCTTGCAACTCTCTCCTTTTCATCTGCTAATTTCTGCATAAGGGAACGTTCCATGTCATCAAATTTCAAGTGCTCCAGCTTAAGATCTTTGATCTCAATCTTTTGCTTCTCCAGTGTCTCTTCCATCTCCTGGAGAACTGAAACAAGTTCGATGTTTGACTCTTGGCTCCTTCTCAGCTGAAGAGCCAACTCAGAATTGGTTTCCTTCTGGAATCTAATCTCTTCCTCCAACTCATGCGTGATAGGCCCCACGCCTCCACTTCGGTTTCCTTGTAATTCCTCCACTGTGTTCTTATCAACCAAACATTTCACCCTCTCAACTTCTTTTCTCAGCCTATCACGATCTGCATTAGCTTCCGAGAGCTCTATCTCCAAGCCCACCTGCTTCGTTGACTGATCAGAGAATTCCTTCCTTAGTATATCCAAATCAAGCCTCAGTTTCTGGGAATTTCTCTCCCACATCTTTGCTTCCGATTGGAGTGTCTTCATGGTGATCTCTGCAACTTCTAGGTCTTTTGAAGAACCAGGAAATCTCATAGACAATGCATGGAAAGTTTCTGCAATGGTCTGCGCATTAGCTGAGAAATTATTTGATTGTGAAGCATCTTCTACCTTATAAGAGTTGGTTGAAGCTTCTTCACCATTAGAAACGTCCGTGACTCCACTTATGTCATTTGCTCCAGGAAATTTCTTCCTCTCCGGGGAATTTTTTCCTGATGAGCCTGAGCTATTATGAGAGTCAAAGGATGAGATAGTTGTTTCCTACAAATACGTAAAGGAACACACGTTAACTGGATTACAAAGATAAACCTGCAGTTGAGGCTTGGTGCAGTCTTGTACAGTAACCATTGAGATTTAGCATTTCTAATCGAGCAGTTCAAAGATAGCCTTCCATCTACATCCACTCTGTCACTGCTCACCAAATACAACGTGGATGTATGTATATCATTTACCTGACTCCGAAGTTCTTCAGGACATGAACTTGGACCGAGCTCTTTTCTCGTGTTAGAGTCACTGCCACCTCCCTGTGATTTGCTCCAGGACCCACCATCAGACTTGGTGTCCTCGAGGATGTTCGTGTTTGGGTCTTCATTGCTTGAATTTGTCCCTTTAGATTCATCTTCCCTGAAACACAGAACCGAAAACATTTTCAGCGTTCAACAACATAAAGGCTGAGGGAAGTTGAACAGATAAAGAAAAACTATCCAGGACCTGAGCCTTATCTGTGGTGTCAAGCAGTGGACGTTTACCTGCAAACATGGCGTACAGACATAGGATCGACAGTGTCCTTCCAAATTGTTATCATGAAAAATTTTTTAAAAACAGATTTATGATTGTATGGATAGTATTGTAGACTGACTTGCAATATTGTCCCATAATTACACTTCTTCAGGGGGATTGAAACAGTAGATGCTGCAGCTGATTGAAGATAGCTCGTGATGTTGATCGTAGCCTCGCCGAGAATGCTTGATCTTGCTGATCCCTTCAATAAATCAGGAAATAAGATGAATTATAAGATATTATCCAGGTGCTTCCAAATAATAAAATACAGGAAGCAGCTGCAAATATAGAAAAATAATTTCAACCTTTCTATTGAAGAAACTGAAATATATGGAAATGCAGCAATCGTCTAGCAGAAAGCACAGGCATGTACCATCACGACGACAAGCTTGTAGAAGCAGTCTTCCAACTCCTTCGAGGAATCATGATGGGGAACCCTGATAGATTCTGCAATATTATCAGTCCACTGACAAGTTCCATTTCGTACTGATGCCTTGCTCGACTTTGCAATTGTTTTCCCAGTCTCAACTGAGATAATTGACACAAAGAGCTTGTCCCATCCTTTTGGAACCTAAACACCAAGTCATACAGCAAGGACAGTAAAAGTCAGTAGTGAGCTATAACTTGGGAACAAAGCAAGCATGTGAACGCAGACAGTCTAGAAATTGAGAGATGGAAAAACGAGAGTACCTGGATGGCTTTGAGCTGACAGAAGTTGAAGTCAATCCTCTCCCCTGATTTAGCCGTCCTGTTCCTGTTCAACTTGAACATTTTTGCTTCTTTCCTCAAGATGGAGATGCTCTTTCCCTGGGATCAGGCATTTGGAGGAGCTCAGCTGTAGATACTAATTACCCGTTTGGTGATCACATCTTCGAACAAACAGGAAGAGGGATAGAAAGAGGAGGGGTTGAGGGACAACAAACAAAGAGATGAAAGATTGCTTGTGAAGGTAACAAAGCAAAGGCAAGGTAGAGGGTGGTGGTGAGAGGTTAGCTAAGTTGTCTCCATTAATAGGTTGTTGTTTTACTTTCTACAGTTCTTGAAACATGCCAAATGACCAAACTTTGTCTGTTGGAGATACAGAGCACAGAGTTGAATAAGCGCTTGTTTGAAGTATATCAGCCTGATCATTATCAAAACCATGATTAGATCAGTGCGGACGTCTGATATGAAACTACGATTGCTGCAACTTGTGGTTACTGTCATGAGCAGTCTGCAAAAATATTTCACGATCCCCTTGTAGAAAGAAATTCAAGTCTCTTTAACACGATAACTCCTGCACGTCACGGATTGGAGAGGTTAATAGCTATACTCAGAGACTGTCCTTCGGGACACTCAAAAATATCTTTCCCAGCTAACTCTCTTCTGATACATTGTTTTCTCCTTCCCTGCAACTGTATCTCTCCCGTCTTGATCTCTGATCACAAGATACTACCAAAGCCTTTTCTGGGCCGCCACAAAGGAACATATCTCTGAACATGTTAGGAAAAAAAGGCACATCTGAAAACAAAAGCAATTTCTTAGTTACATCAGAGGTTGTTGTTCTCTTCAGATTGTTGGACTTAATGCTCGGAAAAGATGAACAGTCGCCACTAAGACAATTGTTTCATGTAACTACTACTGTTGGAAAAAGAAGAAAATGGCATTGAGTTGAAACTGAGAGCCGTTTAGCGTCTGTTTCTTCTTCCTGGCAACAGGACAGGGATAAATGTGTTCAGAAAAGATATGCGGATCAATAGTAAAAGGGTGCTTATTTCATCTCCACAGAAAAAGAAGAAGAACAAGATTGACTGATGAATCGTACTGTCATCTTGGTTCTTTATTCCCTTAATAAAAGGGCATTTAATCGACTAACTAGTCGAACTAACAAGGATCTTCTTCTTCCGGTCAGTCACTTCTGGAATTCCAGCACAGTGTAGAAATGATCGATGTATAACGCTCGGAAATGGGGGAAGCCAGCAGACCGACCAAGCTGTTGGAATTCCTCCTCTGTCCGATGCTTCCCCTTGGTCCTGTAGATTGTCATCACGAAGATGTCTCCCTCAAGGAGGGCTCGAGTCCGATGACTATCGTCGGAGAGCTTTGGCAGAACTGGCTCGCAGGCAATCAGCTTCCCACCCACAGGGAGAGATTTGAAACAGTTCTCCATTATCAGCTTGCACTCATCATCAGTCCACGTCGTCAAGATCCACTGGGCAAAGTTCAAATGCGGCCATGTCATAAACTAGGACTTTGTCTCGCATGGAGAAGGACCGATCAATCTCCAAGCAGAAATTAAGAAATATTTGTAGCAGGATTCAAAATGTCAATTACACGTTTCTCGATTGAAGACAAAGCAAGACGCCAAAAACTCGACAGAAGACCGAAATATAGACAAATCATAATGGAGTCAGGTAAAAGCAAACAGGAAGCAACAAAAGCGATTTGTGGCATCCACTTCATGAGAAGGCAAAAAACTTCAATATGAAGTTCTCTTTTTCTCCTTTTCAATGAAGTTCCAGCAGCGAAAACATCATTGGCGTACCTAAAAAGGCTCAAATGGGCCCAGCCTCAAATTCTAAATGGGCAATCTTTTTCATTTGTAAAGAGCCCTTATGAGTCTTCCAAAAGCGGCGAGTTCTGTGAAAATCATACTACGGGGCAAGTGACCCGCTTAGCCTCAATGCTAAACTATTTGCAGCATGACCTCATGGCTCAAGTACAACTTGAAAAAGATGACCGGTACTAATGAAAAATTTTCAAAAAATGAGTGAGAAAGTTAATGTATTGGAGAGAGGTACCTTCATGAAGATGGCATCACCAGAAGGGACGGACTGGAACATGTCACCTCCAACATGAGTCACCCCTGCCAAAAAGATAAATTTCTTGCTAGCTTCACTCGATCATTATCATGAAGTTGTCGTGTCATCCAAATAAAAATACTGAAATCAATCCCTTTTAGGAAGTACGAAACATAATAACTCAAACAGTCCGATCCACTAAAACTGTACTTAACTGTCTTTGTCATGGATAGTGCACAGGAGACTGGTACTCTAGTGCATTTCTCTTAACAGAAGAGGAACAAATTTTAGTCTGGGCCTTGGAATTGGACCAAAATTTCAATTGAAGAAGAATAAGGGCAGCTCAACTGTGTTAAAGAAAGAGTGTAAAGCCATTTCACTATAGAAAACAGATTCTTCAAACGATGTGCCACCCCCATTATAACAGGTCTGATAAGCAAACCAGGCCCATGATTAACGTATTAAGATACATGCTCACACGCATATAAAGTACTGCTGTCAGGGCAGATTCACTCTGGACCACTAAATTGGTGCAGATTAACTTGATCTCATAAGGGACCTCGGTGGTCGATCCAACCATGAAGGAAAAACCTATGAGCTCAAAATTGTTCCATGCAAGACTTCAAATTTGCTGTGGAACAAACAGTACACTCGGAAAAATTGAAGAGCGAAATCCGGTCCTACTGGCTTTTGTTTTATGGTCTAACTAGGAATCTTGAAGCTAAATGGACACGAAGAAGGGGAATAAATAAATGACTTCATATCGCAATATTTTACTGACAAGAAGAAGTAAAAATTGTTAAATAATCGGTTACTTAATTAATTGTGGATAACAAGGAGCAAGACGGAAAGTAATCAGAATCTCACCCGGAATAGTGGGAGCCTTGGCGACGACCTCGGGCAGATCAAAGTTGATGCCTTCTGTCAGGCTTGGGTGCTTCCGCATGATCATGCGGAGGCAATCCCCTGCGCTCCCGCCAACGTCCACCAATCTCTTCACGCCGGCAAACCCATCGTAGCCGCCGTCCAGTATCGCCCTCATGAACGGCACCGAGACCCCCGACATCGCTCTCTGCATCAGCTCGTTCATCTCCGGCTTCTTCCCGTAGTAGGAGTATGCCGGCTCTTCATTGGCCCGTGCGAACGGCTCCATCGTGGGGTCCAACACCGCCTCGTGAACTAGCGGCCACGCTCTCAGGAGCTCGTCCTGCCCAAAACAAACGCGCCGACGACGACTCGTTAAGTGGCAACCATTCCTCCACGCGTAACGAGTGATCTCTTTTTTTCCCATTAAACAAAATAACCTTCCCGGAGAAATTCGTCCGGCTCAGAACATACTAACCACTCAGCCAATCAGACATAACTAAAGACAAACATTAATGCTTCAAACAGGATGAGCTCGATTAGTTCACCAATGGCCAAAGGGAAAATAAAGAAATTAACTTGTCACAGTTTTCCAGTTCTGGAATATATTGTAAGATCAATCAGGGAAAAAGGAAAAATCATATCGAGGCCCAATGCAAACGGTAGAACGACCAATCCAGACCCATTTTCAAAAATCTATCAGGAACCGTGACGCTTCAGTTAAGTATCATCTGGAATCTCGAATTTATTTTGCTGGAAAAACTCGAGAAACAGTTGGCAAGGGATTATGTTGACTGTAAACCTGGTGGTGCTGGAGCACGTAATCTGCATAGGACAGGCCATCGGCGTCCGTGACGAGCGTCTTCCCGACGTCAGTCAGAGAGTAGCTCCTCTCTCCGGCGCCGAGGACGTGCTCCTCGAACACGCCGTAGCTGGTGAGCATGCGGAGGATCCGCTGCAGGTTCTCGGCGTCTCCGCCGGAGGAGGACGGGCGGATCTCGGCGAGGATCTGTGCGGCGGTGAGAGGGGCGTTGGAGCCGCCGGCCCAGATGGCGTCGGGGACCTTGAGGCGGACGGCGGCGTTGAGCGACATGGGGACGCTGATCATATTGGCGAGCTCGAGGATCTTGGTCCGAGCTTGGTTTCGGCTCTCCGCCGTCTCGTCCACCATGGCCGGACCGTGTCGTATCGAATGAGCTCGGAGATTCTTCCGCTGTATGGATGAGGTTCCTTCCTCTTCTTCTTCTGCTTCTTCTCGGTGAGGTTTACTCATTATTGAGCAGCCTTTCTGTGGGACCATAGTGGGTGATTCACTTCTATTATGATTGTGAAATTGACTAACATAGAATTGATGGATCAGTGGAGTTGATTTAGTGATATTTTTAATAATTTTATTTATTAAAATAAAAGTATTTAAAAAAATAAATCAGTTTTATCTTTTAAAAAATTAGAATTAAATTAAAGGTAACATGTGGATCAGTTTTAATAGGGTAACTTGGTAGAAGCTGTGTCAGCCAGCCTGTCTGTTGTGACTGATAATAACATGTGACAATAAAATTGATAGACTATAGTTAAATCTATATCTGAGTTTGATTGGTATATTTAATAAATAAATTTTTATAATTGTCTTTTTTTTCAACTTATAAGTTTCGAATTCAAGACTTTACTTACTTAAAGGAAAGAGTGATCGAATCATATTAACCATTATTTATATAATAATAAATTTTATATAGTAAAATAGTGTACATGTTAAAATTTTATAATGCTATCGATATATGTACCTTTGTGAGATTCCAATATTACATTCGATTTACAAACAATTATGTATAATACATAATCATTTAGTTTATTTTCTCTTTTCCTTTACTCGATCCATAACAAGGCACATGGAGCAGTTAGAGATGTTAAATAGGCTGGGTTGACCCGTAATCGGATTAGAACCGGACCATTCAAATCTAAAACCAACGTGGACGATTCCTAACCTGGCCCATAACCATTCTTATTGGATTGGAAGCGATTATGGGTCGGTTTAGAAATATGAATCTGTTGAATCGTAACTGGCCCAGATCGTTACCCTGTTGAATAGGCTAGAACAATTTAGAAATCGGCTTAGAACCATTGAAAACCGGCCTAAACCTCCAAAAATCATGCAAATCAATTGTTGAATTTTGTTTGATCAATTTAAAATTTTAAAAAATAAAAAATATTCATTTAAAATAATTTTGTAAAAAATTTAAAAGATAGAATATTCACTAGTCAAACCGATCCGTTTATAAAATGTTCCGTACTGGTTCATATTTATATAAAACCGTGATATATAACTGGATAGACTAATTAAACAAACAAATCAAATAATAATCGAATCAAATGATTTTAGATTCATTTTGAATCAATCCAAAATACACTTTTAACCACACTAGCTCGCACTGGTACATGGGGAAAAAGGAAACAACACGTGAACACAGGTGGGCTGAGCTGATACGTCGCCGATTTGGACTCACGAGGCTGCCGTATGGCCGCAAATATTCGCACGTGCAGAACACCAAAGCGTCTCCAATGATGGATGCTCGATGGAGGGGAATGGTTACTGCATCAAACTTCAGGGACCAAAATGAAGTTTTCTATTATTTCTGTGCCAATTCTACCTAAATCGGGTTCGCCCGGTTCGGACACGACTCCGAATTTCGGCGGCCAACCTGCCTTAAAGGGCTTGCGAAGCCCATCACTCAAGTGGGCTGAGATGGCCCATCTTTGAAGCCATCTTTACATGGCAGTTGCGTTTCCATCGGCCATTGTTCCTCCTCTTCCTTCCAGGCCTTTAGTGACAATACATGTAATGTAATTGGGACAACGTAAAATCCTTTATTGGTTGACTAAATTCAAATCTGAACCAAATTTTTTTATGAGACCAATGAGTCTACAGAGTGGTAGGTGAATAGGTGAACATGGTGAGACAAAAAATCTCGCAACAATAATCGAAACTGATGATTCTCAGTTGTTAGGTCGATGGCTGTGTTACTGTGACAAATATCCTATCTCAAATATGAACCAATTAGGGAATACTAAACTTAAACTTCCGAGAGAATATTTAATGGATTTGGATATAAGATTTCAGATTTTTTTATGGAGATAAATGAAAATAAAATCCAAACATTGAATTAAAAAAAAAAAGTTGCAAAGATGGACAAAAGCCTACTTGTCAAATGTCGTACTTCCTATGTGGAAAAAGAAAAATCATGTGCTCGGCAACCGAAGAAGACGGCGGAGACCTTTTTGCCGGCAGTTAAAGGGACGGTGCCCCGGCAAGCTCGCCCTTCGCGCGGCAGCGTTTGGTTCCGTTGGACCGAAACCCCTGGGTCAAATCCCACCTCCGACATATCCACCAACTCTGTCCGGGGTCAATTCCCACGCGCTCAGCATTTCCAAGTCAACTGTTAGTTGGGCCCACCCGGTACCCGATTCGGAGAAGCTGCGATTAATTCAAGCGGACGGAGACTCGCGCTGGATCAAATTTCCACTGTCATGGAAAAGGACCGCTCGAAATTCAGAGGGTTATGTTTGAATAGTCTATAGTTTTTTTTTTATTCCAAGGTCAACTTCAGTTGCACTACAAAATAAATCTTAGGGCACGTTTGACCGGACCGGCATCATAATTTTTTAATACTTGGTTTCATGGTCGGCAATGGTAGAACATGTCGAAATTCAATTTTAATCGGACACGATTCACATTTCCGGTAATACTTTTTTTTAAAAGGAATTTTGGTAATATGACTTATATTGCCACCAGGGATGTGGATTTAAGAGGGGGCACTCGGCCGTCATTGCCTCTCTCGAATTTGATAATTTTAGTCAATTTTATTTACTATTTTTTTATTAATTTTATTCATTTTTATTAACTTTTGGGCGAATAGACATATCTATTTAAGTCATCATATTATTTAAATAATTAATCTCTAATGATGAAAATTGGTGATTGGACAAGCATACGTTATTTTTTGGTGTAGAATTTCACTAGCATATAGAATTAAATGGGTCCAACTCACAATATTCAAATGACTCGTCCTATATGTTAAATTATTTCATTTTATCAATACAATTTTTTCCTTGGTTATAAATAATTGATATCTAAAAGTTATTCGATTACAATTGATTCAGCTCAAATCGAATGAACCTATTAAAAGAAAAATTCTTTAAATATAAATTTTTTCATTCATAAAATTTAAATAAAAATATTAATTTCAAAAAATTAAATTATTTCAATTAATTCATATTAATTTATTCATCCTTCCTTCGTCGAGAGTAAATGAGATGGAATGGATAAAGGGAAGATTTTGTTGAAAGTTAAAAAGAAAAATTTACTGTAGATATATATATATTTATAATAACCTGTGTCCTTCATATTACATTCAATTTTCCGTTATGACGCCGTTAATTTAGTATAAACCTACGGAGTGTCGAAAGGAGAAAGGGTTAAAAGGAAAACTGATAACGGAGAAAGCAAAAAGACGATAATAATACGCTTAACGATTGACCAATCATCAGTGGCTGAACGGTAGGCTTCTGGCCGGGGGAGTCAACGCGAGGAACATCCTTTTCAGCGATCAGGTCAACTTCCTGGACTCTAAGAAGTTCTTCCTCTTGGGCTCGCAGGACGAGATGTATTCGAGGAAGCTCGCGAAATCGGTGTCCTTGTATCGCTGTGGATTCGCCTTGTCAACAAGCCCCGGCGACGGCTTGACAGAGCATCCGTAAGGGAGGCTGTGCAAGGAGGCAACTGATATCCGGGATCTCGCCGAGTTCGCGAGTACTCTGTGAAGGACGCTCTTGTACCTTCCATTGCTAAATATCTGCCACCGATATCGAAGCTAATCAATAGTTGCCTCGTAGCTGCTGGAATTAAGTCATAAGTTATACTCGACTTTAGGAACGAACCTCTAGGTGATCGCCGACGTTGATAACAAAGGCGTTGGGTATCGGCTCGACCATGAACCATCTGTCCTCGAACCAAATCTGCAGACCTTCCACTTCATCCTGCAGGAGGAGAGTGAGGAACCCATAATCCGAATGCGGAGGCATCCCGAGCGTCAAATCGGGTTCCGGGCACGTAGGGTAGCAGTTGATCACTATCAACTGGCTCCCTTCTTCGAATTTCTCCATGACATTACATTCAACTCCTCCTTCCTCCTCCCCTGTTTTCTTGATCTCCGAGGTTGAATTCACCCCGAGGCCCTCAAGGATTGCCTCCGTCAGCGTCAGAAACAAGCTCTTCGTTTCCTTGGCGTATGCGGCCACCAGCGTCCTGCTTAGAGTGTGACGATTTTTGTTGGTGGTGTTGCTAAATATTGATATAAAATTGTGACAGCCAATTTGATTGTTTAATCAGCAGGACGTTGGATTAGAGTAGCCCACAGGCCACCGCTGCCTTCGAGGATTAAATTCCGGCAGTGGACTGCGGCTATGCTGTGATCTTACCGAATATTTAACACATTTTCTTATGGCGAATTTGGAATGGGTTGAATTAGGCGAACCTTAGATCAGCGGGAGCAGAGGGCCAGTGCGGTTGGACCTCGGGCATCGGGTGGCAAGTGAGCTTCAAGAAATCCCTCCAGCAGAAGACCTTGTCTCTGTTCTGGTTTAGGCTGGTCCCGTACCGGACGGGGGAGAACATGTCGGACGACATGTACTTGGCTCTCTCCTCGTACGGAAGATCGAAGAAACGTGTGCTCACATCGATCATGCTCCGTACCACTTCAGTCGGGACCTCATGATTAATCACCTATATCGATCAATCGTCCACAGTGAGGTTATGCATGTAAACGATTCCCATTCCCAGAAAAACCCTGAAACGGAGACTCCATCCTTATTACCTGAAAGAACCCGTATTGCTCACAGGCGTCGGCCATGGATTTGAGGGCTGTGGACCGGTTAGGACCTCGAAGCTCTGCGAAATCAACTACGGGCAACCTCAGGTTGGCCTTCATTGGGTTCGAGCCAGCTTCAGACATCGTACCGGGCCGGTCTTGGACTGGCAATATGTACTTGTCGGGCAAGTTGTGGATCCCACTCTCGGAAAGGTGCTTCACTCCCTTCTGGTATTGGCTGCTCCCGTCGTCAAGTGGCCGGGGCTCTGTCATCACTCCCATTTGCACTAAAACCACCCGTCTACAGCAAGATAGAAGGATTCATGCACTCGTCCGAAAGAGAAATGAGTGCGCACACTACGCCCCTATCACATATCGAAGTCTAAGTGCACAATGGGACCCAAAAAAAGCCTCCTCGGACGGCCCAGAAAACTACAACAGGGATGAGCGACAGGAACAGAAACACGATAAAAAAAAAAAAATTGATCGTCTGTGCGTTGAAGAGACGCGAGACGATTGGGGACCGACCTGTTATTCCTCGAGTCGGGCCTCTTGATCTCCTGGTGTAATGAGACGTAATATCGAGGAAGAAGCTGTGAGTGTATTTTGTGTTGAGCTCGGGATGGGAGGGAGGATGGTGGCCTATTTATAGGGTAGTGCGGATTGAAGGGACAACGCATGGGGACGACAGGACAACTGCAACTGTGGGCAGGGTTTCTGTTCTTGGTGGAAAACCAGCTTTGGGCTTGGGAGAGCGAGAGGGGAAATCCAAGGACCAGTTCTCCGGATTGAAATCTCAAATCTCAAGGGCGTTGACAATTCCTTCAGTCAAGGCAAACGATAGGCCGAATTGCCGTCGAGGTACACACAGTACCTGATCTTAGACCCGAAATCGCAATACCTAACAACATAGAGCCCCATGCCCGGGTCGACCATCACAATCTCATCGACCGTAGCCTATATCATGTGTTTAGCCGGTCCAATTTACCGAGATGCGTTATAAACAGACACATAACAGTGCTACCGACGTTATCCAAATCACTTGAACAAAATAAAATTTCGTAAATAAGAATTAGAGTTATAATATTTAGTACTTGGGAATGTGCAGGCGCTAATCCAACATTATTGAGTAATATTATAATGGTTTAGAAAAAAAATTATTATTATATTTTCATCCTTTTGTCGTCGTTGCCCTTTTCGTTGTTTCCATGGGGATTACGGCAGCTGACTAAAACTTTTTTCTCTGACTTTTACAGAAAATATTATTAAAAATTACCCAAATTTTAAAAATTAGAAAAAAAATAATCTGTCGGGTGCATTGTCAACCACGACATTTATCGGCCACAGCAGCAATGCAACATCATCCATCACCTTCTCGGAAGCATCCAAAAATTTCATTTTTGCTTCAGCTCTTGACCGTAGTTTTAAAAATTGGATCGGAGTGGCCAATTCGACAAGTCCAATCTAGAACCAGTTAATTATCCGGTCCAATTCCTATAAAAAATCAATTGCACTTTTGATGAGGTTAATGCTAGTTGAACCGACCGATTTTCGACTCGATCGATGAACCCAATTAAATCGGTAGGAAATTTGGTGACGTAAAATTAAAAATAAAAATTAAAACCGATTATAATATATATATATATTATTTTAATAGACTTATATTTATATTTTATAATAAAATTTTATTTAATATAAATGTTATATTAATAATATTTGTTATAAATAATATTAATTTATAATATTATATAAATTTATTATTAATATTATTTATTAAATATATATTTTAATTTATTAAATTTTCTGTCTAACTCCTAATTATATATTTATACTGATTTTCGATTCAAGTTATGCTTTTTTACCCCCCTCCCAATGGATACTATATGCATGTCTACATATATATATATATATATATATATGTGTACACACACGTAAAACCATCAATCGTTGAATTTCGATCGGCCTGGAAAATGTCAGTGCTCACTATAGTCCTAATACTTTTCATCAACACATGACCCGCCGGACCCGGTCAGGGGTAAGTTTCACCGTCTCGCAAAGCGAATCGGGCCAAATGATGCATTCGAATCTCAGTCCGCATATCGCATTAGTATTCATCACTTCTTGCAACCCTTCGGGCATTAAGCATCGGACATGATCTGAAACCGATGACCCAGTCGCTAATTTCCGGCGTCCCACCACCACGACCACCTCGCCTCCTCGGGCTTCGGCCACCGACGCTGTAATGTTTATGGGTATTTGGAGGAGGAAAGATAGAAGTGGCGGCCGATCCGGGACACGTGGATGACAAGTGTCAAGCTGCCACCCACCTGCAAACTCGTAGATCAATATACTAGGACTGTCTTGTTGCTGCATCAGCAACCTGCAAGCAGATTCTTACCCTTTTTTTTTTTCTTGGCATGGGGAGAGGATAGCGGACGGGTAAAGATGACAAGATTGGGTTATGATTAGGGTTAATTTTGAAAATTCGTTCAGTGGGATAAAATTTCATGGATGTAAACAGATTTTTACCCTTCATTTGATCATAGAGCAGGGCAGAATAAACGGATAAAAATAATTTGTAAATAATAATTAAATTTTAAATATTTTAACTTTGTAGTATAATTAATTTAAAATAAAATTTGTTCAATGGGATAAAATTTCAAGGAAAGTGAAGTGGAGAATTCAAAGGATGAAATGTGATAATTAATAAAAAAAATAACGAATAATATCGACATTACTAGATTGCTATGTGGGTTTCTTCTTTCCTTTTCAATGGAAATCGAGAAGTCAAATGGAGGGTTCATTAATTTTTGAGGGACAAGGAGTCGGAGGATCTGCAAAACTCATTATTCTCAATAGCTACCCAAAAAAATTCGAGATCGATATGTTAATTTGACTTTTAATTAGGACATGTTGGAACGAAGAGAGATTAGACTAATTATCCAAATGTGTACTTAGCTAGCTAGTTTCTAATACAGACAATACTTACGAGCCTTCTGATCTGGCCTAACCCGACTCGTCCAAATGGGTCACCCGACCCGTGGCTCCATAAAAAAGCATCCACATTTTGTAGGTGAAAGGGAGGTCCTTCATATCGGACTCTCATCCCGTTCTTTACATGCTATCAATGTAATTACTTAAGTATCAAAGAATTCCCAATCTCTAAGCAGCCCGAGCTCGACGGGGACAACACTCGGTGGACTCAAGACCACGACTCGAATTTGGTGGGTTAACACCATCAATGCCTATGTTGAAAATTTCCAAACTCTTACGGCATTAGCGTGTGTTTTCACTTATAATAAGATCGACCTGATCATTCATCGCCTAAATTTACGCTATCCAAGTCTCGGTTCACTCTCGGAGAGTTCATCTTCCCTTATCCAAAGTCCTGGGAGTTGGGACCGTACGTACCCTGGGGCTACGGCTACGGCTACATCTATCTAGGAACTTTCGAGAGAAATCTTATCCAGAGGCCTCCGTCTATCTCAAAATTCTGTCAATATTCTTCGATTTCCGACATGACTACGATAAATATTTTAGCCCTCTTCGAAGATTCATTGCTTGAATTGCTAAATTTCGAATGTTGTGGAACTTTCTCGGCTAAAGCGGGCAGAAGAAGCAAGAGAAGAAGACAAGTAGAATCAGCACTCTCGAAACTCCCACACAGTTTTCTGTGCCTGCGTTCATAAAAAAATCTCTTCGAGTTCTGTGAAGATCAACAAAAATTACACGCCATCAGCCATCGACTATATATACAGTTATATACTACGAGATAGAAATCGATCTCCGGTAGAATATACGAAGGAATCAGTGAACAGATGCAAGTTGCAACCCGGCAAGCTGGTTACACGAGGATCGACTTTGGCAGTTGCCAAGCTGTATATACGTATGCGATGCAATTCAAAGCTTCTTCTTCTTCTTCTTTTTTTTTTTGTTTGGGTATTCTCGGTTGCAGCAGCAGCATGGAGAGTGCTGATAACTAGGAAGAGAAAAGATTTCTAGGCACATATCGACATGGTTTTCTGGAAGTATTCCTCAAGTGTCCCTTACTGCTCGGTCGGCTATAAAGGACAGACTCTCGATACTCATCGAGGCTCGGACATCATCACCACCACCACCACTACCTACTGTATATTGTACATGTATATAATACAATATATATTTTTTAAATTTATATGAATTAAATGCTTGCATAATTTATGCCAGTGTAATGGCTCCATAACCTGAAGAAGCTCCAGGGAAGATGCCGGCCAATTGGCCATCGCACAGTTCTACCCCCCCGTGAATGCAATCCACTATCCACCCACCCACCCACCACGAGAGCCGACAGTACCGTCTGTGTTCAGCAATTTGTGTCCACAGACAACTTAGAATCCATTTCTATCGTCCATTTTAACGGACGGTTTCGGAGTCTTTTCCACCATGATTAGAAGGAGAAACGGGGGCTACTCATGAGTCGGACGATCTGTTGTCAATCCAATGATGCGCACGGTGACCGAAATGGACGCTCACTAAGACAGAGTTTTCATGTGGAAGACTCGTTTGCTGCTGATAATTAGGGTTTTGTCATCTCGTCCTGGATTCGATGAACGGGCCTCGATCAGAGTCCACTGGATGCAGTCCTCTTTCTTTTGCTTAGATTCTCTCAGTATCTCTGCTTTCATGTCGAATTCCCATTTATTATTATTTTATTTTCCAATTGTCTTTAATTTGCGGTACACGCAATCCCCTTTGTTTTATGTTTCCTCGGAGTTCATCCGCGTCACCCCCGCACCAGCCTCCATCCGATGGGCTCCATTTCTTGTTTTTGAAATCAGACCGGAAGTAAAAATTGATTAAAACATGAATTTATATATTTATTTTTTAAATTATATGGTTAATAAATAAATTAGTAATTATGAGTTAAGATATCACGAGCTTATAATTTCAAAGTTTAAAATATTGATCATTCCCGCATTGAGCCAGCACTTCAAAATTTTGATCATCTAACTGCAAAATGCTGATCATGCCTTTTGTTTATCGTGCACGGGATCCATCGACGAGGATTCGGTCTGTGCGTTCTGCTTAAGTTATTACATAATTTACTGAATGACCACTAGGTTCTCACCCGGTTCTAGTTCCAGCCCGTCCGGGAGTTTGGACTTGAGCTTCCGAGTACTCCAGCGTTGGACTTGAGTCCATGTCTGATTCCACCCTTTAGCTCTTCGACTACTCTGAGCACCGCGTCCACCGGGCCGATCGATGCCACGACTGCATCTTCCCTGACTGGATCACTGACCAGTGGATGATTGATTAGATGACATCATTCGCGATCTTGATCGCTCTGTGATAGATTCTCTGGTTTGCTGTGATAGGAGGCTAGGAGCGCTATTCCTTTGTGGTCAGGAGCGCTTGCTAGTGGCAGTGGCAGTGGCAGTGGAGAATGATTATGAAGCCGCCTACAAAGGTTTCAAGGGGCTAGCTGCTAGAGATTTCCGAGGCAACTTGGTATTACAACCAGGGAGCCTGTCGGCTGTGTCACGGTGGCGTCATGACTGGCGCCTCTCAAGGCAAATGGTCAAAATCTCCAACTTGGCCACTGTCCTGTTATCATAATCTTTACCAGGAAAAACGAGATTACCAGGGGAAGAAACCGAACCGTGTCCCAACAATGGAAATGTGGACCACTTATCGGTCCGACGGTTACAAGGGACCCTGATGCTTCATGGGTGCCCGTGTCCGAGATTGAACCATCGAACATGGGAGATTTGTGCTACTGTTTCTAGATCTTGCAATCCATGCTCAGTAGCTCTCTCTCTCAATAATGTAAATGTCTCGATGAGGACTACAGATAGGAAGAGTGGTAAAGCTCCTGAACGGGGGAGGACACTAATGGTCACACCGAACAAAGAAGCACCAACCAGGAACCTGAATGTCCGCAATGGATATTACAAAGTTGCATGTTTTCTTAAAATATCTTCCATCCGAGCTGTAAATGGACTCCATCAATGCGCAGGATAAGAAGATAGAGAGGGCCAACCCAAAGAAATATAATTCTATAGCAAACCAGCTGCTTCGAGTGCCTTCTTGAATTCGTCGTCACTGTCCCAAGGTGCAACCTGCAGTCACGATATTTCCATCCCCCGAACTTAATATTCATGCAGAAAAGAAAAAAAAATTCAAGGGTAACCTATACCTAATCAATGTAAGAGAAAGGGACCGATACAATATCTCTTACTATATCCTCATTGACAAGTCGAAAAGAATATCTTCATACTTGAATATACATGAAGCAGTAAATGAATAAGACTGGATATCACCTCAACAGTTGATGCTGCAAAATGATTCTCAATTTTTGCCATTAGTGCACGGTCTCGGCCAGAACAGAGCAAATTGAAAACAGCCCCTGCAACATCGGCAAGATCCCGTTTTAGAGACGACTAGTTCAATTTATATGAGAAACCACTTGTCTGGATGAGAACGTTCCCTTCTCTAGGGAAAGCAAACATTGAAAAATGAAAAGAAAACACATAATAAATGAACCAAAATAAGGTATAGTCCCGAGGATGGAATATGCACCTTTGCGCCCAAAGCGCCCAGCTCTACCAATTCTATGCAAGTATACTTCATAATCAGGTTCATTCTGGTTTTCATACTTAACGGGAAGGTCATGATTTATAACCAAATTGACCTACATGCAGAATCAGAGATTCAGAGAGACAGATAAGTAATAGAAGAATACCAATAAAATTATAGAAAGCATAGATAAGAAGATAACTCATTCTATCAAAAAGGGGAGAAAAAAAAAAAGGGATTGCCTGCTGTTGGTCAAATCCTCGAGCAAGAAGGTCAGTCGATATGAGGACTTGAGTAAGACCATCCTTGAACTCTTTCACAATCTTGTCCCTATCTTCTTGCCTAAGGGCACCTTGTATGGTGGTCACTTCATACCCAAAATCAACCAATGCCCTGTGCAACATGCTTGCACTATTTCTCGTGCGCACAAATATAATTGTCTGGCCTAATTTCTCTCCAAATTCAAAAATTCTGTCCTTTATCACAAGAACCTTGGCAAGTTCATCTGGGCAATTGACCTTGTACTGCTTCACTGACTCTAAAGAGAGTTCTTCTTTCTTCACAAATAGTTGATTGTAATCTTTAACTATCCTCGTCACAAAGTTCTTAACAGTGTCATTGAAGGTTGCAGAAAAGAGAAGAACCTACAGAAGAAAAGGAATAAATTCGAAAATGCCAGGACCCATACACTGACTCCCAACCAAAGTAACCAAGTCCCATAACATCAATCTTAAAGGAAGCCTAATTATATGACCAACCACTTGAACATATTCTGAGAAAATGATCACTTCTAATTCTACTGTTGGCTCCCGATTTGTAAAATCAAAAGTACAGAACCAAGAAACCTAACTAGAAAAGAAGACAGAATATTTTGATCACAAGTTATTCCAAAACGTAGTTCCTCCAGAAGAATTCATGAAACTTCCACAAATCTATTTATGCAGAAATATTCTTGATTCTCTAGAAATGTATTTACCATTATAAATACACTGAAATCTCTGTACCAACTTAGAATTATAAAATCCAGCAATGTCTATAAAAATTATTTTCAATTCTACCAAATTGAGAGTCTCGATGTTTCTGTCAAGTGAGTGTATAACATCTAACTCTATCTGTATAAAATTTTAACATTTTTCAGTGAACATAGTTTTTCTCATATACCTGGCACCCGGAGTTGAATCGCTCAATATCCTTCATTATCCTTAGAGAGTCATCCTTAAAGCCATCCTGCAAGTACAGATCCGGAAATCTTGGTAAGACACAACCAAACACTGTCAACAGAATGATATTGACAGAATGCTCTCCTGGCCTGATTATATCTTTATTTTTTTGCCTTACATTCAGCCATATTGCAGCCACTGGAGCACCCTTTTGCCTTAGCTTGTCATTATAAGGGTTGTTCTTTCCAGCAAAATATACAAAAGAAAAAATTGCACAGATTAAGTGACATACGAAGAAAATTACCTCTGCCAACATATGATCTGCTTCATCAAAAACAAGGATCTTCATAAAATTGCCACTCAATTTCCTTAAAGACATCCATTTCTTTATTGTGCCAGGAGTCCCTATCACAATTTGTGCTGTAACTGGTGGCCGTTTGTTAATAGGTAAGTAACTGGAACTGTCCATTGGCACAGCAGCCTCTGAGGTTATCCCTGTATACTTGCCCATCTTTTGCAAAACTTCCATATTCTGCAACAGTTGTACTAACTTGTAAGTTGTTCTGTTATTTGCTACATTAAAATAATACTTAGTTCTAAATGTACAGGCAATGTAATATTGTGTCTATGATTCCTAACCATAAAATTACTAAGTTGTACAAGCACGGTCAAATTAGCATATCATGAACAACTTCAAGTGAAACTCCCTTCAGAAGCTAAATTCTGGACTTTTCAAGGGTTCAGTTTCAGTCCTTCATCATTCACATACTTCATCATAACAAATTCTAGAAGACAGTATTACTGGGGACAATATCCATCCCTTTCCTACCTTTTGATTGTAAGAGACATTTTTGCGACTTAAATGGAGAAATGATACATTCATGAGGAAAACATGCTGCAGAAACATGGCTTGATTGTTTAGCATATCATACAGATTTTAAAACCTCTTCTCTCTCAAATTTCAAGAAACCAGCCATAACCCAAGCATGATGCATACTGATATACCTGTAAGAAAATCGCGTGCAACAATAAACTGACTGACCTGAATAGCCAATTCTCTAGTCGGACAAATGCATAGGGCCTGAGGAGCTTTCAAGCTCGGATCAACACGACTCAGCATCCCAAGCACAAAACAAGTAGTCTTGCCAGATCCATTATGTGCCTGAGCGATCAAATTTTTGTTTGGAGGTGTAAGGATCATAGGCAAACTGATGGCTTGAATTTTGCTGGGCTTCTGGAATTTCATCTCAACATAAAGACCCTTGAGAAGCTCCGGGGAAAGATTTAAGTCCTCAAAAGTACTGGCCGAAGTATAGGGTGTATCTCCAGATGTAACCTACAATAGAAAAAAAAAATCAAATATGATTAATCAAGAGAGAATGAAAGCCAAGCCTTCTCTCTGCTTAACTTTCTAATCACAAACTTTAGTATCAGTGTTCTGAATTAGTTTTCTACATATATAATTAGCAAAAAGGTTTTCTACTAATATCAGTAGAACAGACACCATATCAAGCCCTTAGACGGGCTACGTCAAGAGCAATACACGTCAAGCTGATAGTCGCTTCAGCTCAGATGTTTTTTCACGAGTTCCACTGATATTTAGAACACCAAGAACAAGCTTCACTGGATATGGAAGAGTATTGCTCTTTCACTAGCGCCCCATTCACTGACTCCCAACCAAAGTAACCAAGTCCGATAACATCAATCCTTCACTAGCACCCCTTCTATCTGCTCCTAGGCCATTTTTTATCACAGAACATGAATTAAAGCAGTGTAGCCTAAGAAAGGAAGCTCCACCGCAAATACACTTAAAAATTCTATATCCAGAAACTACAGAATTATCAAGACATTTGCGCCATGAATAACAACAATTAAATTGTCCAAGGGGGCAAGCAACTCCTAGCATCCGAATCAAGAAAATTAAAACAAGTACAGAAAATCCATAGAGATGCTAAACAGATTGTAGTGACAAGACTGGGAGCCAGAGGGACAGAGAGAGGGGAAGGGAGGAAAGATAAGAGGACCGTACAGCTTTGATGTTAGAGTCCTCGGGCTCGTCGAGGAATTTGTTGATCTTCTCCCGCTCGCCGATGGTCAGAGACTCAACTTCGAGCTTCGCTGCAGCCTTATCATCGGAAGTGGAAGGTGCGCTCTGCTCCTCCGATTCGTCCTCAGCCTCGTCGGCCCACGATCGCTTCTGCTCCGACGCTGCCTCTTTGCTCTCGGCCGGTGGGGAGGCGGTGGCAGCATCGGCGGCGGCGGAGTCCGACATATCGAAGCCAGAGAAAGTGAGATCTGACTGGGATCAGAAATGTAGAGAGACAGGGAGAAGGATCTGGTTTACTCACAGGGGTATCGTATAAAGCAGCTCTGTTATTTATTTATTTATTTATTGGATAATTTGGCTTAAAGCAGCTCTGGTTTTATACTCTTATGCTTCTCTCTGCTGGTTCCCGGCCAGCTTAGCTGGAGGCAGTGTTGTTAAAATGGGCGGTCCGGCCCGGTTCAAAACGGGCCTGGATCCGTTCGGCCTGATTACGGTTCGGATAATTTGTTTGATGGGCCGGTTGGTTATCGGTCACAGTTCAAGTATATATAAACCGGCCCGGAACCATTTATAAGCTGGCCGGTTCACGATTCAAGCCATTTTGACCTTGAACTGTCCACCTTGTTTTATTTTTTTGTAAATTTTAAATTGATATAACAAAATCCGATCACTAATTTGCAAGATTTTGGCAGTTCATGCCGATTTTGCAATGGTTTCGGACCGATTACTGCTTCGAGCTGGTTCAACAAGGTAATGCTCTAGGTTGGTTACAATTCAATAGGCCTACATTTTTTACATGGCCCATAATTGCCTCTCAATTCAATAAAAGTAGCTACTAGTCAAGTTATGGGCTGTCTGGGCCGGTTCCGGGTTTGGATGATCTGATTCTGGGCCACACAGGCCCGTTTAACATCTCTAACCGGAGTGGCCCTAACTTCTTCGTTCATCTTTTGGGCCCCAACATTTTCTTCAGGCCCACGTTCTCCCACTGGCGGAGGGTTTTTTTTTTAGTTTTCCTCTTTTGTTCTCTAGCCTGGTTGGTCCCATCGCGTGCACTGACGACTAACGTATCTATCCTGACTGAGGAGCTAATTAATTAATTTTTCATGCTCCATCGACGAATAACATAACACGGAAGGAAAAAAAGCAATAGGAAACACAGCTACTATGTAAAGACGGCCTCATAAAGGGGCCAGTTCAGCCCACTTGAGTAATGGGCTTCTCAGGCCCTGTCAGCCCGCTGAAATTAGAAGGCACGTCCGACCGGGCGGCGAACCCTACTCCGGCTGAACCGGCGCGAAAATAATGAAAGACTTCATTTTGGTCCCTGAATTTTGATGTAGTAACCATTCCCCTCCATACGCACTTCCGAACGTTCGATTTCCGTCTCACCTTGGCAGCACGAGCTGGCATCCTTTTCGAAATGAGTGCGAAACACCGCCACGTCCTAAAACATGAAAGTGATAAATTTTACAATATAATAAATGATTGAGAATATAGTTGAGATAATAATAGTATATGCCCATAAAGTAATATTATAGGAGTTTTATTCTAATTGATTCTAGGGCTCCATACCAACCACCAGTAATACTGATCCGAGATAGTTTTGGGTTCCATTTCACCCTCCGTGAAAATCTCTTGACCGCTCGTCGACACTAACCAGATGAAGACCCAATCCATCTGCCACCACTAGCTGTTTTACTCCATCAAATGATTGTGTCGAAGTGGAAACTAGCACGAAAAAGAAAGTAAAAGGACAGATATTTTTTTTTTCTCATATGATTTAGGTTCAGTAAAATTTTAGAAAAAAAAATATTTGAAGAATTTTACATATTTCATTGAAAACCTTTTTTTTTTAAATTTGGATAGGTTAATTATTTATTGGATTTTTACATACCATATATTGTATGAGAAAAATTGAAAAACAATGTTCATTTGTTAATGTTTAGTTCGAAAAGATGACACACACACACATATATATATATGTATATATGTAAGGCAACAAATCAAGACTACATGGATATACTTGAATGAGCAACTCGATGAATATATATATATATATATATATATTAATTATCTATTCTTAGCTTATAAGAAAACTTATGAGTTTGAAAATGGTATGAATAAGAATACTAAAATAATGGCAAAATATTAAATACAAAATTTTCAAAAATATTAATCGACACTATCTTATTTGTCCCTAAATATTGTTTATTAATTGATGGGAACAATATTGCTCACAATAGTAAATTGAATTTCATATAAAGGTAAATTATGTTGAGATATAGATCTCATATCGATTAAATAAAGAAAAAATTGTGAACTTATAAGAAAGTTGGGTACCGCCACCTATCAGCTTGAACTTTTAAGTGAAACTTTTTTATAAGCTCACAATTTTTCTTCATTTAATCAATATGAGATCGTATATTTCAACATCTACTCTCACGTGGCAACGTGATTCACTTTGCCATGTGCCATTAAACACCCGCTCTCGATAATTGTCTACCAGCCGAGTATTCTTCTTTCGATTTCGGGCGAAGGAGACAACTTGCCACAAGTTGAGTAATTTTCTTCTATACTCGGGTTTATATCAACTGACCACAAGCCAGGCTTTTTGACTCAGGTCGGACGAGGTGCAAGTCCACTGGCTCTGATACCATGTTAAATTCATCGTGAGCTCATAAAGGAATTAAGAAATTATATGACTCCATAACGTCTTTGTCAGAGTTAAACCAATTTTTTTTTATTATATCAGGTGCCGGTCAGTTTAGAGAATAATACAAGAATATGAAAATAAAGAAATATAATAAAAATTAAATATACAAACTCTTAATTATTAATTCGAGAATTGTATTATTACGCTAAGTTTCATTGCTCGAGTTGGACTATTTTTGACTCAGCATATTTTCCTCTCTTTCAACCATTCCTTTCTCGACCGAAGTAGTTTTAGCAATTGGTCCAGAATTGTATCATATACATTACACATGTACTAGCACATATTCATCATGCTTCCGTGGTGTTCAACGTGGCCCAGTCTGACCGGTCCTCGTGGGAAAATGTAAACCCGACGTGTCTTGTCTACAGCAGAGGCAGTGACAGGTGGCGCATCCCCATTTCCACGAGGCACGTGGCACCTGCTTGGTATTCTTCAGCAGCACTTGTCATCTTCGAAGCGCCTCTTCCGATCATTTATTTATATATGCACAAGGAAACGACAGAGTGTCACCGACTAATCTCACCGCATAAGAAGCGAGAAGAGACAAGGGTGATTCTGTGTTGAATTTTTTGACGTTGCAGAGGAAGAACTGAAAATGGCGTCGAGGCAAGCTAAAGAGGAGAGGGCGGAGGCCGCTGCCAGTCTGGCAGCATCCGACCTGAGGGACGTGGCTCGAGATCGGGAGGGGGAGAGGCCCGAATACCTCCGGGAGGAGGTGATTGTTGAGTCGGACCAGCCCCAGCAGCAGAGGCCCGGGGTGATCGGTTCGGTCCTCCGGGCAGTCCACGGCACTTACGAGCATGCCAAGGAAGCAGTTGTTGGGAAGGGCCATGACCCCTCCACGGCCGCCGATGTGGCGGCTGATCGCTCCCATGGGGCATTCGACAGCGCGGCTGGAAAGGCCGAGGAATACAAGGATTACACTACTGAGAAGGCGAAGGAGACCACTGACTCGGCGGCGAGGAAGCTCGGTGAGACGAAGGAGGCTGCCAAGGACAAGACTGGGGAGCTCTCGGAGGAGGCCAGGGAGACCAAGGATTACACTGCTCAGAAGGCTGGGGAATATAAGGACTATGCTGCTCAGAAGAGTAAGGAGACGAAGGACTCGATGATGGGCAAGACTGAGGAGTATAAGGATTATGCAGTTCAGAAGGCTCAGGAGGCTCAGGGGAAGTCACAGGAGAAGGCCGGGGAGTACAAGGATTATGCTGGCCAAAAAGCTCAGGAGACCAAGGAGAAGATTAAGGAGAAGGCAGGGGAATACAAGGATTATGCTGCCCAAAAGGCCGAAGGTGCGAAGGAGAAGACCAAGGAGAAGGCGGGAGAGTGCATGGATTACATGGCACGGAAGGCCCAGGAGGGGAAGGAGAAGGCCGGGGAGTATAAGGATTATGCTGCTGAGAGGGCGGCACAGACCAAAGACTCTGCTGCTCAGAAGGCAGTCGACACGAAGGATTACACCGCAGAGAAGGCCAGGGAGGGGGAAGACACGATGGTGGGAAAGCTCAGCGGGCTAAAGGACTCGGCGGCAGACGCGGCAAAGAGGGCCATGGGCTACTTGTCCGGTAAGAAGGAGGAGACCAAAGAGGAGGCTTCTGAAACTGCAGAAACAGCCAAGGTGAGCTTCACTAGTAACAAACACATCTGAGCTCCCGTCTCCATGATATCTGTCGGCAACGATGCTTGCTTTTGTGACAGGAGAAGCTGAGCGAGACCGAGGAAGCAACTCGGCAGAAGATGGAGGAGATGGGGATCCGAGGAGAAGCGCATGAGAATGATGCTGCTCGTGTGGCTCAGGAAGCATCGAAGGAAGCTCGAGAGGCTGGGACAAGGTGATTCTCAATTTTCTTTCATCACTTGCTTCAGCCGAATCCGTTTATCTGCATATATATTAGCATGGAATGTTAAGAGGAGAGCTCGTTCTTGGTCAGGGGAAGAGGAGGCATATTAGGTGCACTCGGGGCGATCAAGGAGAAGCTGACCCACCCAGCCGACCGGGCTGCGTCTCACAAGCAAGAGGGAGGCCAGCCAAGCAGAGATGCCAGCAGCGGCGAGAAGATTGAGGTGCACACGGAGAACCCCTCTGGCACCGTTGCTGCCACCCTTAAGTCGTCCGATCGGATGACAGGCCAGACCTTCAACGACGTTGGCCTCATGGGCGAGGAGGAAGTCGTGAACGTAGACCGACATGGGAATATGTGAAACGACCAAGTCCGGACGACAGCGTGGCTGGATATATGGATGATGTGCTAGCCAGGACCAAATCTACGCCCAAAATGGACTGGTCTTCCGTGTTTCTTGGTTTCATATCTCAACGTAAGAGATGTTTATTTTGTGTTTCGTTGCATGTTTTCCCTTTCTTTCTTTCTTTTTTTTTTGCCTAAGAACACTTAATAACAAGATACACCATATATCTTCCTTCAGCTTGCGCAATTAATCTTTTTATTTATCTATTTTCCTATTTATATGTAATAAAAAATAAAATAAAAATTCTAGATTCATCTTAACGAACCGTCTGACCCGAATCTGAGGGTCATCGGGATTTTGAGTACCGCACGACCAAAAAATAACTGTTCAGATTGACTTGAATTAAGGGATTCCATGTTGGGCCTTAAATGGGCCTATGTGGACTAGCTGATTTGGGCCGGGCCCATTAGTCTCGGGCATCCAATTCCTTCGAGTGCCGCTTCCTACGTTCTTCCAGTTAGACCGCCCAGAACAAAATGCGTCGCTGAGCGCTTCCCTCGCGCCCCTTTCTCTCTTTCCCTCTCGCTCTCTCTACGTCGTACGCTGCTGAAGACGACGATCAAGATGGTGCAGATATTGCTTTAGGATCAACTCTGTGATCTCCGATCACTTGCCTTTTTCAGTAGGTCTGACCTTCGTTCTATTATTTTGGTCGGAAGTCTCTTATCATACACCGAGTCAAAACCGTAGATCGTTCGAAGTGCGCAATCTGCGAGCTGTAAATCTGAAGAGAACTCCGTCGGAAGGATCAGGAAAATGGTTCTCTATTGATCGGAAATTAATGTGGCGTCTGGGTTTTGATTTGATCTCTGATGATGAGCTTGGGCAAATGCCTAAGTTGGGCACTGAGCTAGGCCTAAATGCTCGACGCTTGTAAGGCAGAGCTGCTCTGATGTCATTGCTTGTGCTCCAGTCCTCTCGGTATAAACACACCATCGGATCCATTTCAAAAGAGGTTTGTCGGGATATGTTAGATTGTGGCACCGTTGTCCAGTCAAAATGCTATTTCTCTTTGAAATTTCAAGCTAGCTCTGCACTTCTGCTTTTTCCACCTTGAGAATCAACCAGAAAAAAACTGAAAGCAGCATCGGGGATGGTCACTCGACACGTCCGCCACTCGTTCAGATTGTTCTCGATCACAATCTTGCCTGAGATAAACCAATCCTCTCTGGAGGATGAGTTTCGTTTTCCTTTTCTTGGTCAGGCTTTTGCCCTTTCGGTGTCTCGAAAATAATGTCACTGTAGGTAGTAGAAAACAGTCATGTGATAATGAAACTCCCTTTGTGTCTGCTTGCATGTTAGAGATCAGAAAGTTAAGAGCAAGCAGATTGCGAGGAAGGAATCACGATCTGTTCGCAGGTTGATACTCGTGAATTATAAAAGATCAATCCAAGAGCTTATTCAAAAGGTTGGGATGATTCATGTAGGTCATAGGAAGGAATCTACGTCAATCATGGGTGGGTCCTTGCGAAGGACAGAAATGTGTCGCATACTATGATGCCAAAATCTTTCGTGAGGTGGGCGCAATTTTAATTGTCACTATAGTGTCTACGGCACTTGATGAGGATTTGCTGACAGGTATAGGACCGTGGAGCAACTTTATGTGGATGGAATTGTCTCTGGGTAAAAGCAAGACCATACAAAAAAAAGCTTCTATAAACATTATTGGAGAATTGAGTACGTGTGTAGGTGCAAAGAGATCAATACACTAGTGCTGTCAATGATTGAAACTACGTGAGCATCTGGTATTCTGATGCGTGTTATTTCATTTCAGGCGGACCAATCAACAGTTGGGTTACTCAATAGCGGCGGAGACCTGAAGTTCTTCGAGGGGATAATGGTGGTCAGGTAAGTGATACGTATTTCCTGAGCTGACTCTTCATGAACGGGCAAGGATAAGCCAATGTTTCCGTCCCCAGAAGGAGGCTCATGCATAATTTATTTCCCATCACAACAATTGTTCCATGTTCAGCTCTTAGGAAGCTTCCTAGCAATCGCACAAGGGGGTTCTGGGGTTGTTGTTTAACAACTGTGGGGGCCTGTGGCAAACGTCAGGTCCATTGATATGTTCTGCACCTAACGATTGGGCGGCAGCCTCAAGGTGTCCCGTGGAGATATTTTTCATACTAAGCGACATTGGATTCCCATGCTGTACTCTTGACTTCTGGATCTCTCAATATCTTTGTTGAATGTTTATTTTTGTACATCGTATATACAGCATCGATTTTATGCTTATCCTGAGGGATTGTTGTAATTATTAATAGGTAACGCCACAAGATGCTCCAACTCCGACCAGCTCTGTACAATATATAGGTGAAGCGGTCCCGAAACGAGGCGTACAGAATCTTTAAGCTTTGGTTGCAGTTTGCTTTCGTGACAGTGAAACTGTTGTCTACTAGTGTATGTAAGTGCTGGCGATCATTAATTGCTCAGGGGTACCCTTCGGGGAATCGCAGCGTGATAGGTTCTTTGCAATTCTCACCTTAGTGTCGTGCACAGGTCGACTGCTCCAAGCAGCACCACGTCTCCTGCTTTACCGTAGTCTCTAACTCGGGGTCAATTTTCCTATTCGGTTTTTTTCTGCAGGTTGCGGAAAAATTCATGATTTCAGATGGCCAGAATGCTCTTTCCCGGGCTATGGAAAGGGCAGTACCTTAGTCAACAGTAGTTGGTCAGGTAAGACCCGCACCTGAACATATAGCATATGGAATCACCTACAAATAACTTGACGCCATTGATCTTCTTGGTTTGTGCTAGAAAGCAAGCATTTTCAGTCGAGAAAAGCACACGATTGAGTCCTCTACAATTCCCGTGATGTAGAAAATCATCAATCGTAAAGCAAGAGAAATTTGAAAGTGACGTAGCTTGACCGTTTTGATTATCTGATTTTGACATCTTTACAATTTTTTTCATCATCATCATTATTTTTACAGCTCTTCATTATGCAAAACATGTGCCGTCCTATATTCACACGTGTGCAATTCAAATTGTTAATCAATTATTGGGTTAGCTGTCTGCAATCAATTATAGTTTAACGCAGTATCAAAGTGTGGTCCCATGGGTTTTACCGTATTCATCACATGGCAATTGATACCCATTTAAAAATTACGAATCATCCGGTTTCTGGGATTGCATTCTGATTGTCTGTGAGTTTTTTAAATTTCTGGCCAAACATGTTTTTGTCAACTTGTAAGTCTTCCCTTTTAATCCTTGGACTTGACAGTGCATAATAGATCTCTGGAGATGTCCCCCCAGAACTTTACTATAGTTGTATCAGTTTCCCTTTTAAACAAAACATAAATTAGTATGATAGTTTATCGCACGCTGAACTGAATAATTTTGAAATTAAATCAATCAAGAACCGTGGGGAGGTTGAATGTAAGATGCAAGTAAATGATGAAACATCATGCCACGAATGAACCGTAAATGTAGGGTTTGTTTTCTAAGAATTTTGGTGTTTTGTCCATTATAGCATAGAAACGTATTCAATTAAAACTTCGACAATGAACTTTCCTGTGAACACATGCGGGCTCAGGTCAGGAACAGACCGAACCTGTGGCCGGCATTGTCCCAAGTTGACATATCCGAAATGAATTTTTCAGCCTACCCTTTTTGTTGTCAAGTGAGTCAAGCAATCGATTTAAAATTTCGTGGTTTCCAAATTTGTGTGCTATGATGAATTTTTTTTGGTAATTTATTTTTTTAGGAATACTGATTCTTCAAGGCAATTTCAACATGAATATTTTAGATTAAATAAGTTTATAATCAGTAAAAATTGGTGACCCAACTCAAAAGTCAGGCAAAAAAATAATATTTTTGCAGAAATAATTTAGGAAATTGAAAATTGAGACGGTATGTATATGTTTTTTTTTGGGGTTAAAATGGAATGTTGTCCGACAACCATCAGTCGTACGTCGAGGATGGGAGTCCCAAGATGTTTTTCAATACGCTCGTCGGATCATTTAAACATTTAAATAATGATTTACAATTAAAAATATACATACTGAAGAAGAACTGTACAAGTTGTTCGTGATTGGATGGTAGGAATTTCCATAATAGTAATCTTATTTTATATAGGTACGAATTTTCATTAATGCTGATTACCAGATCATTAGGTATATTCGGTGCATCACCATCGGTGCCTTCTAGCTGCCATGTGTACAGAAGTCTTGTCGCTTTCGTAATTATCGGCGGCCAGAAAAAGAAAATAATTATGTGGACGATTTCGTGTTCTCTGAACTGATCTGATCTGATCTCAATCCAGCCAGCACGTCAGACTACCTCGCGGAAAGATAGATTTTTAAACAACTGCAAGTATCTTATATATATACACGAGGTGCATTGTCGCGGCCTTCCTCGATTGTCTGTCGTTCTTCTTTTGAAGTGAAGTTGGAGTAATTCTTCCCGGGTGTCTCGATCGTTGAAGAGACGCGGAGAGGGCTCAGTGACAGGGAGACAGATATTGTTCCTCTTAATTGCTCGAAGCCTGTAACTCAGCTCTTTCATGGGTACAAAGTGGCTTGTTCTGTATCTGCTCTCGGGCTTCTCTCTGGCTGTCCTCTCCGTGAGGTTCCTCAACAACGGCCAAACTGAACAGTCACGCCCGGCTCTTGCCCTGTACCGTTCATCGTCGCCTGATGGATCCAGCACGGAGAAAGTCTGGCCTGTGAGTGCCCCCTTTGTTTGTTTCTATAGCACGGCCATATATTCTAATTGTTGCCATCATGGTTTCCCCACTTTCCTGCCTCCTTAACATTTAAACGGCTGGTTTTTTCTTGCCCGTGTGATTGGGTCAGGAGTTGGAGTTTGGTTGGAGAATCATAGTGGCCACAGTGATTGGGTTTCTGGGATCGGCGTGTGGAACGGTGGGTGGGGTTGGTGGCGGCGGCATTTTCGTTCCCATGCTCACTCTCATTGTCGGGTTTGATACTAAGTCGGCTGCTGCTATTTCCAAATGTAAGTTCTGAGACTTTTCTCTTATCTCTATCTCAACCACATGCCCCAGCACTTCTCACATCTCCTTTTACTGGGTTGCACGTAAGTTGAGTTTCTTGGATTCAACATGATTTCATTTTGAGAAAGAGGCTTTGATGTGTTATTGAATGATACTCAGATCCAAGAACTGTATCTGGGATGATCGGTTATAAAGTATAGAGCTTTTGAAATTACTCTTGGTTTACCGGCATGAGTTATTGATGGTTGAGATTATCTAATATCTATTTCCTTTTAAGTATGATATGAACTTGAGTTTTATAAACGAAGAAAAAGAAAAAGAAAGGAAGACTTTTATTGCTTAATAAACCTTTAATGGATTAAATGCATCTCTGCACTTCCAAGATAAAGGATCTTCCCGCGTTTCGTTCACTGTCAACTAATCATCAGGTCCCTATACATTCTACTTTACCTACAAATGTAAAATTCACACTTTCCATGTTTTGGTTGCATTTGACTGAGAACGTGGTTACACACGGAAAAACCTAGAACAAATGAAAGATAACTAATCGTGTTTAATGTGGTCGATAGCAAAAATGCTTGAGAAAGGCGAAACTGCAGCTGCAAATTCAAATGTGTATGTTGAATAATTTGCATTTTCACGAAGGGTCTTTTCCTTAGAAAGCCTATAGACAGCTTATTTTTATTGTCTTTCAATACTCTGTGATTTATTGATGACTTAATGCTTTTCATTTGATGAAAATACTTTTGTCAACAAACTTGTGGTTGTAGACATGCTATTTTTGTCCTCTTTGGTACTTGATTTACAGAGAAAACACTCTTCTTTTCAGCCAAAGTTTGTGGGAGGATGACCCTGTACTTGAGAAGCTGTTTTAATTAAAACTTAAAAGTCAAAATTTGATGACTGATTACTTTGATTATTGTTTGAATGTGTTTGTAGGTATGATAATGGGGGCATCAGCATCGTCAGTCTGGTACAACCTAAGAGTACCCCACCCTACGAAGGAAGTGCCCATCATAGACTATGATCTTGCTCTCCTGTTCCAGCCCATGCTCATGCTCGGAATCACTGTGGGCGTTGCCCTCAGTGTCGTGTTTCCTTACTGGCTGATTACTGTTCTCATCATTATTCTCTTTTTAGGTACCAACTACCCTACAAAAGAAAATTGGTTATTTTAGTAGTACTTGCTTTTCCATTGCCTTATTTTATTGCCCTTGTCCATTCTTATCCCGCCTTTTACCTTCAATGATTAGTCGTTTGTTTTGTATTACCAAAACAACAGTGAGACAGAGAGCATAAACTCACTGTTAAAACAATGGGTAGAAAGCTTGACATTTACTTTCAATCTGTTATTGATCCATCAGGGACCTCATCAAGATCTTTCTTCAAGGGGATAGAGATGTGGAGGGAAGAGACCATTTTAAAGGTCAGTTTCAGATAATAAAATTTATTTGCAGAGGATAGCGCAAGAAACTGCTTTGTCGATTGCACTCACCTTTGTGTTTTCTGTGGTTGGTTGGTGATTGCAGAAGGAGCTGGCCAAGCAACAGGAAGCTCCGGTCAACTCTCGTGGTGAACGTAAGATATCATCTATCTTCCCACTTGGTCTCAGAATAATATTAAATATTCAGCTTTCTTCTGTTAAATCACATGATTGTAATCTGTTCCTTAAAAATGAGATACAATGGCTCTCTAGGATGTGGACTAAACTGGCACCATGGAGTTCAGTTAGTCAGAGTATGTCTCATGTGATTTTAGGCCTACACACCTTGATAATCCAGCCATGTTGCTCGTATTTGCAGTTCCCAACTATAAATGAAAGAATTCAAACATTTGCAATTTCATCAAAGTGAACTAGAAAAGGTTCTATGTAGCATAAAAATCATAACTCTCGTCCCATTGCACTGATTTTATGGTTTTAATGAGATACTTATACTAAGTTTCACCTGGTTGCTTCAGTCCTCATCGACACTCCATATGATCCATTGATTCCAAAGGAGGAGAAGTCGGAAATGGTGAGGCTTTCACTCTACTATCCATGTTCCTTGTTTATGACATATGTACCTAATATTTTTTGTCTTCATTACTTAGACTAACTTAATCGACTGTATGCAGCAAACAGTCTGCTTTAACCTAAGGTGGAAAAGGATGTTGGTGCTGTTCCTGGTTTGGTCTTCCTTCCTCCTCGTCCAAGTCCTCAAGGCAAGTAATTCTTCATCATACTAAGCCCTTTCCTTCCCTTCAACATCTTCATTTTTTATCGGCTTAATTATTTAATAACCGGTGGTTCTTATTCTTTAATTTAACCCGCAGAATGACGTAGCAGTTTGCAGTGTGTGGTACTGGGTGCTCTTCTGCTTACAGGTAAGACTGAAATGCATGGATAAGACAAAGTTCTCCACTTTCTTTACGTTCACACATTGCCAATGGTTTGACCTAATTATTAAGTGGAGCTAATGCTAGAGCTGATGGTTCGTGTTTTCATTTCTGTAGCAGTGTTTCTATTTCAGCTGCTCTCGTTCGTCACTGTATGCGACACATAATCTGTAACGATATTACACCATTTTGCTGTGTTTCTCGTTTCCCTACAGTTTCCAGTTGCTGTGGGAGTATTTGGATATGAAGCAGCGAAACTGTACCGAGAACACAAGAAGAGGATGTGCGCAGGTAACACTGAGGCCATCTGCGAGGCCACTATACGGTGGACAGCCATCCACATAGCCTTTTGTGCGCTCTGTGGTATCCTCGGAGGCTGTGTTGGTGGCCTGCTGGGTTCCGGTGGGGGTTTCATACTGGGCCCGCTTCTCCTCGAGATCGGAGTCATCCCTCAGGTAGGTGGAACTATCAACGTTATTTGAGAATGGAATTGAAGGGTTCTGGTGAATTTGGAAACAGTTTTACATGCTCTCTGTTTTTAACTGTTTATGGCCAGGTTGCTAGCGCAACAGCGACATTTGTCATGATGTACTCATCTTCATTGTCCGTGGTCGAGTTCTACTTGCTCAAGCGGTTCCCCATTCCCTACGGTACGTAGTTCTCTATCTCAAAGTCAATGCTCATTTAATATCATGGACCGACCGAGATGTCTACTATAAAACTGAGCTGCTCGAGCATTACAGCTTCACCGTGAGCAAGATCCGATGGTGGAAAAGTAGTGAGAGTTTGAATTCTCGCGTTCTTTCTTTCTGACATAAGAAACTTATGAAAAACAGCTCTGTACCTCATGACGGTTTCGATACTGGCCGGATTCTGGGGGCAGTTCATCATAAGGAAGCTGCTTAAGATCTTGGGGAGAGCCTCACCTATCGTCTTCATCCTCTCCGGGGTCATCTTCGCCAGCGCCCTGACAATGGGTAAAACGCTCTGCCACCCGGCTGTGGAAATCGCAATATCTAATCAGCTTTGTTGTTTAGGAACCAACCGACAAGTGACACTGTTCTCTTCCCTCGGGATTCTTCACTCTGCAGGGGTCATCGGCATCGAGAAGAGCATCGTGATGATAGAGAATCACGAGTTCATGGGATTCTTGAACTTCTGCAGCAGCCAGTGAGCAGTCTCTGACGATCAGATTTCAGCTGGAGAATTGAAGTGCCTCCTCCCTCGAAGGTCCCCCTGTAACAAAGGGTCCAGTTCTGTACGTGACGTTATTGCGTTCACTATTACTACGTCTGAGGGCAAGGGCCGAGTGTCGGTCAACGCCTAGTTGACCACCCTACGCCCAACCAAGTCATTGCCCAAAAAGCAATAAAATAAAATAGAAAATCAAAAAGTGCTAGAGAAAGAGTCACCTCACCGGTGTTAGCCGCTTGCTAACACTCATTCGAGGAGTTAAAAAAAAAAAAAAGATTATTATTTCTATTCAAGGTCAGATGTTTTGCACTGGTGGGTATTGAGTTGGTTCAGAATCTCGCAGTGCACAGGGGAGAGAGATTGAGGGGCCTCTGCTTTTGCCTTTTTTCCATTCAGCGTACCGTTCACACTTGAATTCCAATAAAGATTCACCCAGTGACATTTCATCTTACGCCAGTCGTGTTTGTCGAGACAATATTTCCCGGGCTTCTGTTCTTCCTGAGAATTCATGTCCATCGATCGCACCCCTTCATCGTACAATGCGGTGGTAGATCTTCCCACAACCGAGCATCAACAACACAGTCTCGGGATGTCTCTGGTAGAAAACCTAATCAGCATTTAGTTTATGCCCAATGCTCCTCCATGTGCTTGACATTCATCCTCGAGGACAGATCTATAATGATATAACCGATGAAGGGGGCCAGGGCAACAAGCACAACAACCGCACACTCACATGCCAGAGAATAATTTGTACAGTCGACTGGATACAGGATAGGTTAGAATCTTCCCGTGGAAAACAGGGGCAGGTGAGAGGGGACATTGTTCTTGGTATTGCCTTGAAACATAATTCTAAAGCGTTCTCTCATAAATCATATGTATATATATATACACATGCACAGCAAAAGGAATCATTAGGATTGATAGTTACATCATTCCTAAACCACCAGCCGGTGTGTGAAATACTATAATAGATTATGTGCAGCTGCTGACTGAGCAACCTTTCCTTCAGCATAATCCAAAGTTGTCGCGCAATCTTTGGCTAGTATGAAGATTTGTATTTCCTAACCCTCGGAATTACTTACCCAAGGACAGGACAAGCACTTTTTTTTCCAACTTTTATAATCTTTTGTGCTGGACGACAACGAGTAAGGAAGGATTAGGCAAGTTCACTTGGTCCAATGATTCAGTGGATCAAGCACGATTGAAGAGAATCAAACTCAATTTGCAGAGTTGGACTAGGATTTTGAGACTTAATCACTGATAAAATGTGGTTCCCCAAAAATGTTACTTTAGATAAAAGTAAAACACCAGTAGAAGTAGAAAGAGACAAAATAGAGTAACAAATTGCAAAGCTATTAGGGGGGCAAAAAAAATAAAAGATGAAGTCAATTTACCCCAGAAAGGATAATAGCAAGTATTGCAGTGCCAAAAATAGTGGATTTTTCAAAGAATTGAAAGTCAATTCAGATTCCAGGAGCAACAAAGATAGTGCTAGCAATAGAGTCCAAGTATTTTTTTTTTCAAGAATCAATATATATTGTTCTGGTATCATTAGTACAAATGCATGAATTTTACCGATGCGTGATAAAGGTCAATAACAGTAAGTGGTTAGCAAAGGCTGACCTAACTCATGCGAGTCAATTGGCACCTGAGATAGCAGCTTGTTGAATATCAGTCTTAATACTTCTTAAAGCTGCTACTGAGCTCAACAATTAATACACATTAGAAGAGAATTCCAGTCAGTCCGTTCTAATAGATCTGCAAACAGGAAGAATAATCAAGTCACTTTGTTGAGAAAACTATTGATCCTGAATTATATGCATAGGAGAAAGAGGACCATCCACCAGAAAGAAAACCCACCTTCATGTACCGCTTCCGGCTGCATCAGTGGGTTTGGAAGCCAATGAGGCAGCTTTGATGGAGCAAGAGTCTGCAGCAATGGCAATATTTCCAATGCCAATTTCAAGTGCCTCTCGCTCATCCTTCTCTCTCTTAGTTTTCCCAGCAGTCATGGAGTCAGCAGCAGAATGTCTATTCTCACTCACAGAGGGCACAAGTAAATTAGGGCCCGCATTGATCCACGGATGGAGAAGGCACTGAGCTGCAGTTGGTCGTTTCTCAGGTACAAAATCAAGCATGGGGAGTAGGAAGTCACTCATATCATTTGCATCTTTTTCACTGAATTCATATTTCTCAACAAGAACTTTATTAAGAGGCCAGAAGCGTAATCTCCTTATGTGTCTTAAATCGCCATATCTGTTGAAGAAGTCCCGTGAATAGCTTCCGCCCAATGCAACCTAAAGACATATATCAGACAAATTCAAGATTATAATTAATCATCATAAGAAACGGATAACCAACTTAACATGTCCACAAATTGAATCCACACCTTCCGTGGCATCATTCCTAGGAGCTCCATCATCAATGCTAAATGATCCTGCAATGCAGTTGATAATCATGCACTGATTAAACCTTCCATAAGGTCTTCAAGATAAACTCATGCAATACAAAGTTATCTAATTAATCCGGATTATTGCACAAAAGAGTTCTTACTAATCTGATCAGAATGATGTTGTAGCTGCATGGAGAAATGAGTTATCATATCTATAAAACACACAAGATGATTGAGATGAAGTATTCATTTAATTTTAATCAATTGGATGGTGCTTTATACTGGCTTTAGGAGGGGAGTTTCGCTTTAAAAGGTTCAAATCTGTTTTGCATACCCGTCAAGCACCGCTTGATACTTTTGGGAAATTTTTGAGCGAATTTGAATGAAATGCATAATTCTAAGATATGTGCATGAAGCATTGAAGGATCATCATCGTCCAAAGAAGAAAGGTTTTCTTATGGAAAGGCCTCGATAAGAATTTGGACTGCCACACAGCGCATTGACTGTGAGCCATCGTGTGGATCAAAGTCACCAACTGGGTTTCAGAACAATCTTATCTTGCATAGGGGGAAAACCACTATATCATGCATCTTCACTGCCAGCATGAGAATCTGGAAGAAAGACGAGTCTGTTTAGTTCCAGAAAGAGCTGAATTCATGTGGCATTGCTTTAATACTATGCCCATTTTGGCTACTGCAGAACTTTCAGTTTGTGGGTTCGGGTAATGCTGTAATATTTGGGACGAAATTAGCTTCCCCTTTGATATTTCTTCTGCACCTATATGGCAAAAGACTACTCTTGAATAACTATTTTCAAATTGAAAGGAGCAAAAAGAAAAAAGTTTTCATCTCGAAAAAAAATATCCAAGGCTCTTCTGCTAATGTTACTAGAAAGACAAGTTTCCAGATTTCTATATTCTTTTCTTCAACATACTTACTGAATGAGGTAAGCAGACTTTCCTTCAAGGAAGAAAAGATAATTAGTCAATTAGATCTGTGAATTATCTCAGAAGATGCCATACCTCATCCCTGTCATAGTTAGATCCGCTGTGAGGATCAAAGAGTACATCACCAGTAGCAAGCTCAAAACAAATGCAAGCAAAAGACCAAAGATCTGCTGAAGTTGAGTACTTAGATCCCAGAATGACCTCTGGACATCTATACTGTCTTGTCTGAATGTCATTTGTAAATTGTTTGTATGTCCAACATGCATTTCCAAAATCGACCAACTTGCACTTACAATCAACTGATGCCACCAGCCTCTGCTTAGTAGAGCGATTACCCCTCGCACTAACTTGGCCGGTGCCTTTCAATCCATCAGCATCTGATAATCTATCAGCCTTGGTAGAACTGGTAGGTTGATCATCAAGTGTGCCAACCTTTAATTTGGTGGAAGAGCAAGAATCGACTGCAGTCATAGTCTCGGGTAATGATTCACCATCCGTGGAAATTTCTTTCCCCACACAACCTTGAGCAGCTCGCTTAGCCTGTTGCCTAATTGTCTTCATTTCATTTTTAATCAAATTCCCATTTAAGCTTCTTATCTCTTTAGCAACACGAGATTCTAATATAGTTTTTTCCTTGCTATTAGGAAGAATCAGAGGAGCACCTGATTTTCTTGGGTCCTTGGAAGGGTCTATCATGGACAATAGCAAAATATTCTCTGGCTTCAAGTCGGTGTGTATGATGGAGAGCTGCCGGTGCAAGTAATCCAACCCCACCAATATGTGTACGCAGATCTCCTTCACCATATCAATTGGAAGGCCGCGATAATCAGTGCATTTAATAAGAGTTAAAAGGTTATCTCCCAAATACTCAAAAACCATGCAAATATGCTGTCCATTTGGGCCGGCATGCTTAAAATGATCTAACAGCTTCACTACACATTTTTTATCATCCGGGTCTCCCTCTGCAATCTGCTGCAAGATGGTTATCTCATCCATGGCTGCCTCAGTGTAGTGTTGAGCACTCTTTTGCACCTTCAGAGCCACATATTGCTGAGAACGCATAAATTACAAAGCAAAACGAAAAGAAAATGAGAATGGTTTCACCAAGTTTCTCTTGCACGGCAAAGCGACAGGAGAGTTGACAACCAATCCAAGCAGCATTTCCACTAATCTATAATCGAGAAAATCAAAAACATTTTTTTTCGGAGGAGATATTAAGCTCAGTCACGTAAAAGCTCATCCCCCACAGAAAGCCGCACTAACTGAACTCGACCATTACGTTGATCGCTCTTATGAATTACAAGGGCTTATCAGAACCCAAAAAAAATTCCTCCTATCGTCTCTATTATCTCGAAAAGTTCAAACACCTGCATCTCAAGAAAAACCGTAAAACCAAAAGAAAAAAGGGAAAAAAAACGACTACCCATGTAACCTAGCCTCTACATTAAACTACAGTTGATAGCCACAATATGTTGAAGGCTGCGAAAAGAAAAACCCCAAAATTGCATAGACTAGAGAAACAGTGCTACAGACGGCGATTAGGGAAGTACCGAACGTTGAGTGTCCCAGGCGAGCCAGACAGTGGAGAAGTGGCCCCAACCAAGCTTGCTCTGCACGACGTACTGGCGGTTCTTAAAGGAGTCGCCGATCCGCACGGCGTGGTAGCCTCCGCGGCGGTAGTCCTCCGTCCCCTCATCCTCGGATGTGTAATCGCTGCACTCGCGGCTCAGTTTCTCGTCCTCTTCCTCCTCCATCGAGCGCACCGATCGAACCGACCGAAAGCCCCCGAGTGGAGTCCCCCTTTTTCGGTAGGCCGCAACAGAGTCCTCCGATAGACTGAAATGCAATCGCCGCCGCCCTGCGGAGTCAGCTCTGCTCCATTGAGTCCATACTCCGCCTGGTCATTTAAGCTAAACGGGTCGGGTCCTCTTGATGAGTAGATTGCCTTGTTTTTACCCCCAAAAGGAACCGGGAGGATAGTCCCGGATCATATCGCGCCGAGCACCCTAGGAATTAGTACCAACCTTCCGTACATTCAGTACTACGTGCTCCGGGATCATGAGAATCTTACGTCTTGAAGTGCTAAAGTTATGTCATATCTCAGTTCAGTGACGTGTATCACAAGTCAAGTCAAAGCATGCTGCTAACACTTTGCTGTAAAATTTCTAAAAGAACACCTTTGCACTGTTTTTAATTATCAAAATTATTTAATAAAAATTATTTTTTGTATTTTTGGATGTATATTTTTATTATTTTAAAATATAATATATCTGTTCATACGGATAAATTACAGTTTATACAAAATATTTTGCTAATATAACACTTTGGTACAAAATTTTTAAAATATAATTTTGTGATATATTTTTTTAAAATATTCTACATTTTTAATATATTTCGTTAGTTTTTTACTAACGCCGTTAATTTTTGATGATAGAGTCGATTTATGTAACGTTTTATGATGACGCGATTTCATGTTTCAAATATGTGAATTGTCATATAACACATGGTGTGACACACTATTTCTTTCTTCCTTTCTCTCTCCACACCTCTCTCTATCTCTCTCCCTCTCTCTCTCTCTCGCACACACTCTCTCTCTCTCATGCTCTTTCTCTCTCTCTTGCTCTCTTCCTTAAATATTTTTTACCGTCTAATAACATATAGTTTTTTCTAACTATCTTTTATTTATAATTTTTCTTTTCTTTAACAAAATGATAATAATATAATATAATAATATAATAAAGGGTAATTGACACGTAATTCGATGTCAAGATTGATCTTTACAAAAATTTTATAATAAAAAATTAACTCAAAAAAGTTAAAATTTGGTAATAAAATAGTAAAATTAGTACTAAATATTTTCTTAATCTTTCTCGCGTTAAAATTTTATGACAATTAATTGAACATTCTCACTTTTCTCTTCTCATCTAATTTTAGTTCCCCAAATTGTGAAGTCTCCTACATAAAAATTAAGAAAGAGAATGAGCGTGCAAGCGAGAGAGAGTCGAGTGAGAGAGAGGGAGAGGGAGAGAGAAAGAGAGAGAGAGAGCCAAGGGAGAGGGAGAGAGAGCCGAGAGAGAGAGAGAGGGAGAGACAACTAAGAGAGAGAGAAAGAGGGAGAGAGAGCCAAGTGAGAGAGAGTTGCGCTAGACAGAGAGAGAAACATAGAGAGATAGTGAGAGAGGTGTGGAGAGAGAAAGGAAAAAAGAAATAGTGGGTCTCACCATGTGTCACGTGGCAATTCACATATTTGAAACATGAAGTTACGTCATTAAGGAGCGCCACGTAGACCGGCAACGTCATTAAAAATTAACGGAGTTAATAAAAAACTAACGAAATGTATTAAAGTATAGCATATTTGAAAGAAAATATATTACAAAGTTACATTTTAAAAATTTTGTACAAAAGTGTTATATTAACAAAACGTTTTGTACCAACTGAGTAATTTCCCCATGCTCATGCTGCTGTTGAGAAACTTTGTTGAAGTGTACGTTGTGTTCACTTGTTGATGTGAAGTCTGAGGCAAGCAAGGACATGGTTGTTCAGTTGCCTACGGCAAGACAGACATTCGTTGCTGAAAGCTTTGCTAAGTCTAAACTGAAGCAAGTTGAAGTGCCTGCCTTTGGGCTGCTTGAATCAACTCTTAGGGTAGCTAGCGGACTAGCCCTTTCCAATTTCTATTCCACTTCGGCTAGGGATGAAGGTAAACGGGTCATTTCGAAGGATGGTGATAGGCGGAAGCCACGTCTAGCAATGCATGGTTTATAATGAGCTCATGAGCAACATTACTCAACGGCAGAAGAAGATTGAGGGGGGGTGTGGTAAGTGTCTACCTTGTCTAGGGGTCTGTAAGCTTCTATAGACCTTCCCTCATGATCAAGCTTCTTGTCTGGAATGTTAGGGGCTTTAATAAGAGCCCCTGAAGCAGCATGAGGTTAAGCGTTTAATGGTTGCTTCTGGTATTGGCATTGGTTGTCTTCTCGAAACTTGTGTTCTTGAGGATACGAGCGCACCTGTTGTACAACATATATCCCCGAACTAGCGCTGGGTGCACAATTACTCTGCTCATCACTTGGGTAGGGTATGGTTCCTATTTGATCAGGCAATTGATCTTGTTGTGATGAGTACAACTGCTTAGTGCATTCATTGTCAAGTAGTTGAGCCGTAGAGCAAGGTGCAGTTTTGTTTGACCATTGTTTACAGGGCAAATGAGGTCACTGCGCGTGAGGAGCTCTGGCAGTTGCTTGATCACTTTAGGAATCTCGTCCACCATGAGCCATGGCTTGTTGCTGGTGATTCCAATGTGGTGCAAAATGCATTTGAAAGCTAGCAATTCTGACGTGAGTGAGTTGCTTGTGGTGTATCGCTTTAAAGAGGTTCTTGCCCACTCAATGCACTTGGATCATCAATGACAAGGCTGCTTCTACACTTGGGCTAACAGGCGCACTGGTGGGTTTATGACTCGGAAGCTCGATGGAGTTCTCCATAATGAGCACTGGTCAACATGTTTCCTTATGTTGACAATGCATTTTTTGAACCCATTGATTTTAAATCAGCATCCCAATTTGGTCACTATCAGTTCATGTAAGCCTATTACAAGAAGCACGTTTTTTGGACAAATCTCTCGGCTTATGAAGGTGTGGTTCGGAGTTGTTGGGCTTGTGACATTCGAGGTAATCCCATGTTTGTTCTATCTAAAATGCTGAAAGGGCTACGTTTTGAGCTTCAAACGTTGAATAAGCTGCACTTTTGGGATATATCAAGGAAGGTGCGAAGAAGCTCTTGAAGGATACTCAGTCGGCCCTTATGGTCGGTGCTCCCATTGATGAGTTGCTGGCACAAGAGCAAGAACTCACTGCATAGTATCTCGCATTTATGACCTACTGAAGAGAGTTTTCATTAGCAGAAATCCAGGATTGGGTGGCTTTCTTTGGGGGATAGTAACACTAGCTACTTTCACAAGGTAGTGTGAGCTAAACGTGTGCATCACACCATCAAAGTCCTATTCACCGATGATAGTCATAAGCTTGAAACTTTTGAGATTGTGCATGAGGCAATGGGGTTCCATGCTCGGTTTTTGGGTTTCGTTGGCAGTTCTGTTAATGGTAGCTCTTTGGTTGACCTCAAAGGAATCCTTTGATATTGTGTATGAGATGAACATCGTGCCTTCCTCGCTCAGCCAGTCACTATGGATGAGATAAAATCTATATTGTGGAGCACACATAAGGACTGAGCCCCCGATCCTAATGGATATAATGTACATTTTTTCAAGGTTACATGGCCCATTGTGGGAACTAACTTCCTTGTAGTTGTGCAGGGTATCTTTGCCAAATCAAAGATGCTGGGTGCTGTCAATAGTGTGTGCATTACCCTGATCCCTAAGGTTTGCAATCCCTCACGGATGGTGGAGTTTAGACCGATTTTCTGTTGTAATGTTCTTTACAAGTGCATTGCCAAGATTATTGTTAATTGAATAACAAAATCTTCCTGCTTTTCTGTCTCTCATAATCAGAGTGCTTTTTATTCAAGGGAGAAGCATTGGAGACAATATTCTCTTAGCACATGAGCTCATTAAGGGCTATCATAGGAAGACGATGAGCTCTAGGTGTGCCATAAAAGCTGCCATCATGAAAGCTTTTGATTATGTTAGCTGGAATTTCCTTTTGAATGTATTGCATGCTATTGAGGTTGCTGAACAATTTGTCCTCTGGATTGTAGCTTGTATTACAGGAGCACACTACTTTACCATTATTAATGGAGGTCTTGAAGGGTTCATTGCTGGTGTTAAAAGGGCTCCAACAAGGCTGCCCCTTATCCGCCTATCTTTTTGTTATGGCTATAGAAGAGCTATCTCGACTCCTTGCGAACTCTGCATTGCAAGGTCTGTTGGAGTTTCACCCGTCTTGTAAAAGGATTAGTCTCATCCATTTCAGGTTCGCGGATGACCTCATGATGTTTCGCAAAGGAACTGCTTGTTCTTTGTGAGCTATCATTGATGTATTTGCTCAATTTTATGAAATGTCACTCCTCAAATTGAACCTAGTAAAAACTAACTCCACTGTGGGGGCATGTCCAATGAGGAGGCTTGGGAATGTTGGGATTAATGCTCTAAACCCAATCACAATTGATGTAAGTTTATTCATGAAATAAAATTAAGACATTATTATTCATCATATGTTGCTATATTCTATGTGGAAAGACATAAACTAGTATATGATTTTAAGGTCATGATTAGATCATGCCAGTGAGACATAAAATCTACAAGTTTTAGTTTAAAATGTTCCTAGTTATAGGATCACTGAATAGGATATTAGTGATTTGGTAAGACTAGTACACTTGTTACATACTCTAAGGTTGAGGGTAACTGATCTTACAGTTACTTGTGAATAGTTATTAATATAAGAGTGTAGGTACGCATTATGGAATGAGTTTACTAAACTGATCCGCTTAAATGATTAACATAATGGATCTTTAAATAAATTATGCCTGGCAAAATTCAGCCCGGCACGATAGCCCGGCACGATAACACCGTGCTGGGCTAGGGCTTATCGTGCCGGAAGCTTGTCGTGCCGTGCTGGCACGGTCCGGTAATATTAATGGGCGTGCTGGGCCCAATGATTCTTGGGCCGTGCCGGCACGTTAGCCCGATTAGGAAAAATAAAACCCTAAGTTCCTAACCTAACCAAGTCACACACACACACACACACAGACGCAATTGAAGGGAATTAGGGCTAAATTGCTGCAGCATCTGCTTTCTGACAGAAGAGTGGTGGGCGACTGGGCGTCGAGCACTGGGTAATCGATCTTCTCTCCCGGTTCTCGTCTTGGCCAAGACGATCAGAAGAGGCAGCTGCTATAAACTCCTTTTCGAGCGAGACTGCACTGATGAGTTTCAGCTCATAGGAAGTTGAGAGATTATAAGGGGAAGAGTCGAAGAAGGTATTCTACTACAGCAGAAGTAGCAACGAACTTCAGGTCAGAGAGTCCTCTTCCCATATTTACTCTTTCATTGATCATATTACTATAATCTGTACTGTGTATGAATGAAGAACCTGAAAATTTCTACAAGAGTTTCGCTTTGCTTGAGTTGGAGGCCTAAGTTATGTTCTTTTCTTCTTCAGCAAGATAATATGGACAACATCGAACAAGATGTTGACAGAATTGAACAAGCAGAAAGTGCTCCGACTCCAATGCCAATAGGACCAACACCAACATCGACAGCAGTAGATCTAACCAGTTCTATTAAACAAAAGAAAAGGACTAGGAAAGAGAGGTCAAAATGTTGGAATCATTTTGAAAAGCTTCCTTTGGGTAAAGATGGCACACAAAAGTGTAGATGCACATATTGTCGGAAGGAGTTTACTTGTACTGTTGGAGGTGGGACTGGCCATTTGCTACGTCACATGAACAAATGTTTGAAGAAAGATACACGAGACATAGGTCAGATGTTATTATCCTCTTCTCATGGCACCATAGGTCTAACTGATACATCATTTGATCATGACAAATTTCGAGAATTACTTGCTGCTGCCATGACTATGCATAATTTGCCCTTCAAATTTGTTGAATATCCGGGTATTAGAGCTTGCTTTGAATATATGCGTCCAGATATACAACATATTTCTAGGAATACTGCAAAGGCTGATATGTTGAAGCTCTATGAGTTAGAGAAGAAGAAGATTGAGAGCATGTTATCAAGGAATTCTAGTAGAGTTAGCCTAACATCAGACTTGTGGACGGCAATAAATAATGATGGTTACCTTGCCATAACAGTTCATTTTATTGATGAGAGTTGGATTTTAAGAAGATATATTTTATGTTTGAGTTATATGCCTTCCCCTCACACTGGTGCTGCATTAGCGGAGAAAATCTTTGCCCTTTTATTTGAATGGGGCATTCATTTGAAATTGGCATCATTGACATTAGATAATGCTTCTGCAAATGATGTATGTGTTACATATCTGAAGGCAAAGTTGACAAGTAGAACAGCTCTCATCTCAAGTGGTGATCTTTTTCATATACGTTGCTGCGCACACATATTAAATTTAATTGTGCAGGAAGGGTTGAAACATATTGATTATGTTGTTGAAAAAGTTCGAGAAAGCATTAGATATATTCGAGGTTCTCAGTCAAGAAAGGAAAAGTTCATTGAATGTGTGAAGAGTTTATGTTTGGATAGTAGGAAAGGTCTGAGACAAGATGTTCCAACAAGATGGAATTCGACATTTCTTATGTTGAAAAGTGCTCTTTATTACAAGACTGCATTTGAACATTTGGGGATGAGTGACACTGGTTATATACATTGCCCTACAGTGCCTGAGTGGGAGAGGATTGAGAAATTGTATAAATTCTTGGGCCCTTATTATGACTTAACTTGCTTATTTTCTGGAACAAAGTATCCCACTTCAAATTTATTCTTTCCTTACGTGGTGGTGATTTATCATAATTTGAAAGATGAGTGTGTTTCTAATGATGATTCTTTGAAGAGAATGGCCACTCAGATGATTGGAAAGTTTGAGAAATATTGGTCTAGTTTTAATGAAATGTTGGCCATGGCAGTTGTTCTAGATCCTCGTTACAAGTTGAATTTTGTGGGATGGGCTTATCGAAGACTTTATGGACACGACGATGCACAAGTTCACCTTGATAACTTTCGTAAGAAGTTGTTTGATATATTTGATGAATATTCTCGATGTTCATCTTTTGCCTCGAGTTCATCTTCAAATACTCAAGTGCATATCAATGTCAAATCTCAAACTCAAACCGGGATTGAATGTCAATATTTTTTTACGGTATGAATAACCAATCTTTTATATATTGTTATTTAATTGTTAGTACATCATTTCTCGATTATAATCTTTTGATATCTCATTGTATATTTTCTGTAGGATTATGATGTTGAACAAAACATTCAAATTGAAGTGCAAAAATCAGAGTTAGAGGAGTATTTGGAGGAGAAGTGCAAAAACAGAACAGAGGAATTGGACATTTTGCGTTATTGGTCAAAACAGGTGGATCGTTATCCAATCCTTTCTTCTATGGCTCGTGATATTTTGTGTGTTCCTATAACTACGGTTGCTTCAGAATCTGCCTTTAGTTGTAGCGGTCACATCATTACTCGTTTCCGTAGTTCCATTAAAACTGATAATGCTGAGGCCTTACTTTGTTTGAGAGATTGGGTCTATAGAGAACAAGGTAACCTCTTAACTTTACAAACTTTTAATGTACTAGTTTATAATTAATAGTTGATATCATTGCTCATTATAGTTTGCTTTATTTCATTATAGATATTTTAGAAGATATGGAGGAGCTTCAAAAATATATGGAGAATGTTTTAAATTTAAATGAAAATGAGGAGAATTTAGCACCTTCACAAGAATCATACACTAAGCCATAATGGTAAGGGTATCAAATATTCCTACTTGGTATACCATATTTTCTCTATTTCATTTCTTATACTCTTGAATCAATTTTATGCTGAAAAATGATGCCATTTTTGTTGATTCTTTTTAAGTTTTTACATATATTTGCAGAAGAAACTAGAGGAGAAATTCAATGTTGATGAGATACACAAGGTCCAACATCAAGTATCAGGTAAAAATATAAGTTCCTTTTAGCCAATATAAGTTGCTTAGCAGCTTTGATTAGTATTATTAGTGGCCATTATGGATTTGGCTTTTGATTTGGGGGGTAACTGGGTCCTGCTTCTCTGCAGCCCGACTTCAAAGCAATCAAGAAGAGGATTAAGGATCTGATCAATCGCGAGTATCTTGAACGGGACAAGGACAATCCTAGCTTGTTCTGGTACGTTGCTTGAGATCCCCCTGACGGATTAAGTTTGATCTTCACCATTGGAATTTTCTTGTACCTGTCACTCTCCTATTGACTACTAGGCATATGGGTCTCAGTCTCGCCGAGAAATACATTAAACAAGGCAACACCGCTCGACAATCACTCCACACTGCAGTTTATCAAACTCAAACGTTAAACCTTTTACATATGCCAAAGCTTTCCAATCCATTGCCCTCTGAATCCAAACAGGGGATTAGAGATGCTAGCAGTGCATTCTCAAAGGCGGAGGGGTTTTAAAAAAATGCTGGAGGAATTTTAAAGGAATTGCTGCTGCCAGCAATTGGCAGAGCTTATCTTGCTGTGAAAATGGGTTTAGCATCAGGGCTTGACTGAACCCTTCTCGTGTATTTGAGCAGCAAACCTTCCAAAGAGAGACCTGGAATGCTTAGGTCCCTGAAGAGCAGCTTGTTTTGTGATTGAGGGTTGGAGTAATATTGGATGTGATTGAGGCTTGAGCAATGTTCTTGTTTTGTTGTTTTATTTTTTGAGATGTTTTAATTTATGATAGATTTAGCTAAGACTTTATTTCATTTGATTGTACTTATCAGTTTGTTTGTTTAGTTGAATTATTGAAAGATAAGGAAGATTTGCCCAGGGGAAAAAAAGGGTAATAGAGATTATCGTGCTATCGGGCCGGGCCGGGCCGACCCCTTCTTTTCGTGGCGGGCTGGCCCCGCCTTTTATCTTCAAAGGCCGTGCTTGGGCTAACCCTTATCGTGCCCTCCCCTTATCGTGCCGTGCCGGCCCGGCACGATAAGACCGGGCCGGCACGATTTGCCACCTCTAAAATAAATATCAATAGATTATTTCTTAGGCGATAGTAGGTGTAAATGATCATTATACTTGAGATTACCATAGTATCTTATAAGAGTTAAGTTGTGTTTTGGTTTATTCCTTTATATAGTTCTCTGAACCATGAGTAGGATATTCTGGACCCAATAAAACTCTTATGGAGATAGTGTGTAATCAATAAAGGATCGGTTGCTTCTCATGAGAGAATAAAATGTCCTATGTATTCTATTAAATATTGACTCAAAAAATCTATGGCTAGAATAGGATGAAATATCAGAAAGCAATTTCTGGTATTTCATTGTTGAGTTAATTACTAGAAAATTGAGATGCATATGGATAAGAATTAAGATTTGACATTTTATCCATACCTTAATTTATCCGGGGCATTATATAACTGAAGGATTGAATCACACGAAAACTAATCACCAAAGACTGTTCGATTCTTTGATTGAAATCTTCATTATCCGGGTGGCCATGATATGTTGTTAGACGTTAATCTTAATTTGTGAACTTAATTGATTCACTACCGGTTTAGTGTAGAGTTCAATGGGTCACACACAATACAAGTCATTTCTTGTAACCAAAATTTAATTGATTAAATTTTGTGTTGGGTAGTTAATTCCGCTAGTAGGAAATTGCCCATATCGGTTACACGTCTTATTAGATAAGGTTGTTTCAGAATTAACTGTAAAATTAAATTTACAGAAATTTAATTATACTCTCGGTTATATATGCATGCTAAATTATCGAATGAAATTCAATTAAATAAATACATGTCTATATGTATGTACATGAGTAGTATATGTCATATAGACCAACGGTTGGTCTATTCTCAACGACATAATATTGAAAATGGCATAATATATGCCAATTATGAAAAAGCACATCTTCGGTGAAAGGCGGGCACGTCTCTTCAGTGAAAGAGGGGCGCGTCTCTTTGGGGAAAGAGGGACACCTCTCTTTGGTGAAAGAATTTTAAAAGGTAAAAACGTTTCGCCCACCAAATGGGACAAAAGTCTCATTTCGTGTTCTATATATAGAAAAAACTAAAGGGCATCAAGTGTGTGTGAGTCTGATGAGGAGAAAAAGAATTTTGCTGTTTAAGAGAAAAAAATAGTGCTATATAAAATACTATATTCGAGAATAATTGAAGAAGATATGTTTTACTAAATTCTGTAAATAAACCTTTGAATCCGAAACTAAAAAGGCGATCGATTGTTGGGAACAGTTCCCAACGCTTACGAGAAAAACTTGGTGTGGATACTCTGTACACGTGTGCATCTAGTCAGAGAATTGACTCTTGAAACCATTCATGAAGGCGCTGTGGGACATCGGTGAATTGAGGATTCAAACACAATGCCCGATTCAGAGTCTTTGTAGGTATGTATATTCTCTATTTGTTTCCTCGTATTTGAATTTTAAATTATATCAAATTGATGCTAGGTTCGGGAATATAATTTAATTGAAATTGAAATGCATACTTCCGTCGCGTTTTGATTCCCAATAGGGAATTGGCTAGGCTGAGTTCTTCAAGCTTAGGCGGCTTGCAGTGAAACATTTAGGCATGTCGCTGGTCTCGGACAGGCTTTCGGACCATGATTGTAAGCCATTAATTGAGAAAATTACTTGTAAGATTGATGGTTGGGCAGTCAAGAAGCTCGCACATTTGGGTCGACTCCAACTTATTCAGTCGGTCATCCATTTGCTTGTAGACTTCTAGCGTGCATCCTTTGTGTTGCCCAACGAGGTGATCAAAGCCGTTGAGCACAAGTGTCGAGTTTTCCTATGGAGAGGTAGCAGTGAGGATAAGAAAGCTTCTGCTAAGGTACAATAGGACCTAGTTTGCCTACCAAAGTTGCAGTGGGGTCTCGGGCTGCAAGGCTTGGACTCTTGGAATAAAGCGTGTTGTTTAAAACTCATTTGGCTCTTGCTAAGTCAGGCTGGGTCTTCGTGGATTGCATGGGCCACTGCTTACCTTCTTAAATGGCAAAGCAAAGCTTCTGGGACATTAGGCTACCTAGTTTCTGCTCATGTGCTTAAAGGAAGTTATTGAAGCTTCGTGGTCTCGCTTGCCCTCTCTTTTGCTGGCAGTCGGGAGTTGGTTTAAGGGTCCTGTTTTGGCACGACAATTGGATGGTTCATTGCCCCTTCAAAGGCCTGATTTCGTGCTGTGTTTGGCTTACCGAGCTCTGCTACAGTCTGTGATGTGGTCAGAGATTTGTGTGGTCTCAGCGGCAATTTAGAGGAGGGCCACTGCGAGGCCAGTAGTGTATTATTATTATTCGGACTATTCAGCTCTCAGAAGGGGTGCGGGACACTCTAAGCCTGTTGTTCAGCTACTCGTTAGCCCTCCACCTCGAAGGCAGATCCATACCAATGGTGCTGCTTAAGCTTGCCTGGAATGGCATTTATCTACCGGGTTTTGGCGCACTCGAAATGCAAGTACTGCATTGGCAAGTCTGGGGTCCCTGTAGAAGTCCTGCGTCCTGCAATTCGGATTGTTATTCAGTGTCGACTAATGGGTGTTAAACATTTGCCGCGCCGAGTGACTGCTGGCTGAGGGGCATCGTCAACTGTTGTATCATCAAGGCATTACAGCTGAGAAGCTTGGTTCCTATTGTAACGTAGCTGGGCTGTCCTGACTCCTGAGGTTCTTCTGATATTCATATATTCTTTCATTTTTAACGCAAATAATTCGACATAATAATTTTAATTGATAAGGTTTTTAAAAGTGGGGGGAAATGACAAATTTTTTATAAAAAAAAAATCAGAAAAAGGGGAGAACACGCCTTTAGTTGTTAATGGGCTCGTGTGAGCATTTTATGGGCTTGGGCCAGATGCCCAGGCCCATTAGTCTGTCTGTCACCCAGCTACTTGGATCGGCAACTCCGGCGTCCAGCAGGAGCGCTCTGCCTGCACCGGGGAACCGAGTGACCATTCCGTACGGTACGATAAGATATAACGAGTCATTACGTGAAATTTAGTATAGAAGTCCGCTTCTAACTCCGACTGATTGCAGTTGCACTGCTCCTCACGTTTTGCTTGGAGGAACGCGGAAGCAGCTGCCCCGGAGCAGTCGCTATGGCCCTCAACTCGAGTGTGTCATCTTTCTCGTCTCTCCTTCTTTCTATCTCCTTCACCACATTTACAAGCCACGGTAAAGCAGAAATGATGCACATGCGCTCTGGCATGAAACCTTTCACCCATGAGATGGGCCTCCTTTTTGACAGCACAGCCTTGTCTGATGTCTCACGTGAAAGATCTCTCTGGACGTGTCACTGTCACATCATCGGAACACTGTTCCTTTGCCCCATCGCGCACGAAGCAGTTGAGGAAACATTACAGCGTGTCCTAATTCAATGCAGAATTTCACTCGATGGAAGTTGATCAAAGTATTGTTAGATTCTCAAAAATGTCAAGATTATATGGAAAGTTCCGGTTACAATATAGGTTTTGAATGGATTTTAGGTGCAATCAGTTACTCTTGAACTTATGATGTAAAGTTTGCTGTGATTTGATATTGTAAACAACTCCACGACTAAACAACCACAAAACCTCGGTTTGCATAAATCTTCTAGGTGAACGTTGCCATGTGAAGGCTGTTTAGATAAACAAAGGGAGAAACAGGCTACTAGGGCAAAATGGAACAAGGAAGCCCTATTCATGCGCTGCCATAACCTTATCGAAGGAACGGTTATACTTCTACAGCTAATACTCCAACACAAGATTCTCCAGCAATCTTAGAGCGAAGTTTGTTGAGGATTATATGGAGGCATGACTCCCCAGAACGGTGCCGATACGGTGTTGTATTCTTTAGGCGCGCTGAGAAAGTTGCCTGACTGATTGCCAGTGATCTGATGGGATACTCCGGCTGGATTGTTGGGTTGGGGTCTCTGGATGTCGGTGGAAGTGCTCTCGACCGTTTCCTCGCCCGAGACTTCCATGTAACCGGCTCCGCAGACTTGCCTCTGGTTAAACATTCCTGCAGCTTGGTCTCTTATTATGGCCTTCAATCGCAAAACCTTGTAAGACATCATATGTAAAAGGACTTAAGTAAGAACTAAGACCCGAGTGGACATTTTCAGAGATCGAAGCTTTTTAATTGGCTTACCTCCTCCTGGAGCTTCAGCTTCTCCATGGAGATGACATCGAACTCCTGCTTGAGCATGTCGTAGAGGCGCTCGAGCTGCTTGACCTTCCATCTTGCCCGCCGGTTCTGGAACCACACGGCTATCTGGCGAGGCTGAAGTCCTAGCTCCCTCGACAACCTCATCTTCCTGTCAGGGTCCAGCTTAATCTCCTCGTGGAAGCTCCTCTCCAGTGACTCCAGCTGGTTGCTCGTCAGCTTTTTCTTCCTATCCGGCTGACCCCCGAAGCCAAACTTGTCCAAGCCCTCAACAGCCACCTGTTGTAGGGACGATGTCGCCATGGAATGCTTGACCTCCACACCTGCCGTGTAACAGAAAGCAGGCAATCACAAATCCGATTCATCATCACTCTGCCATATCAAAATACCAACTTGTTTCTCATTTTTCATCATGTTTGGCTCCCGACTTCAAACGCATTTCCCATGCCCAGAGAACTTTACCCTATCTATCTACTCGGTCGATGATGAAGAGAGACAAGTAATAATAAAAACTACTCAATGGTCGCAAAATTAACTTGTATATTAAACCATTCTCATTCTCCTGTCAAGTTCGAGCTTATGAAGCTTCTGCAACACAATGAAGCATGTTCTTACAGGGAGGGGGGAGCTGGTCGAAGGTGTAGTTGAAGAAGAAGCCGCCGAGGGCCGGAGACGAGTCGGGCCGTGGATTGACGAAGTTGGGTGACGATGTCAACAAGCTGCCATCCCAGTCCATACCTTAAATCCTTCAGCTAGCCCTCAACCCGCAAAACGCACGCTCTCTCTCTCACCAACTCTTTTAGTAGTCTCTCTCTGCCCTCCTCGGATCAACCCCAAAGTTCAACTTGTGTCTTATACGGAGGAGGAGAGAGAGAAGGGACCAGCAGATGGACCACTCTGAGACACAGAGAGGCAGGGAGGGAGCAGCAGCAGCAGCAGCCCTGTAGTCCTACGACACTCACTTCTACTGGAAGTTCTTCTCTTTTGTCTCTTCTTCGCTTTTGGGGTGCAACAAAGTAAATGTCTTCCCCTTTCTTCGTGTATGCAATGATACCTTCGATGGGAGTTTGTCCTGTCGGATCAAGGGAAGAGTGAGCATAGGAATTCAAAAATAAAAGCATATAAAATTGGTTTAATCATATTGTTCATAATATGAACTAAAAATTATTATTATATTTAATTTATGATGACAAGATTTCTCATATCAATTTTACTACTATTCAAATTTGTTCATTACAACTTCATTTATAGCTGACATGTTACAAAATAACTGTAAATGGACAAGCTACTAAACTATATGTCTATTCAAGAATCCCATCCAAACCAGTATGGTATATAGTTCATTATGATTGCATCCTCTACCGAGAGAGACCCATTTTGCAAGCACATCCAAAGACCAATCTGTTGGCCATCTCTTGGTCTCTTCGTCATAGAGTACCTTAGTGAAAGATGAGACTGATGATGTTAAGTATTCTCGTCTAAAGTGTTCAAAATAGTGGGCGTGGGGACGCAATTTCCTTCAATCTACGGTGACAAGGCGAATCTAGGATGGTGGCTCACAAGTCAAATTAATTCACGTGGAATCGATAAATATACCAGATTTTCCTTGTCATTTTTGTTGGGGGATGGGGGCTTTCTGCTGTCTGCTGACTGACTGACTGACTGACTGACTGACTGTTTATGAACAGTGGAAAAAGAGGGGGAGTGAATCCAAGATCGGGAACATAGGAAGACGACGTGGGGAGCCTCGCTAGGTGACATGCAATGAGTACTCACTCCCATCCCATTTCTGCCACTCTCCTCCCCCCACCCTTCTGACCCTGAAAATGACGCGTTGCTGCAGACTTCATCCCAAAGGGCTTCAAATACAAATAAATGCAAAACCACGGCAACCACCAAATTCGGGTAGGTTAAAATGGCCGATTCAAAGCTTACGAATATGGAGGATTCAAAAACACCAGGGGTGGGAATCTTACCGACATTTGCATTTACTGTTGCAGTGGTGGGGAGGGGACTTCCTCAGAAGAGTACACAAATGGTAGCGTTAAGAAGTGTTGGCACCCTCAAGAAAAGTGTAAACAGTGATTGAAAGAGATCAGAAGCAGTTCTCATTATATATACATATATATATATATATTACAGATATTTTGGAATGATTTTTCTTTGGTAAGATCAGGAGGAGATAGCTGCTGCGGCCGGCCTCCGGTTGATCCGTCGCTTACCTTGGTAACTCCCGAGGATTTCAGAGCTCTGGGGACGCATGTAAGGCTCCACGCCTTACACCATCCGAAGAAATTAACTAGAAGTATTATCAAAAGTTTTCACTTAACGATAATTAATTATATGAATCTCTTAATTAAAAATTATTTTAAAATTAATATTAATATTACTGTAATATATTCCTTATCTGTATATGATCAATCGGACCTCCTCACGGCCAACACCTCAAAATCGATAGGGAGAGGCCTCACATTTACTCGTGGAAACAATTTCTGATCCCAACTTTATTATTATTATTATTATTTAACTCTTCCCTTGCCGGTCTCTTTATGTAGCCTTCCCATGGAGACCGTCCTTTCTTCTTTGACCAATTGTAAGGACCACTACTCTCACTCTCTCTCTCTCTCTGTCTCAACAAATAAATAATTGACCATTCCTATAACCTACATATTTATATATATATATATATGATATTTTTTAATAGATAATATAATGTAATATAATATAAAATTAGATAAATTTAGATTGAGAATAAACGTGTGTTTTGTGTATGAAAGAGTTCAACCATATAATTTATTTAAATAATATGTTAAAGCGGTAAATTCGTTTAATTTAATAAAATATAATTATATTATATTAAATTTATCCATCTATTTAATATATTTAAATAATTTATACATATTTATAGTATGAATTGTGTTAATAGTGTAAATAATATATTTAGATATATTTAATTTATACATATTAAATGAGATCGTGTTATGTTAATACATAATTAAGTTAGTCATATTTATGTTAAATATTTATTACTCATTGAATAAACTGATTAAAGATTTCTGACATAAACTCGTCAGATTTGACATAACATGGATTGTCCGGCCGAATTCTTCACTAAAAAATTAGAAAATAAGGAAGATTTTAGGTCTTATAACCAGAAATAAATAAATAAAGGTGCTCAACTTACCCTTGGCGAGGATTTCAAGGATTTGGATTTGATAATTTACACACGCAGGGTAGCTCGAATCTAAAAGATTGAGAATGCAATTTCCTTCGAGTGTGAGAGCTGCATACACCGGAAAGAATTGATTATCGTTCAATATCCAATGTAATAATCAAAAGAAAATATTTTTTAATACAATAATATTATTTTTTTTCATGTAATGGTACTGTATGGTTGTTCTCATTTAAGGATAAGAGTTATCTCCCGCGTGCAATTGCCATATTGTGCAGGGGAATCTCAGATATGACCCCAGAGGGGGACTCCTCATGTGCATGGACATGATTAAGTACCCACTTGGTCCACGAACTTATGCTTGTAATGCAAATAGGTCCTCGAATTAGCCGGGAATGAGTGCACGAGTCTATCAGAATGTACGACTCAAAATCTTACATGAATTTTCATCTGATGTTTCGATGAAAGTGAGAGCTAGACCATGCCATCAACCGGAGCAGCCAACCTTAGTTGTTCTTGACCACCACTAGGAGGATGTAGGAGGAGAGATGTCAGTAATGGCGAAGCAACAACTGCGAGCAAGCAGTGGTCCAATAAGAGTGGCAAAGCAATAAATAGAGCTTCAGAAAGCACAAGGCTATACAAATGTTAAAGCCGTCCTACAAGACCTCAGGCCCTAGTACTGCTTCTACTCCCAACTAATTACCACTGCCCCCCACAAGAGGAACAGGCAGGGGAGATGAAGATAGATCAGGGAGGAGGAAAGGAAGGGAAGCTCCTCTTCTCTTGCACTTGGACTATTCATGAACTTAAACAAGCACAGTTCAGGGACAGAGTAGTTTAAACTTCGAAATGAACAGAATCGGGAATCCCCCCCACTGAACGCAGTTCTCAGGCGCCCCAGAAGAAATAGTAAATGAACAGTTCTTACCCATAAATGCCTCTTGAGTGGGAGCCGAACCAGGACCAATCTCAAAGTCCGAAGCTTCTGCAGGATAAGTTTTTCCTCTTTAATGGAGGCATCAAGAATCTGAAGAGGCATGGGCATTGGCCTCTCTGCAGATTGTTATAACCCTCTCTTCTCCTCCACTCTTGTCATTTACAACAAATTCCACAGTTCAATGCAGCGCAGGAGGCCTGGGTCACACTCACGGGGGCAGTTAGTTCAGAACCGACATTGATCAGCAATGCGATTGGCATACTTAAGCCGAGGGTTCCAAAGAAAATCATCTTTAGACACCTGGATCTGGATCATGCACGTTTCTTAGTTGATTTATCATGGTAGATGCATGTAAATATTGTCATAAGTCCACCCTATAATAAATAGATCCTCACGTTTTAAAAACCGTGAATGCATAGCTCGTGACTCAAAGATTAAAGAGCCATGCATGCAAAATTAAGGGGTCATCACGGCTTTAAGATCGTTGAGACTATCTTACAATAATTGGTGAATTACTCGTGGCTCAACGACCATAGAGTATATTGACGGAGCTCATGACTCAAATATTACAAGAGTTCGATATGAGAAATTGTTACTTACGGCTCAAAGACCGTAAGGATATGCAATTCGTGCTTGTGATTCAAATATTGCCAAAGTTCAATATTTTATATATATATATACAAAATGATATAAGAGTATATGGTCTTAACTATAGGATTAGTGGCAAGATCCTAAGCTAAGCCCATTAATAGGATGTTTTAGAGAGTTTTGACTTGGTGGGCTTGGAATGGGGTTTCGTGGGCGAGTCTATTTTAATGGGTTCTCCTAACCTTTCTTGTAGACTTAAAATACAACATGACTCGTCATTTGTTTTATCTAAAGAATATTTGACAAATGTCCTCTTTCTATTGGTTACATAATATCTTGAGTTAGTATAAATAGTCAACTTCCCAACACTTGAGGGAAGGCTTTTTGGGGGGAAAAAGAAAAGCACACTTGAGAGCTAGGAGCAATTGGAGAAAATCTTCTAATCCTTCTTACCATAACATACTCTGACTCACAGAGATTGTCCATTCCTCCTCTCTAAACCCTCTCTATCTCACTCCGTTGGCGTTTCTTGGGTGCAACATCTCATCTCCTCTCCTTTCCCCACTTCCAGTAAGGGACCCTCTACAATCATCAATAGATTAACAGGCCTGCACTACCGAATTCCAATTTCATTAATGGAGTGAAACAGGGCCACACAAGTGGCTTAAGATTCCAAGTAAAGATGCCGAGAAGACATCATATTTATGTTAATTTATAATGACAAAGATTTCCATGCTAATCAAAACTATACTCTCTTTATATGTTCACTTTTACTGCTAAAAAACACGAAGAAGAATAGACTCAAACCACTGAAACCTGAAATAAACAGATACAGGATGGAGCATACTCTCTTTCCGCAAAAACATGCCAGCAAAAAAGAAAGAAAACCAAATGGCAAATACATGGGTAAGAAACAAGCATTACACAAATGATAGAGGATACATGCACAGGAAAAAAAAATGACACAGGTGATATCCTCAGGAACATCCAGTCATGTCTCTTTGAAAAGTATGACCTTTATGGCATTTCTAACAAAAAATCTTCAGATGATAAGTGCTTGCTGAATCGAGAAACTACTTTATGAACCGTGTTCTTCTGCAATCTCTCAAATGGCATGGAATAATATGTACAGAATCTACAGAAAACCCACCTTTGGAATGCGTGCAATCGATCTGCTTCATTGAAAACCGAACTTCCATAGGAGGTTCACCACTACTGACTATTAACTCGTCCACGCTGCACTCAATCCAGCACCCACGCTTATGATTTCCATCAACCTCATCTTTTCCTGTCTCATCCAGACAGCACTCTTATAATGCCTGTTGCCCATCCGAAGTGAACAGCACAAAGCGAACCAGTTTAATGTCCCAACCATGAGTATGCTCAAAGCTGCAGACCCGTCTACCCAGCCTCTTGGAGAACTTACCAAGATGTAGCCTGAATGAGAGAGTGTAAATATCAGCAGGCAGAGGGAATTTTGCAGACCCATCAACTTCAAACCACCATATCTGCTGCAGACAGACCACCTCATGGAACCTACATGAAGAAAGCAAGTTTTAGATGACTAACAGCAGTAAATTCCAAAACTAAAAGTAGAAGTGAAGGGAAAACAATTGCGGTAAACAACAATACATTGAGGGGAGGTTGAGATTGATGCTAAAACTTTTGATGAATTGCCATAAAAATCTTCACACTACATTAAATACTTAAGATACAAGGAAGTCAGATAATCTTTTTTTTATTTTTATTAGTGAAAGGGAGTCGAGAGTTGTATAGTATTAACACGTACAAGTGACAGTGTGTGTTCCATCTGGCATCCCAAATAGGCACTTTGATATTCTCAATGTGATGAAATGGAAGGGGATAAGACGGATGTAGTTAAAAAATAGATAGAGTGAAATTTTAATTCCCTTTTTTTCCAGCATGCAGAACATGCATTTCCTAGAAAAAGAATATGATAACTAACCGTTAACCTGATATTTCCAAAACTCTATGAAGAAACATAATCCGAGCAAATCAGTTTAACCATGTATAGTGCTGACACCCAAAATATCTTTCCCTGTTGGTGATGATGGCTAAAGAAACCCAATAGATCATCTTCAATGACAACCCTTAGCATATTTATTAGCAGTGTTCCATGTATTTAAGAACAGAGATTGCATAAGAATTGTCTATATGCATTGTAAAGTCAACAGGCTTCTCACAGAAAAAAGTTAAGAATAAATTGGCAGGATGAAGTTGCATCAGAATAATGACAAAAAGGTATTTAGCAGGGAAAAAACCAATAACAAGAAGTATCACTAAGTTCCTAATATTGCCATTCATTAAAAAAAATGGTCCTTAGATATTGCCATTAAAAACCAAAGAAATCCTTGAGGCTTCACGGTCTTCTAATTGCACATTGTAAAAATATGAATCATTCCATGTACACTGCTTGACATCATAACAGTGCAGACAGCTGCCCTAATACAGAAACGACCAGTGCAGTTTCTCCTTATCATAAAAACAAAAAAAGACTAAAGCAGCTTCTCTGCTTGACCTCCATACATCCGTAATAGAGAATCTAAAAGTGAGAGATGAAAGGAATTTACCCACCCTGGGCGTGGTCGAGTGGTTCGGCACTCATCATCCCATTGGGAGGACTTGAGTTCGAGTCCCACCTGCGGCAAGAGCTCTTAACCCCTTAAATGGGCCGACCCGGGCGATCTGAATTAGTCAGCTGAACAAAATCCAACTGGATACCGCCGGTTAGAGATGAAAGGAATTTGAAATGGGCCTACTTCCATTAAAACCAGTCAAGAGGAAACATCAGTGATCAAAGTCTCTACGGAGCGCACTCTTGCCAACACCTGCCACTCCCTACTAGAATTCAGTGACATACTGAGAAACGTCATTGATCAAAGAAGGGTCTACAAAGCGTGCCCTTCTCAACACCTTCCACTCCCCCCTGCCATTCAGTCACATATTACTAAAGGATATTGATGATAGCAACTTCATAAAACAACCATACTAGTCCTTCAACAACATCATGCAGAGTCAGCAATTGACAGGACCTGGACTCTTCCATTGGAATCCAATTCAAGTATCTTCGGTCTTCAATCCCAGTTATTGACATTGCTTTTGCTGATATGGACATACAGACTCTACTCGTCACTAAGTCGGCCCATACCTCCTGCAAAAATCAATTAAAGACAGAGCCTCAATAAGTAGCTCAAACTTGAGACTTAAGAGTTCACCCAAAAAGGGAAGAAACTGTCGACCAGAAACGCCAGAGCCAAAATCACGACAGCCCATAAAGCTTACAGTTTCCAAATCCAGCCCCAACATAATGATATTAACACCAACCATACGTTAAATTCAGCTTACAGATCGTAAACCAACTTCTACTACGAAAGAAACCACAGAATTTCGAGCTATAGTGTCATAAGAAATGCCATATATACGAGAAACAGAGAAACCCACTGTATTGCCGTCGTTGAAGGGGGTCGGGCGGGAGAGGAGAGCATTTTTTTTTAAGAGCTCCTGTTACTGTATACATATATATCAATTAAATATAAAAAACATATTCTATATTTATAAGATTATTCATTACTACTACATATTAATTTAAACTTTTAAAGAAAAATTGATATAATTCCTTATAAAATCATAACGAATTTAGCATACTATTAGAGTTAGTAAACTCGCACTTCGCCCGACCCAAATCCAAAATCCTAACCTGTGATTAGTGGATATAAGTTCGAGTATGGAAAAAAAATGGTTCGACTCATTATTAGTTATATTTCTTGTTTGAGATCGAAAAAAGAATATCAGCTTGTAAACAATTGTTAAGAACAAGTGTTTAATGGCATAAAGTGAATTACATTATTATATAAGAGCGGGTATTAAAATATATAATTTTACCTATTAAATAAATAAAATATTATGATATTATAAAAAATTTTATTATTATTACTTTAAAATTTAATATTTTAAATAAAAATAAATTTAATTTTTTATAAACTAGGTAACTCTTCGGAGGCATCATATCAGCAGATCTTGGTAGTTGGGAGGAAGCTTGGACTCCCAGACGGCATCGGAGGAGGCTGCCCCACGGAACGCTCGGTTAAGGCGGGCAAGGTTGCAAATCGCCGGCGGAGTCAGGTAGAGGAACACGCAGGCCACGCAGCTCTCCAGTATGTCGCCGAGACTGGGACCAACGCCAGAGCCATTCGCCCCCTCCGTCAGGTTCGACAGAGACGCCCCCCATGGACGGCGAACCCAGCAGAACTCACCGGCTCGCCGTGGGAATTGTAGGGGCTTTATAGCTCTTAGGCGGGTGTTGGGCATGGCGGTGTGGTGGCATCGGTGATTTTCCCGGGAAATTTTGGTTGAGGAGGATGAGACAATGCGGAGGAATTGGGGCGGGGAGGATGGCCGTAAGAGTTGACGGGACAGCATATTATGGAATTTATTAAAATAAAAGTTGGTGGTCATTTATTGAAAAATTAGAAGTCTATAGTTAAATTTAAATTTATATAAAGTTCAAATTTTTTTTAAAAGTTTTTCCTGCAGTGATACACTTATTGTTGGGCACCGAAAATAAAATTCACCCAAATTATTTAATTATATATGGCTAATATCCTTTCTTTAAGAAATAAAATTATTCAATAATTAAAAATCTTTCGTAAAAGTCAATTATATAGCTATCTATATGACTCATAAATAAATATATATATATAGACTATAGAGAGGGAGAGAACGGTTCAACTAATTAATTATAGAATTGATCATCGATCATTAATAAAGGCACATGCAACTAAAAAATATTTTGGTCTCATTTAAACTTATTGAATCTCAACTATAAAGATCATAATTTATGTAAACTGGATAAAATATCCGGTAGAACTTACCTTTATATTTTGAATGAATATGAATATCAATTTAGATTTTGAGTTTCATAAACTTTTTTTCCCACTCAAAGGCACGTGCAAATTGTAGCTGACCAGAATCCCATTTGCACTCTGCGTCGACAAAAGGACAAAAGATGTCCTTTTTTTTTCCTTTTTAATCAAAGCCGCACGAAATAAACCTTTTCCCGAGTGGGGGACTCGTTAGGTATGATGAATGATTTCCAACGTGGAAAACGTGGCCAAAAGCTGTCCCTGGGTAGACGGACATGTCCTCATTTGGGACACGTTGCTATACTTTCATGGGGGTGTGATCCAATGGCAATTCAGATGAAATGGCACCTCGAATTTTAGGAAAAAAAATTGTTTTTATTTTTTTCGAAATGTAAGCTATCGTAACCTTGAGCTCTTTCTTCAAGGACTGATAATGACTTGCTTGCTATATCAAGATACACCTTCTGAATGACATACACTACACACCAGATAACATAAGAGCTAAAAGACTTCATGTCGGGTTTGAACACTAGACAGGTTCATGGAATCCGAAGCCGAATTCCCGGGTCCAACATTTCATGGGCAGGAAACAAATAGGTGCACGCGAGTAATATCATGGTGGTAACTCCATGAACAATTTGGGCAAGTCATGTTGCCCTTCGGTATAGAAATTCTCACAGGTCAATCTAAGTAGCTAAACGCCCAGTTAAGGTTTTTACACCTGAAACCTCCCAGGATCACATTCCTGGGAGGGAAAAGAATGACCAGAAATATACCAAAGGTGGGCCAGCCTCTTTTTCAACTTAATCTTCGAGCTCAATGATCTTAACCACGGAGGCGTCCCCGACCTTCTGGCATACCACGACCCGGTCGTGCGATTTGACGATTCCAGAAGCTTTCCCGTGATCGAGTGCAATCTTCAGGATGGATTCATTTGTCGCACTAGTTGACTCAGCCTGCCCAAATATGAATAAGGATAAGGATTTTGGTAAGAAGCAGGCACCCAGCTTATATGTAATGAGGAGCTCAATAGGCAGCAGAAGATTTGGCTGACAAGGGGGGAGAACTCACGGGATGTCGAGGATCAGCAAGCATGGGGAAGAGGCCTCTGACAATAAGTGACTGCCTCGCCTGAAAGGAAATGAGGGAGTCAATAGTAGATCCATTTTGATGATGAAACAAAAGAGAGAGCAAATTGAAGAGATGAATATGTCAGCAAGTTAAGGCAGGACCTCAAAGGCTCCGCTAAAGCTCCACCTCAATTGATTTGTCTTAAGTCGAGGAATAACAACTGATAACACTGGCATTGTTGGTCTATACTTGGCTATCAATCTGCAGTCGAAGTAAGAAGAGTGGAAGATTGCATCAGGATACATACAGCTGCATATCAACTAGTTACATTGATTGTTAGACATGATATTAAGACGAGAATAAGTTCCAAACTACAACATGAGTGGAAAATTGAACCAGATATATACATATAAACATAGGTGCATATCAACAAGTTTTATAGATTACTAGGCATTACAATAAGATGAGCATGAGTTCCAAACTGCAATTATATCTAACGCTCAGTTGAGTAATAAGATACCTTGCAGCCCTTCCAGAAGAGGTGAAACATATAATAACCGATGCCTTTACCTTGATGGCAGCACGAACCTAAACAAATGAAAAAAAAGTAGCATTAGAGTCTGAATGGCACAACCACATATTAGAAGAAACTAATTTTAGATAGCATGTGATGGGACACAGGGAAAGAAAGATTTACAAAGCAGACACAGAATTAAGAAGAACCAACCGCAGAAGAAGCAATAGATTCCAAGTGGGTCATGGGCTCGCCCACATATTTGACAGTCTTCTTAAAATATAAGTCTTGATTAAACACCTTCTCCGCCTATTGAATTCAAGTAGTATAGAAGTGAGTATCAGCTAGCAATTCAAAAATGTAAAAATACAGATAAAATGTTCTTCAGTATTTTCATTATCCAAAGTCCTGAACTCCAGTTTCCAGGAATGAACATTGGACAAGAAACTGGATATAAATGTAAAACCATATATTTTCTAAAATATTATCTGGAGATAGCTATGCATCTTTAACCACCAGAATCCACAAGTTAGAAGCAAAGACTCTTTTGATATACCTCAGCACAGATTTTGCCAACAATTGATATAGTCTCGACAGGGTATAAACCACGCAAGGTTTCAGCACCAAGAAGAATGGCATCAGTTCCTGCATTAGAAAATAGGACACATGAAAGGATCTCACAATTGGGCTCAGATATAAAAGCACCATAGACATACCATATGAGTGCGGCTACTCTTTATACATTAAATACTAATACAGTAAAAATGAAAAATGGGAACCATACTACCAAAATTTGTATCTTATCCACTTGTACTCAGATGAATCAAAAGTTTCAACCAAGGCGACTGAAGAGATAACATTAACGGCTTAGTATCCTTAGGACTAATTATTTTTTTCCTAAAATTACTGGTACTTCACCCTCTCCCTACATCCTTTGCCCCTACCCCAAAACAGACAATGAAAAACCCCTATTACCCCTAAAAGCATATATTTCTTATATATCCATACCTCTTCTGCATCTGAAGAAATCACCGACTGAACTTAGGACAACTCCATAATGGATATCAATGCCTACTATACACTTTTTTGGAGAGAAGGAAATGGTATCTCACCATCCAACACAGCATTAGCAACATCAGTTGCTTCAGCACGAGTTGGTCTCAGGTTGTCAGTCATACTGTCCACAACACGAGTAACCACTGCAGACTTTCCAGCCATGTTGCACTTGTATACAGCAGCCTTTTGAAATAAAAACACCTGTACAGTCCATAGAAACCTGATCAGCAGGTATCCTTGATTGTCACCCCAAACTCTTAACAAAATTTAGCAAGTACACAGAATCACTTGTTCAAAGATACCACTGCTTTTCTAGTACAAGGCTATTTAAGTTATCACCATATCCAGCTAACCAGCTTAATAGGATCTTAGGAAAGGAATACTACAACATTACCTTTTCTGGTGGAAGATCTATTCCTAAATTGCCACGAGAAAGGATAATGCCATCTGCTGCTTGCAAAATCTCATCAAAATGATTCAAACCCTGAACATATATGGTACACATCAATCAGTAAATAAAAATTGAATGTTTTGACAAGATTGTACAGATTTCCAAGTGCCAGCTGTACCTCAATGTTTTCAATTTTTGCAAATATTTGAGTTTGATTAAGGTCACCAAGCTTAGAGAGAAACTCCCTAGCCTGCATCATATTTGAGATATTGGAACTCCAAGTTAGATAGAATGACCAAGAAAAATGGAAGATCTACATATCAAAACGGCAAAAGAAAGACATACAGAATTTGTTCAAAAGATACTAACATGGCGAACATCTTCAGCATGACGGGTGTAAGACAGCGAAAGGAAGTCAATCTTATTCTTAACTCCCCAGGAGCTTATCACCTACCCAAGCATTAAGGTTCAAAGAACAACACTTCATGAATCAATAAGAAACAAAAATCCGTAAAAGCACCATCAGATTGCTAGAGCAAAAACTTTTTACAAAAAGCAGCAAACTCATGATAACCACTCACTTCCTTGTCTTTGTTGGAAAGCGTAGGCAGATCAATACGAATTTGAGAAGCATGTAAGGTGAACAACGACCCAGCCAGTGTTGCAGAGTTCTTTATCACACACACTACATCTTCCCCCTTCACTTCTGAAACCTGCTCAAAGAAACTTTACTAGTTCACACTTCAGATTCAATGCATGTTAACATCAAGATGTACAAGTTCCTGCTTACAGAGTGAAGTTTCAAGAGGAGCCGGACACAAGCAAGGTAATATGGCCTGATCATACTTAAAATAAAATTTTAATGCGTAAACATATTGGCAAACAAGATCCAATTGAGTACAGAAATTAAATGCCCTCACCTCCAACCAGACCGATGTAGTCTCACTTCCAGTAAACAAATACTGTCCTATAAAAATGGTGTCCCCCTTCTTAACTGCCTGTTGTGAAAAGGAAAGATTCAACAATAAGAACAATATCCACATTATATTTCCCAAACAAGTAAGAAACAAGTTCACATAATGGAAATTTTAAAGTTAATGTAACATCATACACATAGACTCCCCTTTCACCCATTGATTCAGTCTCTGGGAAAAGTTTCATGAGTCCACGTGGAATTAAGTATTGACAAATTTTCCATTAACAGAGTACGTGATAAAACGAGAATATAACGCTCAAACCTTGGAAAGCCCACCAAAGTTGATAGGCAACAGCTCTGAAGAGGCTTCTTGTCCCTGATCAGGTGTCAGAACAACAACACCATCAGCCTGAAGCGAAATAGACTTCTCACTTTTATTTACCACCTGCAACTCGGGCCCCACGGTATCCAGCATAACCTGACGAGAGAAGAGGAATTTATCACGAATCACATCACTTGAGAAACAGAGAAAAGCATAATTAGTTCCTTCAAATAACTTTCTGGTGAAGCAACAAGGCAGTGCTAGAAAGGAAAGATCTTTATCTTCTTTTAACGAGTAAAGAACCAAAAAAAAAAAAAAAGATCACTCGTTGCTCATCAACAACGTCGTCTTGCAAAAAGTAAACATAAAAATGCCGACGGGCAAATAAAGGTGGGAAATTCTCTTCTTTACGAGGCAAAAACATTGTTGAAGACACTAACCGCACAGAGCTTCTTGGTGCTCTTGACAGCAACCTTCAGAGTCTCCAATGTCTCCTGGTGATATTGAGGGTCACCCCAAGAGAAGTCAAATCGAGCCACTGTTAGACGTAAAGCATGTTAAAATCGCACACCAAATGAGCTGAAGCTGACCAAATTTGACCGAAATCTCGACGAGATTAACAAAATTTACACGATCAAGATCGAATTACCGGACATTCCAGCCTTAAGGCACCCAGAGATAACCTCCACAGTACGAGACTTTGGCCCCAAGGTCCCGACGATTTTTGTCATAGCGGGGAAGAAGTTCTGCTCATTGATCCGAAGCAAGAAACAGAGAACGCAGTCAATCACTCACGCCAGAAAAGGGAGCAGAGATTTCCGTCTCCAATCGAACAGATCGTGAACCGGTTGAAGAGCCAACGGAAGGGGAAGAAGAGGACTTACGGGCTTGGACGGCTCCAGGATCGAAGCCATCCTGATGGGCTCCTCGAGAAGCAGGTGGCTGGAATGCATTTTGGCCGAATCGAAAGCCGGAACTTGACGACGAGAGACGAGACTCTTCAACGCAGAGGAGGAAGGGAAAGAAAGAGCAGAGATTTTCCTAGAGTAGTGCGTGGGAGGAGAGAGAGATCTCAAATATGGTGGCGTGGAGTGACTCTAACAGTGCATGTTATTATTTTCTTCTTTAACTAAAATAAAATAGGGGATTATTATTAAGCCGTAAATATTATTATTATATCAAATTTCTTTACTTAATTAACTGTGCATATTTTGTCTGCTACTAAAACCACGTGCTTCCATTTTTTTCGCTTGCCCATGAGCTCTGAGTGTATGTGATAAAAGGAATCAAGGCATAAAGTCGGACGGAAAGCTGCATTTTTGGGGCATCTATCTTAGATCTCGAGTCGTTGGTGACTGTTTTGTACGGACCGTCATAGAATAATACCAGAGATGGCTTCATTCAAGAATGAAGTGTGTAAGTCTCTTCAGTGCGTGACGGGTGATACACTTCGAGCTCGGGCCACCCATTATTCGATGGTGGATGGGAGTTTACAGGACCATGGAAAGGTTCGCAGACCGAAATAAGTGAGAGTGCCCCGACACAGACACTGACGACAGCATTGTCCAGAAGAATCCCAAAATCATGGACAGGCCAACCCGAAAACCAGCGGCCTCCCTAGATCAGGTCAGCTCAGTGCGCCTGGGATGAGTTCCTTCTGTCATGCTTCAATAACGTAGTACTCAATAGATTGTCATTTGTTATTCCATTTTAGGCTCCTCACCAAGACGTCAATGAAGAGTCGCATACATTGAATCACATTTGAGGCCATCATGTCATGCGATGAACGAGTCGGGACACTGACCGACCTGGTGGGTAGGATTCAACTAACAGAAATGAACATCGGACCACGTCTTAAGTATCATCTGCTCTTCTAAGATGGGAGTTTGGATGATGTACACAACTATCTCCGTTGAGGTTCTAATGAGGGAACAAGTGACCCTTCTCCTGAGATCTTGCAAAGAAATAGAGCTGCAAATAACTTCAGAACCACGAGAACTAAGAATGGAAATCAAGAGTCGTTGGACAAGAAATGTAACCGGCTATTTAGAGTCAGTCATTGGATAATGATTAGTAGCTCATGCAATTCAGCTTGATCAGCACCAAAACCTTTACTCAACTGAGAACAAGCTAGCATTTAAACTGAACTCAAGTTCTTTTGTTATGCAATGACAACCCGAGAGCCCAACAGACAGAAGACCTTCACAATTTAGTAAGGCCTAAACAGTGAAAATCTCAGATGGGAAGGCCGAGAAAAAGGAAGCGAAGATCTAGAGCTACCTTGAGATATCAAATGCTACACTATCTGCTGCACGATATTGCTTATACAAATCCTAGAAAGGCACAAACTTGACTTGCAAGACCAGCGGTAACCTCAGGTGACAGAATGCTTTAACTGTATAATACATATTACAGGTCACGATTTACACTGAGTAAAGAAGTTAATCACACTCTTCACACCTAAACTGTCTTCCACTTTATAGACACAAATAAATGAAAGAATCTCATCTTTGGATGTCGACAATATGCACTCTGGAATCAATTTGAGCTATGTGAGCAGTTCATTCATGGAAGAAGGTAGACATTCAAGTCATGGAACAAGTCAGAAGAAGGATTACCTTGAATTATCACCAGCATCAAACTACTTTCTTGGACCCCCCTTGGGAAACTTATCCCACGCTGAGACCAATCTCTTCTACGTCACTTTGGACAAGAAAGTTACCGTAAGCAGCCCTCACACTGAAATCAGGTCTGTGTACAGCTTTCTCGTTAACTTCTCTGCTGATTCTGCAGATATAATTTAGGCCCAACAGAAGCTCAACTATTGCAGCTTCAGTTTTCACAAGATCAGCGAAATATAGAGTCTGCACGAGAAGCACATTTGATGCAGATACCTCAGGATGCTTTTCGATGTTCTGCTCCGATTGCCACCTCACAGTACTGTGGGCGAGGGGGCCTAGCCACTGCAGTATCTGACCCAAGGATGAGCTCCATTGTGACAGGAGGGCAGAGTCGTATAAAAATGAAGCCAGGGTTCTAGTATAACATTTTAGCTTGGCCCTCAGAGCAGATCTTATGGAAGTTGGTAGCATATTGTACAGGTCATCCCTTGCATCAGGGCCAATCAAGTGAGGCGAATGAGAAAGCTGCTCGATTAGAACAATCAATCTCGCATATTGCAAATCCAAGGCAGCATGACCAAGAGAATTCATAGGAGCAACCGGGATTTTATTTTTACCCTTTTCATAGCATTGCCTAATTTTGAAATAAATCATGTTTCCCACATTCAGCCTTTTCACAATATCAGTCTCTTTTCGGTGAATGCTGGTTATTCTCATGGAACCCCCAACTAATGCTGATTCATACCCGAGGGGAAGAGGAGAATCATTACACCCATCCACACATCCTTTAAAGGGTCCCATGTGAGAAATACTTTCCGACTTTGAGTGGGAATTCCTCCCACGTAGAAAGAATGGGTTATGATGAACTTCCCCTTGCTTCTTGCCCATCCGGTACTTTTCTGACATTGATGCTGATTTCTCCGATGGATGAATTGAGGAATGCATTAGAGTAGAAAATGAATGGCTCCGAGAAATGAGAGTGGAGTTCATCACTTGGTGGTCATAATTTGTTCCCATTTCATGGGCCCCAAAGATAAGTTTGACCCTCTCTATTACAGAGAAAATGGACCTTAGAAGAACCCGAAGTATATAATCATAGGTTCTGTTCCACGGAGATGAGTCCCGGAGATTTTTCACCTCCTGACGCTGCCATATTACTTTCTGCTGAAACTCGAGCAGCTTTACCTTATCAGTCTCAGGATTTGCCCGCATCCTCCTGAGGCTCTGTTCAAGCTCCACTAACACCTCCTGCTCCTGAGAGAACTGTATCATGGCTACAATAAACCTCTCCATCTTCTTTATTTTCTTCTCCATCTTCTTCCCCTTGTATTCCCACCCAGCCCATTCCATATCACAATTAATGGGGTCAGTGAGAAAGAGTTCAAACCGGTTATAAACTGGATCTGAGCACCGATGTCCAAGTCGAGCGACTGCCCTTGCTACATAAACCAAATCCCCAATGATCTCATTAAGAACAAGATCCATGAGGTAATTATCATCTTCGGAGACAAGGTTCTTTATTCCGATCGAGTTCAAAATCTCATCTCTCAACCTAAAAATCTCCCTTTCACTTAAATAGTGCCATAACTTTACAATCTTGGACATTAAGCTCACAACTTCAAAGGAAAGAATTCCAACTGTTGCCTTCTCCTCTGATGTCTTGCCCCGCGAGATCTTCCACAAGTTACTAAACCAAGATTCCTTTGCCTTGTCCCCACCCATTTAGTCGTGTAATATATAACTTGAAAACAACACTACCTAAAAGTTTTAAGAATTTCGCCAGTTCCTGCAGAAAAAAACGAAAAAGAAAAAAAAGAAACAACATTAGATGAGTCTCAAACATAAATTCCCAACAACTAGCAATTTTTAGGGCCATTCATGACATGCAACATATAATGCCCTACGAAAAGGATATCTCTACAAATGATTAGGACAAGATTCAACCTGATCGATCGGATCGCTTAGGGACGCATGTCATATAATACCTTATTGGCTTGTACGCTAACATCAAGTGCAATTAAGAGACTAATGTAAGCAAGCAAGCTTTATATGCTAACTTCCCAAGATTAGAGCAGCAAATCAGTGTTTCATATCTCAAACACCTAAATCAGTTCCCGTTTCATTTAAACTCTAAAGGATATTTAGGGGGAAAACACACAGAAAAGGAAACTATCTATGCAGGAAGAAGGCGGCCAGCCTGCACAACTCTATGCTCCAGCTCGAGGTTCTCAAGATCAGTCAGATAATTCAGCTGCAGTGGGTGTACGTCGGAGCATTCTCGGCTCCCAACCAACTTTTTTCTCCGAATTTTTTGCAAGCCGGGCATGATATTCCCAGCACAGTCAGAGCAGAGGCGCAGACCCACCACGAAGATCAGCGAGGAGGAACTCACCGTTGACCCGGACAGCAGCGAAGCTCGGATCTGATCGGGGCAACATTGAACCTCGGCATGTATCCACCGCGGCGTACCCACCACCGGCACCGACCCGCCGGGAGTCAGCAGGGAGTGAACGAAGAGACAACGGTCGACCCACGAGGAGGTAAGGGCAAAGCGCGCTGCTGCGTCTTGCTTCGAGCTCTGTTGCTTGCTTATCTATGGAGTCAGGCTTCTGCTAGTGGTGAAGTGGGCTCGCGTAAATTAGTAATTTTGTCGTCTTGTCTCAGTCCCCTAGTTTGTGCTGTCGGCCGGGGCGGACAGGACACTGTTCGGCCTTTTGGCAACCAATTGGACGAAGCCGTCCCGAGTGTTGGGCCGGTCCCAGAGTCAACGGTCAACATGGAGTCTTATCCGATTTGAAAAATTACCCGCTCGAAAGTTCTTCTTTGCAGGGGATTTCTTTTTCTTTTTTCGGTCATGATGAGTGGAGTGATAGTATTTCAAGATTTGAACTTGTGGGGGATCGATTATTGCTAGGAGGAGCTTGTGCCAGTGTCGCATCAACTACTAGAATGGATTACTGTTGCCTCCTAAAAGCAACATCGAAATAATTTAAATAATCATACTATATAACTTCTTTTGAAGAAAATTAGAGCTATTCTATAGGCGTCTCGACACTCATTCAATATTAGCAATCCATTAGTTATTGTTAAAGTCAAATGTTTTTTCTACATTATATTATCCACTTACGGGATCAATTAAATATTAATGATTTGTTTTTTATTTTTTAAAAGAAGGAAACCGGACATCATCCTCTATGATGAATATACATTAATGTCGATAAGATCCATTAGTTCTCGTTAACGGTTATCATTCATGTTGTAAAGTTCGCTTATACAGGTAGTTAAGTATTAAGATTTTTTTATTAGAGATATGATATGAAAGCATGATAGAAGTATATTAGATTATTGGTTCGGTTCTTTTACGTAGATAAAATGCAAGCTATTTTTCCAATATAAATTGATGGTTCAGTTTCTCTCTCTTTAGATAAGTTCTTAGTTCGAATCTTATGAATAAAAAAGAATTTATGCGAGAAAAATTTCACTTCTTAGTGGATTGATTCGGTTCAAACTGGATTAGTCACGGCCCAATAATTTTTGGATATTAGTTTTTGACATGTTTTTCTTTAAACCCCCCATGAAAAATAATAGAGAAAATCATTAGAGAACTTTTTACAAGATATCATTTTGATTTTATTTCATAATTTCACATATTTATTGTCTGCATATTTCTTTCCTATACTCTTTCTTATTAGGGGAGAAAAAAGAAAAAGAAAATAGGGCCTTTTTTATTTTTCCATAATTCATTAATTAATAATTACCAAAAGAGGGAACGATTTTGCCATCCACAAGAACAAGGAAAATGAATTTAAAAAAATTGCACCAACTATAACCCGAAAGGGCACTTTCGGCAATTCAGTATCTCTCGGCATCGGCTCCGTTCAGTTCCCTCCCCCAGGCAAAATGTTTATAAATAGCCGTTAGCTTTCTGCATTTAATTTGTTTCTATCGTCCAGTGAGGGGAGAGTTGTGAACTCTCTCCTCTCTAAAAGTTCGCTTCTACCTGTGAGACGCCATTTGCTGAGACCATCAGCCTGTTCTAGATCTCCGGCAGTAATGGATCAAGGGAACAATTTCGCTATACCGGGGCGGGCTGGCAATTTGGTCGGCTCCGGCTTGCAGCAGCCGCCGCAGAAGGAGCCCCCCATCAGGGCAGATCCCGTGGCGGCTGTCCCGCCCAGGGGGAGCTTGAGGATTAACAGCGCAGCCGATGCGCTGCTAGCGGTGGCTCATGGTGAGAGAGAACAGGCGACTGGAGGCAGAGGCCCACCGGGGAGGTTCAACAGCGAGGGAAGCCCGGTGGTGGCCAGCAGGACACGGAGGATGTCCCGGCTGGGCTGTTTCGGAGATACAGGTTGAGCCGGCCCATCGGAATTGGTAACTGGGAGTTACTTCCGACGGGTGAGATGTCCGAGGAAACATCATCACTCCCCAATCTTTCCGAAAGATTTTTCGATGACTAATGATTATCTTGTAAACCCTAACATATAATATTATCGTCACATGTAATATTTTCTCCCGTCGGAATACATAAATCTCACCCGTTCAAACGTTGTGATCGGGATTCGATTGGTGAAGGTGAATGGTTCTTGGCTGGTTGGGACTTCACACCGCATCTGATCATGGTGAACGCAGGAGAGGTACACATACGATTTTATACAAGCTAAAATAGCAAAGGGTTTCGGAAGGATTTTTCACGCACGTTCTTTGTTCGGTTGCTTCAGAACGTCACGATCTACCAATATTTTCAGGATATCACAAGGAGGATCGGTTCATTTGTTGAGAGGGCATCGAGAGGGATTTGCATCCTCTCCGCGTGTGGATCCGTATCAAACGTTGAGATCCTTCAGACTGGGACTTCTGACGGCGTCCTCACGTACGAGGTGAGAAAATCTGGTGTCTTCAAGTGGCAATAGGTAGCGGAAAGCTGCCATGACACATGGACTCGTATGATTATTTACGGTAACAATATTGACAGTATAGTGATTCCCGGCAATATTTCATTGTCAGCCAGTGGAGGATGAAAACTTGTTATATGTGTGTGACTTGGATACACCACGCTCCCGGAAACAATTGGCCTGCATACGGTCCATTTCCCACTGGTACTTGCCCCATCAGCAAATGTAAAACTCCATTTTGCAGGGACGATTTGAGATAGTGTCTTTGTCGGGGTCGTTCTTGGTGACTGATGCTGGCATGGGGGGGAGCAGGTCTGGTGGACTGAGCGTGTCAGTGGCACGATCAGATGGGCAGATATTAGGAGGCAGGCTCGCTGGAGCATTAATAGCCGCTAGTCCCGTTCAAGTAAGTCCTTTACCTACTCAGTAGCAACTGGCTAAATTTAACAGTTCAAGACTCGGTAAACCCTCCAGTACACTGAACTTCTCTTCGTCATGAGTCGAGAAACAGACATAGAATCCCAGGAAATTAGGGGAACAATGACCTAGTTTATTTTCCGGAACAAAAGACGATGCATGGCCTGCAGGAAAGCACCATCGGTGATACCCTTATATTGTCATGATCTCCTTTTCCCGTATTTATCATCTCTTGTATCTTAATGGTTTACCAGATTATGGTTGGCAGCTTTATGCCAGAAGCTTCCAGGATTCCTAGAAGGAGGAACCGGCGGGGACATGCTCCGGCAGCTTCTGCTACTCCTCGTGAAATCGGCTCAACATCTGCGGCAGCTCCTCCTCGTCCTCCTCAGCCAAACAACCCCGGGGACAATCTGTTTTCCACCCCAGTGCAGGAGGGACATCAGCTGCATAACATCACGGGTGACAACGAGGCTATGGGGAATGCTTCCGTCAACATGTCTCAGTGGAATAAACCGATGGAGCAGGCGCCACCAGTCCAGAGGACGCCTCCGCCGATCATCACGGGCGACAACGAGGCTACGAGGAGTGCTTCTGTGAAAATTATTGGGTGGAATAACCCGATGGAGCAGGCGCCGGCCCAAACGGTGCCTCCGCCTAACATCTCAGGCAACAACGAGGCTAGGTGGAGCGCTTCTGTCAACATGGCTCAATGGAATAACCCTGGAATAACCCGGTGGAGCAGGCGCCGGTCCAGTGGGCGCCTCCGCCTAACATCTCGAGTGACAACGAGGCTATGTGGAGTGCATCTATCAACATTGCTGGGTGGAATAACCCGATGGAGCAGATGCCTCCGCCTAACATCTCTGACGACAATGAGGCTATGAGGAGGGCTTCTGTGAACATGGCTGGGTGGAATGACCCGGCGGAGCAGGCCCCGTTCCAGAGGACGCCCGACTGATGAGATAAACGCGTCTGTGCTTGCAAACTACAGGGGAGATATTTGCAGACCAGAATTAGTTAAACCGGTTCAGTCGAATGATTTCAGGTCTTTGTGTTGATGAGGTTGATGGATTGTGAACAGGTCATCGATTAGTTTTTCTACCGGATTTATGGGATTTATTATGCTCGGACTAACTAGAATCCTTGCGGTCTATCTGGCATTAATGTCTTCATCTTTCTTGCACACGTGCATATCCGGCTTGTTCTTCTCATTGCCATCATTATGATTAAATCTTCGGTCGCATGATCAACTTGTGACTTCTTCAGAATGGGGTCATGTGGCGAATCCAGATAAGACGATAAGGGACATCATCAAACAAGCTATGTTTTGACCGGGTTCACTCATGGAACCTTCACCTGTCTTTTAACTCGGGTGATATACAGAAGTCCAGAAGACTTACTGGATTTGAGTTGAATTAGCCTTAAAAAAAGAAATTATCCAAATTATAAAATTTCATTCTTAATTCACTATGAAAATTCAAAGTCAAACTAAATGATAGCAAAGAGCTTTCTACACCCCATGTGGCACCAGATGATAGGGCACATCGTGGATTGAATCAAAGAATCTTCTAGCACTCACTAGCAATGATTTTTTTTTTTCCTACGCATGAATATTTGTTATCGTAGGTTCTCTCCAGCTTCTTCTACTTTCTTCCACGACCTTCGATCCGGAACATGCTACATACATGTATATACATATATATATGTTTGTGTGTGTGTATGTTCATGCATATAGAGCGTAGAGCTTGCATTGACAGAAGAGAGAAGAGATCATCAGTATGAAGCCAGCGTACGAGCACGTCGAGAGGGTGGTGGAGAAGACCCACTTCAAGCCGCGGCATCCGCACACGGTGAAGTACATCGAGAAGAAGCTTGAGGACAAGGGCCTCCTCCGCCAGGACCGCCACCCCGTCGATGGTCTGGGCGGCATAGGGCGGCCTCCACCCAAGTCCGGCCACGGTGGGAAGTTCACCTGGGAGGGCCAGGAAGATGAGGCTCAGACTGGGCTCGCCCCGACCTCGCCCGCCTTGGATGAGCGGGACCCAAACTTCGTGGACGAGGCGGCCGAGGAGAGAATCGTGAGGGCTGAGGATGGGGAGGTCGCCGGCTATATGGTCGGGGAAGTTGAGGTCCCCAAGGCTGAGGAGGCGGGGATCTCTAGGGTCGATGTTGATCCTCACTCGAAGCTCAACTAGGTCTCGTGGTTTGGCACTTCAGTTCTCTTTCATGCTTTTTGTGCATGTACGTATTATGCAATTAACTGCCACTGTCGCATAAACAAAAACTACTCGAGAGTCGACACAGTAGTGATAATATTGCCACCAATGATGGACGTGTCAGTGCTCTTCATGATCGATGGATACGCCTAAATTGAAAATTTATATGATAACTCTACAGAGTATAGTTGTAATCAGCTTCGAATTTGTGTTTATCAATTTATGAGTACGTTAATGCTATGTGGCTATCATCAGTTGATTGCCCTTTCGAGCAAATTGACTGGTAATATGCATTAATTGCGGGGCTGAAATCTCAGGCATGGAAGAGAGCCTAGACACCATGAGGCCCAAAGTCCTTTTTAGCTTAAGGGGCCGGCAGATAGATCTAATTCGGGCTAGCTATTATTGTCGCAATTAAGACCAATCCCTACGTGTAATCGGTCTCTAAATTGTTCATATTTGTCGTTGATAAGCTATTTAAATAGAACACGTGCTCTCTGGTCAGTGAACGCGCCGAGCGATTGCCAATGATCGATCGTCCCGGTGGTGGTCTGCAGCTTGTAGAATGTAAACAGACAAGGGAACTAAAGCCCTAGGGCATGATATGATAAGAAAGGAAACGTGCGGATCCGACCAGGATAGCGAAAGTGCGTAATTTGGTGGATTCTTCCGTCAAAGAGGATCGAGTCGATGCGGTTGATGACAGGTTAACTGTGGTCTTCTCCCACATGATTTCACTGATCCAATCTCCTGTATATATCATAACCTGAAAAATCTGATTTTGTATTTTGGGGTTAGACTCGGATCCTTGAGCCCGTCCCAGTTCTTGTTAAATGTGAAGGGCACGATCCACATTAGATTTTGTGAAGTTCAAATTTGGGCACAAGGTTCAATATTTTTCCTTCGATATTAAAAGTAATTTTAGAGATAAGAAAATTTTTATAATATCCATATGAAATTTCTTGGTAAACCAAGATTTAACGTTGCTCGACGGATATAGGAAACTTGGTGATGCTGTCAATTTTCACGAGAGAATCCAGTCTCAAAGTTTTAGTTCAGGAAAAAAAAAAGCTTCAGAAGATGGAAATAACATTTAAATTTGGTAGGGCATAGATTTTCCAGGACACGCATGGGGGCATCTTCTCTCTGGACCAAAAATCTTCTGGTCGATGGCCCGAGGAGACAAAGGTTAGATGGGACATCACGTCTGCCCTGTTCCTGTTCTACACCTAAAAAGAGAAAAACAATATATCGAGAATAAGTTCGAACGATACCGACATATCATACTTCTTTTTGGTGTGCTGCCGCGACCCAAGTATGATCTCTCTGCCAAATTGCTTCCTCGTTATCTATTACATTGTTGGCAAAATCAATTCGATTATTATTATTATTATTATTATTATTATTTTACAAAGAGATGATTTTGCAGTTGAAATTTAACCGGGGGATTGAGTCGATGCTCTCGATTGCCCCGCCGATTTTTGCTCATGGCAAGTGGTCAGGGAGTATTAGGTGATGATTGAGAAATTTTAATTTAGCATTATTTATATATAAAGGTTAAGGCTACTTAGGCAGGTGATTATATATGCAAATGATTCGTTATTTTTCAGTATATATCATATGATATAATTTAAGTTTGAGCTCGATACCATAATTAGGATCCATTCACCAAATTCGAGTTGAATATGCCTTCCTTGAAGAAGGGAGCATCCTAAATTATAATAATGAATGTTATTAATAAATCAAGCCATTTCAAATGATAAATAATAAATATAATATATATATATGAGTGTGTGTATGAAAAATCTTTTTAATGTCTTTTGCGGTCATTAATCTTTTATTATTAACTTCTGTAAGTTTGCAGAAGAGAAGTACTGTGGGAATTCATGAAATTGGTTTCTGCTTCTTTGAATGAGTAGTGAGTACCAGTCCTCTGCCAATGATAGTGCTGCTAAATGTGCCGCTGATCTATTTGCTGGTGCCCCCGCTCATTTCCTTGCGAAGCTCCAGCCATGGCCACCTCTTCTGAAAGGGGAAATTCCAGTCGGGCAGGTTCTGACAGGGAGAAGAAGATGGAGAAGCCAGTTACCATTCATATAGACGTGGCTTGGACTGCTTCAAATGCCTGTGCTGCGCAGGGGGTGGCTCTTGGAGATGATGGACAAAGGAAAGCTCACTGATTCCAGAAATGTTTTGCACACTCACGCCTACTGCAGGCTGAGGCAGACTCCCTCTTAATCTCAGCCGGTGTTGCCAAAAGGATGAGTTGGTCATCTGTCTTATTTCCGCTTGATTGCTCTGACCTTGTTTCTTTTGTGAATGGGCATGCTAAGCCGACCTGGGATCGTAGGCTATGTGGTTGGTGCTGTAAATGGCTTAGTTAGGAATGATAATTTCGTAGCCCACAAACTAATGTCAACTGGGCATTTGGTATGGTAACTCTTTTCTCAGTGAACCAATGATTTTGCTTACTTATACATACATACATACATATATATGAAAGCACACTTCGGTAAGTTATAACATCATCATATCTGGACTCATATATTCCGTGTATAGTATAGTTTATTATTAATAATCCGATAGCAGAAATCTCTCTATGTACAAAAGTAAAATTGTGCGGGCTACCTATACACACGATAAAAGAAAAAGAATAGTCATATTATAAATTTTGGAAGTAAAATATTATAATTGAATAGGATATTTGGAATGTTTTACTATTTAAAATTAAAAGAAAGTGTAATTTTAGTAGTCTTCGGTAAAGATTAGTTAGGTTGCAATGCAATCATCAACGGCCCGTTTCAAGAGGAGTCCACACTACGATTATTCCCATATGGACGTTGACCGTTAGGTGCGACGCAGCTGTCAAAGCTGGCTGGACAGGCGCGCGGATCAGTCTTGTCGGGAGGTGTTCTCACCCCCCCACCCAGCAATGAACACAATCATTAACCATAGCGAAGGACGTGCATGTTGGGCTGGCCGGATTTATTCCTAAAATTAACATTACAATATATATATATATATACATATAAGTAAATCCACTCTAACAAAAAACAGTATAGTTTCGATATTTTTTTTGCCATTAATTTCACTTAAACTTCTATTATTTTAATTTTTTTAATTAGAAAAACTATACGTAACCACTGATGTGTCGTTGAATATATGGTAAATTAACGACAGTTTGACCCATGGGCTAATTTGATGGGCAAATGAATGAACGTTCAAGTTATCTTTCCGGTAAAAAAAATCATCATGTACTAAAGTGTTGGTTTTATCAAGCATGATGGATAAATAGGTGGTTTCTCTCTCGCTCTCTCTCTCTCTTCTTTTTTTAATTTGTATCATACTTTTTAAAATCGAACTGAACCAAGAATTGACGTAAACATTAATTCATGGATCAAACCAATGATTAAACGGGTTGAATATCATATTTAACAAATAATATTACTAATAAATTTACATAATATCATATATTGAATATGATTTATAACAAAAATAATTGATATAACAATTATACTAAACAAAAAGATTAACATAAAATATAAATATAAGTTTAATAAAATAAAATATGTACATTATAATAAGTTTATATTTTTGTTTTAATTTTAAATCAATCGATTTTTCACCGGTTCAATTGGGTTTATTGGTTTGATCAACAATCGACCGGTTCAACTGTAGTTGACTTCATTGAAAGTGCAATTGAATTTTTTTATAGGAATCGGATCGGATAAGTGGCTGGTTTCCGATTGAACAAGTCGGTCCGGCCCAGTTTTTAAAACTATTATTTGCATCCGTAGTTAGTATTTAAAAATTAACTAATAGTAAGTTCATACGGATTCAAGCCAGGTTGGTAAACGAAGAGATGAAAGTCATTAGCCGTTAAGATTTTTTTTTTCTCACCTCTGTTTCAATTCAGGGGAAGACATTTGAGGCTATCCAACCCTCCCTATCAAAGGCCACTACTCACTCTCAAACGTTAACATTCTCGGAGCTGATAATCAATCTGTCTGAAGAAACAACACGAGCAACAGCAAGTAAAAGACATCCCCGTTCCCCACCTCGATCCCAATCCATAATCGCGCTCGTTGATCTCTTTATGCTGCGTCACTCGTCACGTGCTCTTCCCTCATGGGGCTGGCTGCAGCCGGCAATGAGTCCACCGCCGGGGTCACGACGAACCGATCCGTTTTCCGGCTTCCTCCGACGGTGCGGCATGGTGCGTTGTCTTGATCTGTCTCGGAAGGAGTCGTGAATTCTCTGATTACGGATGTGAATCTTCTGTCTCGGATATGACCGGTCTTGTCTATCTGTGTGTACGGAAAAAATGGGAAGAAATTAAACCGTATGAAAGGAGCGCGACGCAGCGATACTTGGGTAGGTCCCAACCGGGCGGTAGGGGTTGAATTTTAATTTAATAATATATGATCCAACAATATATTATTAATCATGTGTTTTTACTATTTAATTGATCAACTCAATTAAGTGATCTAATTAAGTTTATAAAATAGGGTTAAACAGACAATTTATAAAGTGTAGGGATCAATATGCAGAAATCGTAAAGTGATTTCTTATTTATATGATAGGTAAAATTAAAAATTAATAAACTGAAGGCACTTATGTGCAATTTGCAGTTGTGGTCCTGGAACGTACGATAAAATCGACTCTTTTGATATCTCATTAGTCAACGAGAGTTAAAACAAATCTCACATCCTCTAAAAGATTTTCCGTACAGTCCTAGAATATTCATACCCAATCAATTACACGAGTTTCATCTATGGATTTAAGTACGTTTCCGTTTATATTTAAGTATTTTCTTTGATTTTAACACGTATAATCTTGAGATTATTTGAATTAAAGAAACCAAAGTTGCGTCACGAGGATCGGACAGATGTAGCTTCAGATTGCAAAAAAGGTACGCCCCACAAGAAGCACCTGAGTCTTCGCTCCTTTGAATTTCAATCGGAGTTCTTTTTCTGTATCCGTCCGTTCAATTTGCCTCCTCCAGCTGATGTCACAGGCTCCATGATGCGTTTTGTCTTTCTTTCCCCTTTTCTCTTTTCCTTTTTCGGGCTCCTAGTAATATTCAGCACCGTCTCCTCCCAATATGATTCGAGTATGAATAATTTATTAAATGAAAAAATATATTTAAATATAAATTTTCTATATTTCGAATAATTTTAACTTACTCATATTCAAATATACTCTCTTTTTTTTATTTCGTCTCTCTTTTAACCTAACTTGACTATGCATCATCATTTGCAATCCTTCCACATGATCATGGTGATTCCTTCTCGAGGCACCTTGCAATGGTAGACCAGTCGGGTCGCTGGTTGCCATAACAGATGCCATCGACGGGACCATTTGATTAATCGCTCCACCACGTTAATTCTCACCCGGTACGATAACACGACCCAAAAGAATAACAGATCGACTGGGTACTTGTATCTTCCGGTACCGAGGGAAGTCCACTCGGAATCTTACTCATACTGCTCGCGACTTCCAAGTTTCAGTTCGGTACGCATTTGCTACCCGACATGAAAATGATTAAGATGATGATGATGATGATGATTGCTCGACGGTGTTTTACTTGTTGAGAAATTGACATCCAAAATCTACAGAAAGTAAATGAATTGGAGGGCTTAATCGTGGATCCGAGCTAATTAAGTGGGAACAACAGTGATGGAGCCGATCACTGTTGTGATCAGTGGCAGTGAGGGCAGATTTTGGTTAATTATGCTTGGAAGGATATGGGCTCTCCGACCGAGCTCGAACCGATTCATATTGACTATTTATGTCAGTCGTAACAGTTCGTGAGAATAATTCTCATCGATGAAAAGCATGAGCCGGTCTGGTTAGCCTATCTTGTGGTCGATAACAGTACCCGGCTGTTTCCGAACCAAATCAAGGTTCTAAAAGTGGCATGCACGTAATTATCCTCAATGGAGTTGTGAGTGTTTTAAGTATATGCAGCTCGGGCTGTAGTTGGAAGTGTCAACCATTTAATAAATCGATTTAACATAAGTATAAGTTAAATTATAAAATTTTCACAGATCTTATAATAGAACTGAACGGAGTATATTTAATCATAATTCTCTAATATATGATTATTTTTCCTCAACATGCCCTGACAGTCAGCGCTCAATAGTTGTGCCTAACACCCACCTTCAATAACTTGTTAGCCATGGCCACATGCCCTGAGAGTCAGCCCTCAATAGCTGTGCCTAACACCCACCTTCAATAACTTGTTTGTGAACCGGGTCATTCTCTCCCGTGCTAGGAGAATGGTTCAAGTCTCGACAATTAATCACAAGCGTGACATTTCCCTTCCGGTCTTGGACTTGGTGTGATATGAGCCTACTTGGTAACCCGCTCTTATACTATAAAGAATTTTCACTAAATTTATAATAGAGCTAACTATTTTACGTTTTGAACGTAAAAGAATAAAACTAATGAATAATAATACTCTAAATCTTTATTATAAATAAATTTATATGATATTCTTTTTCTCATTAGTCACGATTTTCCTTTTCTTTTCTTTTTTTTTAATTTCTTATTGGCAGTCATACTAGAAATGCCATATTGAGTTGTATTCACTCGTCGCTGGATCGAAACGGAACGTTATCATCAAAGTCGATTTTTCCCTTTTTGTCTGCCGCCTCCCTAACGCAAATAATGGCACACAGAAGAGAAGAACTACACCCAGTGAGCGACCAGACCCCATAAGAAGAGACAGGAGCCAGCTACCGAGACATGACAGCATTTAATTTTCAAATCACAGATGAAGAATCAAGAATCGAACTCATGACGCCGACTCCAACCAACCTAAGCTCATTTTTCCAAGGCTGCTCCAATCTCTGCCCTTCTGTTCCCTTTCTGAACCGCATGTCATTCACGATAATTTGCATATTCACACTTACTCAAGCTTGAGTGTAATGTCTGAATTTTTAATTAATGTAAAGAAGTGTCAAATCAGTACGGACAGAACTAAATTCCATTTCAATTTTATAGTTTTATTTTTTTATTATATAAAATACTACTTAATAGGGAGAGAATATAAAAAATATTAATAAATAGTATGAAAAAAAATCTCACAACAATAACTGAATTCACGTCAAACTCGTTCATTTTCTACCTCTTATCTTAAATTACATGTGAGCCTTACTTACATCTTGTAGTTGGTACACTTGAGAGGCCGCATCCAGGAACCGGATTCGGATCCTCCTCTGTCCCTTTCACTTTTTTTTTTCATCACCAGTATATCCATTTAATATGGAATCAAACTGACTCACTATAAGATTAAAAGAAATTACACGATAATGGATAGGGGGAACTCATTTGAGCATGAAGCTGAATATATAATCGGTTATATGAAGTCCGTGAAATTTCCTCCTTTGTTTTTTTTCCGTGGAGACAGTGAGGCGAACCCGACCCGACCTATTGACATGTATCAACGTCGCCCATGGCCAACTTTAGCATCTTTGCAGTTAAAATGAAAGGCAGGGTTCGAGCTTGACCTTAACAGCACTTAAAGCTGTCTAAACCATTAACAGGACTCGGAGAGAGAAGCCCATGGAGGCTTTCTGTATAAAAACTCATCTTCGTCTCCAGTGTTTCTCGCCCTCTCCACTTGGTCCTCTCCGTTCTCTCTCTCTCTGTGCTGTTCACTCTCTGTGTGTTTCCACATTTGTGCATGATTGCTCTGCTTCTGTTTCTTTCCGGCAGAAGCAGAGGTCCGAGCGGGAGATAGGTGGAGAGCCCACCTTCTAGTTCCAGGGACTGTGCATTGTGTCCTGTTCCTGGAGCTCGAGCGGTAGGGATCACCGTTGTTAGAGGGTTGCTTCTGGTTCCTGCCTTTTTGATTGGTGGTTTGAATTTCTAAGCTGCTCAGTGACATCCCAGCTCTGTTTTTGCGTGAACAGGAAGCAAAATCTTCCCTGCAATTCTTCTTCTTCTTCTTTTCCCTTAAAGATTTATTCTGATCCCCTCCTTTTCCCCTTTAAAAATCCATGAAGGTCTAGTCGCTTTAATTTCCTCCCCGTAAGATTTGAACCTCCATAACAAACAAGAACCACTTCAAGAACTTCTCCACCGCCCGAACTCTTGTCCGGGAAGGGTCGTCCGAGATGGATCCGGCCTACACGACGGGGCTCCTCAGGGACGACATGTCGGTGCAGTTCGGAATGGTGTGGTCTCAGATCAAGGCTCCGTTGATCGTCCCGCTCCTGAGGCTTGCGGTCCTCCTGTGCCTCGTCATGTCGCTGATGCTGTTCATAGAGAGAGTCTACATGGCCGTCGTGATCGTCCTGGTGAAGCTGTTCGGGAGGAAGCCGGAGAAGAGGTACAAGTGGGAGCCGATAAAGGACGACGTCGAGCTGGGGAACTCGGCCTATCCCATGGTCCTGGTCCAAATCCCGATGTACAACGAGAAAGAGGTCCCTTTCATGGCTGCCGCTTCCATTATCATCACTGCATTCATGAATGACATCACAGAGCCGAACAGAGCAGAGCAACCTTTCCTTTCCTCTGTCTCTTTTGACTGTTCTCGGAACTCTCACTGGATTCTCATATTCATCTGTTCATCATCATCATCATCATCATCATCATAAATGCAGGTCTACCAGCTCTCCATCGGGGCCGCCTGTGGCCTCTCCTGGCCGTCCGATCGCATCATCATACAGGTCCTCGACGACTCCACCGACCCGATGATCAAGGTAAGCCATAAAAAACCACCGCACAGAAATAACACCCCGAACGGCTCCGTTCTACGCCATCTGTAATTTCCGTTCCGGATTTCGCTGGACTGAGCTCGGAGATGTCTAGGATATGGTGGAGGTGGAGTGCAAGAGGTGGGCGAGCAAAGGGATAAACATAAAGTACGAGATTCGTGACAACCGGAATGGATACAAGGCTGGGGCGCTCAAGGAAGGGATGAAGCGGAGCTACGTCAACCACTGCGACTTCGTGGCCATCTTCGACGCCGACTTCCAGCCGGAGCCCGACTTCCTCTGGCGCACCGTCCCCTTCCTCGTCCACAACCCGCAGATCGCACTCGTCCAGTCCCGTTGGAAGTTCGGTAAGTTCCAGCTCCCTCTCCCCTCGAGAATACTATTCCTTCGACCCACTCCAAACTTACTTAGATTCGACCTCGAGCGGCTATCCATCGCCTGACTACTTAGATTCGTAATGGTATCAATGCTGCATTAGATTACTAATGAGTCCACGTATAATGTGAAAGACTGGAAGTTAACGGTTGGCTGATGCTATTATCCTCCAGCTCAATCTTGAATTAATCAAGATTTATTAGAGTTTAGATTAAAAAATTGAAATATAAATTGTGTTTAATGTTAAAAAAAATCTGTCGGTGGGTGAGGTTAGCTTCCTTCTTATATACATATATATGTGTATATTTGTTTTTTATAATTTTTTGTGTGTCACCGTGGATCCGGAGTTAAAGCTGATCGGGTGGGTGGGGAATCAAGATTGAGTCACCTGTGGCCAATAAATTTTGGATACGTGTCCCCCCATGATATTCTCCCCGTGGGCCTGCTGTATTGGATTTCAAGAAATTATTGCATCCAATAAAATTTGAAAAAACTATAAGTTCAGAAATAACGGGAGATTTCAGAGAAAATAAAGTGAAATTTTGTTGATGGGAATTACACTGTGATATCTAAATTTTAGATATGGAAATTTTTTTTGATATTAATAGAATTTAATACAGTGATAATTAATTAGTTTGTCGATAATATATTATACATATTAAAATATACTATTAATATCTAAATATAAAATATATAACATTTTAAATCTGAATATAATATATAATATATTACATTTTTTTTAGGGAATAACTTTAATAATACCGTTGCGCTTCCGATGCATGCATTTACTGCTAGCTTCCCTTTTTAGGTGTCAGCCATTGCCTGGGCTCATCATGTCCGGTGCTATTTGTGGGCTGCGGTCGACGAGCGGGGCCCACACCACTAGTACGGGTCGGTCAACAGTTGCCCAAAGCCCGGATGGTTACTTAGGTTAAGAGAAAGCAAAAAAGGGGTAAAGTTCGTAATATGGATCACGTTCAATCTCGAGACACATCGGCTGGGATTTGAAAACAGTCAGCGTAACATGACCGTGTGGTGAGACCGTTTACACCGAGTATCCGGTCGTATTCGCTTTCTTTGTCGGGTCCAGAGCCCAAGCTTTCATTAGAAAAAATAAAAATGTTTCCGATTGTTATGTCCCCTTCGATGAATTGCGGTGGCCCCGGTTCTTGTCCTCGATCGGCCTCATATTTCAGGGGCAAACGCTGTCAGCTTCCGACACGTATACGAGTTCTATTAATCGATGGTGTTATCACCCATCGGTCATTCCAAAAGGTTAATCAGTCGGGTCAGAGTGGTGCTAAGCCATGTGGTTGGAGCTTGGATTGGAATTGACGTCGAAGGAGGGAACTTACAGCTGCATGTGCAAGCTTCAATGTTGGACCCTCAAGTCTCCTGCCACCGACAACTAATTTTCACTTGTAGAAATGGGATGTCGTGTCTGTTTTTTCTGCTTTTCCTTTCTTTTCCTTTTCAATGAAAGTTCACTCAGAGCGTATCATTGAAGATTCAGTTTGTTGCTTGTGCCAGCTAATCCCATAGATGGGACAACCAGACAATGGGGTCAAATCTAGAAATTGACCTCTCATGAAGATCGAAAATAGTTAGATCAATTTGGTGATGTGCCCTGCGGGTTAACTTTCCTTTGGTTTTGCCTGGCAGTGAATGCCGATGAGTGCTTGATGACAAGGATGCAAGAGATGTCATTGGATTACCACTTCACCGTCGAGCAAGAAGTCGGGTCCTCCACCTATGCCTTTTTCGGATTCAATGGTAATCAAGCTCATCAGCAGATAATAAAGATGCCCATCTTGCTGATGCCGGAAAATATCTCGTGGCAGTCGACATCTGTGGATAGGTTCCATTTTTACGCAAGACCCTTCATGCGTTTTGATGATACGGTGCAGGCACGGCTGGTATTTGGAGGATTTCTGCTCTGAACGAGGCCGGGGGATGGAAGGATCGGACGACGGTAGAAGACATGGACTTGGCTGTTAGGGCCAGCCTAAAGGGCTGGAAATTCGTTTACATCGGCGGAGTCAAGGTAATGTCTGATCTCTGAGTATTGTATTTGTTGGCTGCATCATGTTTTCCTGTCTATGCTTCTTCTTGGCTCGAGTCTTGTCGATGTTTTAGTGAGAGACAATCTTATAGAATGTTCCTGGAATGGTTTTGCTGGATAGGTGAAAAATGAGCTTCCCAGTACATTCAAGGCTTACCGGTACCAGCAGCACCGGTGGTCCTGCGGCCCGGCCAATCTTTTCAGAAAAATGGTTGTGGAGATCATAAGGAACAAGGTAAGCCCCGAGCCGCCTGGAACTATGAATGTGTGTATGTCTGATGAGCAAAGGCTATCGAACTGTTCAATCTGATCCTGCAATATTCATTTCTGCTGCAGAAAGTATCACTGTGGAAGAAGGTCCATGTAATATACAGCTTCTTCTTAGTCAGAAAGGTTGTCGCTCACATCGTCACGTTTGTCTTCTACTGCATCGTTCTTCCGGCGACCGTTTTGGTCCCCGAGGTCACTGTCCCGAAGTTGGTTGCTGTTTACATCCCCTCCATCATCACGATCCTCAATGCGGTCGGGACTCCGAGGTCGGTTTTGATGCATGAATCTGTGATAGATCATGTCGAGCCTTGTAGTTGTAGTGCAAGATAGTTGATCGAACTGCTATGTCGTGTTGAAACATTTTCAGGTCTCTCCATTTGATAATTTTCTGGATCTTGTTCGAGAACGTCATGTCGCTTCACCGGACGAAAGCCACCTTCATCGGCTTGCTCGAAGCTGGTCGGGTCAATGAGTGGGTCGTGACCGAGAAACTCGGAGATGCCCTCAAGGGGAGCAAGGCTGCTAACAAAGCGCACAAGAAGCCCCGGCTTCGGTTTGGAGAAAGGTATGGTACCAACGTATGCAAATTGCAGCAGCAAGTAACTTTCTGCTTTGATGAGCTTCTTATCGCCATCTTAGCTCGACCTGCATTCACATCGGAATCTTACAGGATCCATTTGCTCGAGGTCGGAGTCGGAGCGTACCTCTTCTTCTGTGGATGCTACGACCTTGCCTTCGGGAAAAACCACTACTTCTTCTACCTCTTTGCTCAAGCCATCGCCTTCTTCATCATGGGGTCTGGATACGTGGGAACGTTCGTCCCCAACGCGTGAGAAACTCTCCACTGCTTTGAAACCCAGTGCCGCCCTTTTCGATACCCGTCCACCGTTGGGAATCAAAGGACCGAATATCCAATATGTGGCATCTCTAGAATAATTTTCTTGCTGTTTCCGCTTGAAGACATTTGTACGAAGAGGAAATAAGTTGGTCATTCTTTTAAGTGCAACATAAGAGCTCGAGTCTGCGGCTCGAGGGGTCCCATCGGGGGGCCGAGTCGGGTCGGTCCTCCCTGTGAATATCCCAGAAAAGGAATACAGTGAATGTCAAGAAACAGAGTTTGATTTTGGTAATGTGTACTTGAAAAAATATTAAGTTCGAGGCAGTTTTTACGAGACTCTTGAAGTAGAATAATGCATATTTTGGGTGGGAATTGTCTGTAATCGTGAGAAGCTGTAAATCTACATTTTCTTTTCAGTTTCTTCTCCATTCCCTCAAGTTATGTTGTAAACAAAGAAAATTCATGATAGTGAGACCTTTACCCGATTCATCCCAGATTGTGAAACGACCGATTATTTGATGCAGACTGGGGAAAATAGATCAGTTACAATGGTGTTTTGATTGTGCGGGCTTTAAATGGTATCCGTGATCAGTGATCTGTGACAGCCCCACAAAACATCATCAAGCCTGATCCTCTGCAGAAAGTTAAGGAATTGATTGCCAGTGCAAAACAACTTGAAATCCAAAAGACTCATAATGGGATCAGTTTAAAGCTAATTTATGTCCACACCTACCCTCCATCAGTGTCACAACCCGAAAATCCGACAGAGTTTCTCCTGTATTTAGGACTAACCAGAAATGCAAAACCTGTTATAACTCAGCTCAACACGTCAAATCCAGCCACACCCATCCACAACCATTTCCAAAATAACAGTTTTCAACCACCAGATATTCAGGTCGTGATATGTGACTACACGATACAAGGCTTCTATACATACCCTATCAAAACACACTTATCCTAGTTGATCCCCGGGCCTAATTGGGCGGCTCCACACGGCTGAGTGTCTTCCCTATCTGTAGAAAACAATTTGCAGAGAGTGTCAGCTGCAACTCATTGAATACAAAATTCCATAGTGGAATAACAGATGGCTCACCTATATCCTTACACGACTGTATCAATTCATACAATTTATCTACCATGGACATGGGGTCGTTGGCAACTTGGCCAACTTCACATGACCCACCTAATGCAATGCATGTAACAAACATGGCAAACAAATAACCATGGGGTCGCATTACCTCTGCGACAGAGTTATGGCGGTACCGTTACTACTGCTCTCCCCAAAACAGTACCACGACCCCGCACCTCAATCATTTCCTAGCATTCTACTTCCCGTGCCCCTTCCCTTCGCACGCACGCGGGGGCCGCCTATTAACCTCTGGCGGTAAGAGTGGACCCGTCATCCTTAAGTCTCTTTCTCTTTTTCTTTCCTCTCCTCTCTGGTCTTTGTTTTTCATGACAGGGTCCGGGGGAGTCAACTCACATATTCCACTGGGATCACAGAGCCAGTGTCATTCCTGTCCCATGCTTATATCCCGCCGGGAACCCGCGGTAGTTCAATAAGGCCCATTTCTATTCCGCCGGCTTAGCGGTCACCATGGATAACACAAGCACAAGCAATATGCAAAATGAATGAATGAATGCATGCCCACTATCGGTATCACACAGATATCTATCAGCTACTCATTCCTCGATCATAACTACTATAAACCAAACACGAACAGATCATTCCAAAATGGAAGAATGTACTCACAACCCCTGAGTCGACCAGTCACAAGGCAGGATCCTCTAGGTGTTGATCCTGGTTCTCTTCAGCACCTATCATATCACCCACAAGGAGATCAATATATACAACCACGTTAGTAATTTATCCTCACCTACCATATTCAAGTAAAAGGTATTCTAGCGAGTTAAGGAAAACTTCTAAGGATTTGAGGGGATTTAGGGCTGTTCCACCAACTGATCTAAAGAGATGAGTCCCTCCTCGGCATCCCACACTGCTGTTATACCCTTCTCCCCTCACCAGCGTCTACTCCCAGCCACACAGAGGAACAGAAACTCTTCAGCGGGACGAGCAACCATACTAGCAGCACACACTACGCTTCTCAGCCAGCCTCAACTCGAACCCTAACCGTTATAGAAACGCAACTCCCAGCAATAACACATAAATTTCCAGCCATAGCAGTTCTCAGACAACTACTCAGCAACAACCTAAGGAAGGTTCGGGTATCCGAGAGCCTCACCTCAATGCCAGAAGTCGACAATAGGGCAGTGGAGTCCAGAACCAAGCTCTAGTCTGCAGCAGGTCCTCTCTTCCGAGCTCGATTTGCTCCCACAGCCGGCAGATGGGGTGGAGACGGATTCGGAAGTCACAAACCCTAATCAGCCCTAAATCGCTCTTCTCTCTCTCGCGCGGCAGGGGGAAGGAAAATGACGGCAAAGGCAACGCAGGGAGGGGGAGGAGAAGGAAAGGTGGATGGGCTGATGGGCCAGCTGAGTGGGCGGGCTCCCCTCGGGCCCAAGCCCGTGGGCTCACAATTCCTCCCCACTAATTCAGAATTTCGTCCCCGAAATTCAGTGACCTGTGCCAGGGAAAAGGTAGGGATAGTTGCTCCTCATGGCTTCCTTCGGCTCCCAAGTTGCTGTCTCCTTTGACTGGTTCCTCCACCGGACCTTCACTACCGGTACTCGTCTGGTCCGTAGGACTTGTTCCTTCTGATCTAAGATCTCCACCGGTTCTTCCTCATACTTCAAATGCTCATCCAATCCCACTGGTTGATAAGTAAGGACATGGGAAGGATCGGGGACATACTTGCGCAACATGGAGATATGGAACACATTGTGTATGCGAGATAGGTCCGGAGGTAGTGCCAATCGGTATGCCACCTTGCCCACCCGCTCTAGGATCTCATATGGTCCAATGTACTTGGGGCTGAGCTTGCCTTTCTTGCCAAATCGCATGATACCCTTCCAAGGTGATACCTTCAAGAAAACAAACTCACCATCTTGAAATTCTAAATCCTTCCTCCGCTTGTCAGCATAGTTCTTCTGTCGATCTTGGGCGGTCTTTAATCTTTCCCTTATAACCTTCACCTTGTCCGTGGTCACATCCACGATCTCTGGCCCAATCAACTTTTGTTCCCCAACTTCATTCCGACACACCAGAGTTCGACAGGCCCTTCCATACAGCGATTCATACGGTGCCATACCAATACTGGAGTGATAACTATTGTTGTAGGCAAACTCTATGAGAGGTAAGTGTTCATCCCAGCTACCTGAAAAATCTATAACACAAGCTCTTAACATGTCCTCTAGTGTTTGTATGGTCCATTCTGATTGTCCATCAGTCTCTGGGTGAAATGCAGTAGAAAAATTCAATCTCACACCCATTGTCCTCATGAAACTGTCCCAATATGTGGATGTGAAGTATGAACCTCTATCTGATACAATGGATACTGGGACTCCGTGCAGCCTCACGATCTCGTCAATGAACAATCTTGCCAACCTATCCGCTCCAAATGTGGACTTTGTAGGTAAGAAATGGGCAGACTTTGTCAACCTATCCACTATCACCCAAATAGAATCATACCCCTTCTGAGTTCGAGGAAGTCCAGACACGAAATCCATGGTAATCTTTTCCCATTTCCACTCAGGAATGGGCAACGGCTGTAGTAAACCTGAGGGACGTTGATGCTCGGCCTTCACCTGTTGGCAAGTTAGGCATTTGGCCACAAATTCAGCTACATCTTTCTTCATACCATTCCACCAATAGTTTCCCTTCAAGCCGTGATACATCTTCGTGCTGCCTGGATGCATGGCATAGGGTGAGTTATGCGCCTCCGTGAGAATCTCCTTCTTGAGCTCATCATTGTCTGGAATGCAGGTTCGGTTCTTAAACATCACTATGCCATCCTTATTCACCTCAAACTCAGCTCTCTTCCCTTCCATCACTCCTTGTCTCACCGTCGTCAAGAATGAATCCACTTGTTGGGCATCTCGAATCTGATCTATAAGAATTGGTTTCACCTCATACATTGCCATTAACGATCCAGTAGTGGTTACTTGCAGGTTGGCTCTCATGGACCTCAACTCATTGAACAATGTACCTTGAATGTTATAAAGACTTGCTGGAGTCGAGGAGGACTTTCGACTCAAAGCATCTGCCACTACATTCGCCTTCCCTGGATGATAATGGATCGTACAATCAAGTCCTTGATCAACTCTAACCATCGCCTTTGTCTCAAATTTAGCTCCTTCTGTGAGAATAGGTACTTCAAACTCTTGTGGTCCGTGTAGATTTCGCACTTCACTCCATACAAGTAGTGTCTCCATAACTTCATAGCAAATACCACTGCAGCTAACTCTAAATCATGTGTAGGATAGTTTTTCTCATGAGTGCGGAGTTGACGAGAAGCATATGCTACCACCTTACCTTGTTGCATTAACACGCAGCCTAACCCCTGGTGAGATGCATCACTGTAAATCACGAACCCTTCGTGGGAATGACAAGGACTGGAGTAGTAGTCAATCGGTGTTTCAACTCTTGGAAGCTCTGTTCACAAGTGTCTGTCCATTCAAACTTCTGGTTCTTCCGTGTCAGCTTGGTTAGTGGTGCGGCAATGAGGGAAAATTCTGCAACAAATCTCCGATAATAACCTGCTAAGCCCAAGAAACTTCATACTTCTGTTGCATTCTTCGGTTGTTCCCAGCTTAAAACAACTTCAATCTTCGACTGGTCTACCAATACACCTTCACCTGTGATGACATGTCCAAGAAATTCTACTTGATCTAACCAAAACCGACATTTGCTGAACTTCGCATAGAGTTGCTTCTCCCTCAACGTCTGCAATATTACCCTCAAATGCTGTTCATGCTCGCTCCTGTCCCTCGAGTGTACCAGGATATCATCAATAAAAACTACCACAAACTTGTCAAGATAAGGTTGAAATACCCGGTTCATCAAATCCATAAAGACTACAGGGGCGTTTGTTAATCCAAAAGGCATGACAAGGAACTCATAGTGTCCATACCGAGTGCGGAAGGTAGTCTTCAACACGTCCGACTCCCTTATCTTCAGCTGATGATACCCTGAACGAAGATCAATCTTTGAAAACACACTAGCACCCTGGAGCTGGTCAAACAAATCATCTATTCGAGGTAATGGATACTTGTTGCGCACTGTGGCCCGATTCAGCTGTCGATAGTCCACACACAATCGTAGAGTACCGTCCTTCTTCTTCACAAATAGCACCGGGGCACCCCAAGGTGACACACTAGGCCTGATGAATCCCTTCTCCAAGAGTTCTTGTAACTGATCCTTCAATTCCCTAAGCTCTAGTGGAGCCATACGATAAGGTGCAATAGAGATCGGTGCGGTGCCGGGTTCCAACTCTATAGTAAACTCAATCTCCCTGTCTGGTGGCAACCTGGGTAGATCTTCTGGAAAAACGTCTCGGAATTCGCAAACCACTGGGACTTTGCTAATCCTTGGGGATTCTACCCCTGTGGCCACAACATATGCCATATACCCTTCGCATCCCTTTCTCAACAGTTTAGAGGCCTTAAGGTATGATATGAAACTAAATGGAACACTCTTCTGATCCCCGCACCATTTAAACTCAGGCTCATCCGGTATTCTAAATATCACCTCCTTCCTATGGCAATCGATTGTGGCATAATAAGAGGAAAGCCAGTCCATACCCAATATCACATCAAAATCTTGAATACCCATAGGTATCAAGTCAGCTATCATCTCCTTATCCCCCAATAGTATAAGACACCCTCTACATACGGTATAGACTGCGACACTCTCCCCCGTAGGTATGGCTATGGACATTGGATGAACTAATGATTCTTGAGGCACAGTAGCATGTCTAGCATATGTTAATGATATGAAGGAATGAGTAGACCCTGGATCTATAAGCACTTGTGCTGGTCTATCAAACAAGGTTAAAGTACCTGTTACTACCGCAGGAGTGGCATTGGCATCTCGTCTCGTTAATGTGAAGACTCTCCCTTGTGTCATAGGCCCGTCGGTCTGTCTCACGCGAGGGTTGGGCTGACCAGCTACGCTTGCACCCGATTCAGTTCCTCGACCCTGGAAACTTCTGGTCCCACTGGCCGGTCCTCGTCCTCTACTCACAAAGGGTCTCCCTCGAATCCCACTCCCTCCAGTGATGCTCCCAACCGACAAATCTCCTTGCCTGCACTGCCGTTGCACATGCCCCTTCAATCCACAACGGTAGCAGGTCACTTCTCTCGCATTTAGCAAGGGACAATTCCTCTTCATGTGACCCACTTGGCCACAATGGAAGCACCCCATGGATCCCGCTCGGCATTCACCCATGTGTGGTTGACCACATTCCCGGCAAGGCACTGTCCTGGGAAGGTCGGTTGATATTGGACTTGATTGATAAACAGACTTGCCCTTAGCTGAACTGGAAGCAAGTCCACCCCTCTTGGATGTCCTGGAAGATCCTTCCGGACTAGAAGCATATCGGGTCTTCTTGTGCTGCCCCCTTTCCATAGCCTCATCCTGCAAGCCTTGTTCAACGATGAGAGCCTTATTGTACAGCTCGGAGAATCTTGAGAGTTCAAGGAGGGAGAGTCGAGATCTCAAACCAGTGTTCAGCCCTTCCAGGAAACGGTTGCATCTAGAGACTTCATCGTTGACCAATGTTGAGGCAAACCGCGACAAGGAAGTGAATCTCATCTCATACTCAGCAACGGACATGTCTCCCTGTTTCAGACTCAAAAATTCCCTCTCCTTTGCCCGTCGGTATGAGATTGGGAAGTACTTGTCGAAGAACACTTGTGTGAACTGGGACCAAGTAACATCAATTGTTGGAGATGGGTCCAGTCGTCTTTGAGTGGCCTCCCACTAGTATTGGGCATCACCTGTCAGCATGAAGGTGGCGAGGACAACCTGTTGGGTGTCGGTGACATCCATCACTGAAAAGATCTTCTCTATGTCCGCAACCCAGTTCTCTGCCTCTATAGAGTCCACAGTCCTTGAGAATGATGGAGGTCCCAACTTCTTAAAGGCTTCATATGGCACACGGTGCTACTGCTCTGTAGAGTGAGTTTGTGCCGTCATCGGTTGTTGCACTAGAATTGCCTGTTGCTCCATAAGCCGAGTCTGTTGTTCCATCATGCGTGCAACTACATCTAGAGTATCTCGGATGTGGGTGTCTCTCTCAGCATGCTCTCTAGGAGTTTCTTGGGGAATTGTATGAGAATGTTGCCCTTCATCTGGGGCCTGAGGTGTCTCCTGACCAACCACATTTTCAGTCTGATACCTTCATGGCACACGACGGGTGCGTCTGGGCCTCATATCTAATTTGTGTCCTATCAATAGGAGCAACTTAAGCATATAAATCACTAAATAAATAATAACAACTCAGCTGTGGGATTCCTAACCTATCCTAAAAACCATGTGGGGATCAACCAGCTATTTAGAGTCTACAGAATCTCATAACCTAGGCTTTGATACCAAAAATTGTCACAACCCGAAAATCTGGCAGAGTTTCCCCTGTATTTAGGACTAACCAGAAACGCAAAACCTGTTATAACTCAGCTCAACATGCCAAATCCAGCCACACCCATCCACAACCATTTCCAAAACAACAATTTTCAACCACCAGATATTCAGGTCGTGATATGTGACTACACGATACAAGGCTTCTATACATACCCTATCAAAACACACTTATCCTAGTTGATCCCCGGGCCTAATTGGGCGGCTCCACACGGCTGAGTGTCTTCCCTATCTGTAGAAAACAATTTGCAGAGAGTGTCAGCTGCAACTCATTGAATACAAAATTCCATAGTGGAATAACATATGGTTCACCTTTATCCTTGCACGACTGTATCAAATTATACAATTTATCTACCATGGACATGGGGTTGTTGGCAACTTGGCCAACTTCACACGACCCACCTAATGCAATGCATGTAACAAGCATGTCAAACAATAACCATGGGGTCGCATTACCTCTGCGACAGAGTTATGGCAGTACCGTTACTACTTCTTTCCCCAAAACGGTACCGCGACCCCGCACCTCAATCATTTCCTAGCATTCTACTTCCCGTGCCCCTTCCCTTCGCACGCACGCGGGGGCCGCCTATTAACCTCTAGTGGTAAGAGTGGACCCGTCATCCTCAAGTCTCTCTCTTTTTCTTTCTTCTCCTCTCTGGTCTTTGTTTTTCATGACAGGGTCCGGGGGAGTCAACTCACATATCCCGTTGGGGTCACAGAGCCAACGTCACTCATGTCCCATGTTTATATCCCGCCGGGAACCCGCGGTAGATCAGTAAGGCCTATTTCTATTCCGCCGGCTTAGCGGTCACCATGGTTATACACAAGCACAAACAATATGCAAATCATGAATGAATGAATGCATGCCCACTACCGGTCTCACACAGATATCTATCAGCTACTCATTTCTCGATCATAACTACTATAAACCAAACACGAACAGATCATTCCACAATGGAAGAATGTACTTAGAACCCCTTTGTCGACCAATTCACAAGGCAGGATCCTCTAGGTGTTGATCCCGGTTCTCTTCAGCACCTATCATATCACTCACAAGGAGGTCAATATACACAAACGCATAAGTAATTTATCCTCACATACCATACTCAAGAAAAAGGTATTCTAGTGAGTTAAGGAAAAACTTCTAAGGATCTGAGAGGGTTTAGGGCTGTTCCACCGACTAATCTAAAGAGGAGAGTCCCTCCTCGACATCCCTCACTGCTGTTATTCCTTTTCCCCTCACCGGCGTTTACTTCCAGCCACACAGAGGAACAGAAAACCCTTAGCAGAACGAACCACTATACTAGCAGCACCCACTACGCTTCTCAGCCAGCCTCAACTCAAACCCTAACAGTTATAGAAAAGCAACTCCCAGCAACAATACATAGATCTCAGCCATAGCGATTCTCGAACACCAAATCAGCAATAACCTAAGGAGGCTTCGGGTATATGAGAGCCTCACCTCAATGCCCGAAGTCGACAGCAGGACAATGGAGCCTAGAACCACGTTCTGGTCTGCAGCAGGTCCTCTCTTCCGAGCTCGATTTGCTCCCACAGCAGGCGGATGAAGATGGAGACGGATTGGGAGTCAGAATCCCTAGTTAGCCCTAATTTCTCCTCTCTCTCTCGCGCGGCAGGGGGGGAAAGGAAAATGACGACGAAGGCAACGCAGGGAGGAGGAGGAGAAGGAAAAGTGGACGGGCTGATGGGCCAGCTGAATGGGCGGGCTCTCCTCGGGCCCAAGCCCGTGGGCTCACAATCAGCATAGTTGTTTAGGGGATCAAATGCCCAACTGTGGAAACCCTTTCCGTTTCTTTCTTTCTTTAAACCATTTAAGTTTCCAATGAGGAGTTCATCGGCCAATCCTAAAGGGTTATGCCACCATTCGAGAAGTTTGTTCCATTGGGTGAATATGATCCCTAAGTATGAAATTCCGCCGAATACAAAGTGGGAAGAGCCAATTAGGCCGGCATTATCAGGCTAAGTCGCTTTGTTGGTGCCTTATCGGTTTGACTCTGATTTCTGTACTTTTAAGGTTAACCTCGAATACTTCTCGTGAGTTTCGATAGCAGTAGACCTCCCAGGCCATTGATGCCTCCACCTCTGCCGACGTAGCCGCTGAAGAGGCCAAGTGAGCCCATGTCAATCGGCCCAAAATATTTATTATTGGGCCTAGTACTCTTTTGGGCCTTTTTTCTTACTTTGCGGGCCCAGGAAACCCTTCACGAAGACAAGAAGGTGTTGCAGAGCCACGGAAACTCAGAAATGGCGAAGCAAGTCAAAGTTGTCTTCAAACTCCCGTTCTGTCCTACAATCAGCTCTAAACCCCTAAAACCCCTTCCCTTTCCTCCCGTCTTCTCCTTCTCTCTCTGCACGGGCCTTACTCCGCCCGATCTGGAAGTCCAATACGGCATCGGAGGGGATCCGGCAGCAGCTGAGCCGGAGCTAGACAGCCATCGCCATGAACAAATCCGCCGAATCCGAGTCCTGCTCCAGCAGGGCCGCACGGAAGCAGCTCGCCGGCACATCAAATTTCTCGTCATCTTCAAAAAGGGGGACCTTTTCTCCTCACCATCCGATCTCTTCTCTCTCTTTTCCGCGGCCTGCCCCTCCTTGAAACCCGCCTTCTCGGACGTCCTCTTCTCGATCTGCGCGGGCTCAAAATTGACCGAGGAAGCTGCTGGGTTGTACAGCATGATGAAAAAGGAGGGTTTGATCCCTTCTCTGGCTTCATTCAACATGATGCTCGAATCATTGATGGAGATGAAGCAGTTTCATAAGACCCTTAATCTGTTCGATGAGATTTTGGAATTAGGCATAAGCCCCGATAAGTTCACATATGCCAAAGCAGTACAGGCTGCGGTGAAAGTAGGAGATTTGAAAAGAGGTTTCGAGCTGTTAGGGAGTATGAAAAAGGGAGGGGTCGGCCCTACAGGTTTCGTGTACAATGTAATGATTGGAGGGTTGTGCAAGGAAAAGAGGATTAAAGATGCAGAGAAGCTGCTCGATGAAATGTCTAGAAGGAATATCTCTCCTACAGTCGTCACCTATAACACGCTGATTGATGGGTACTGCAAGCTGGAAAACTTGGGGAGAGCTCTCGAGCTAAAGGAGAGCATGGAAAAGTCGAATGTAAGCCCAAACCTTGTTACTTTCAACACTTTGCTCAATGGGCTATGTCGTTCTCGAATGATGGATAGGGCCAAGGCAGTTTTGAAAGAGATGGAAGATCGGGGATTTGCGGCCGATAGCTTTACTTACAGCATCCTCTTCGATGGGCATTTCAGGTGTGGGAATATGAATACTTCCATCGGTCTGTATGAAGAAGCAATTGAAAAGGGTGCTAGGATTAATGAGTACACATATCACAATTTACTGAATGGTCTGTGCAAAGGAGGAAATTTGGATGAGGCGGAGCAGGTCCTGACCAAATGGAGCAAGAGTGGGATTGTGCAGGACCCAGCAGTTTATAATACTCTGGTAAGTGAATACTGCCGAAGGGATGAGGTAGACCGGGCAACTGCGGTGATTGGGCTAATGGAATCTCATGGTGTTAGACCGAATCACATCACTTTCAACTGTCTGATCCGCAAGTTCTGTGACTTGAAAGAGATGGAGAAGGCGCAGACTTGGGTGAAAAAGATGGAGGAGGATGGAATTTTGCCAACACTCAAGACACATAATATACTGATCAATGGTTATGGGAGGTTATGCCTCCACTCTCGCTGCTTTGAAGTTATGGAAGAGATGGAGAAGAAAGGGTTGAAACCGAATGTGGTAACTTATGGCTCTCTGATGAACTGCCTCTGCAAGGATAATAAACTGATTGAAGCAGAATTGATCTTTGGGGATATGGTGAGTCGTGGAATTGTCCCGAATGGGCAAGTTTATAACATCCTTATTGATGGGAACTGTGGGGCTGGAAAGTTGGAGAGGGCTTTTGAGATTCTTGACCAGATGGTGGGGAATGGGATCAGCCCGACTGTTGTAACATATAATTCTCTCATCAATGGGCTCTGTAAGAAGGGAAGACTGGTCGAAGCTGAAAATATGGTTCTGCAGATAGTGAACAGTAGCTGTAAACCTGATGTTATCACATTTAACTCACTTATCTCAGGTTATTCTCGAGCTGGTGACTCTCAGAAGTGTCTTGAACTGTATGAAGATATGAAGAAGAAGGGGATCAAACCAACTTTGAATACATTTCATCCATTGATTTCGGGTTGCGGGAAGGAAGGGACAGTGGTTTTGGATAAGCTTGTTCAGGAAATGTCTCGGATGAATTTGGATCCTGATAGGCCTGTGTACAACGAGCTGATTCACTTCTTCATTGAGCATGGAGAGATTCAGAGGGCGTTTGATTTGCATAGGGACATGATGGAACAGGGAGTTTGCCCCGATAAGATGACTTACAACAGTTTGATCCTGGGACGATTAAAGGAAGGGAAGTTTTCGGAGGTGCCAGACCTCGTAGAGGATATGAAAGCCAAGGGTTTGGGCCCCAAAGCTGATACTTACCATATACTAATAAAAGGTCACTGTGATAGCGGCTATTTTGATAAAGCCTATAGTTGGTACAGGGAGATGGTCGAGAATGGTTTTCTCCTGAATGCCACAATTTGTCGTGAACTCATTGTTGGTCTTGAACGAGAAGGAAACTTGAAAGAAGCCGAGATTGTTCGTTCTGAAATGGGCCGTAAAGGAATGGATGAATGGGATAGTAACTTATCAGTGGAGGTCTCTCTTTAAATGAACAAGTCACAGAAAAGACTTCTGCAGGTGAACTATTGGAGATGTCATAAGCAAACGTCTTAGACATCCAGTTGTTGGACCATAATGTACCATAGTTCTATTGTTTGTACATACATATTTAAGAGAGCTCATTGTTTCAGTTGGGGATATTGAACACACAATGAGCATATTCTCTTGCATGAAAGTAACTTGGGAAGTGCGACGATATCTGGGAGACGTTGCAGCAACTAGGGGCTCGATAGAACATTATACCAGCTCATGGAAATAACTGAGTAAGATCAACAGAAAATTGGGTAATTTTCAATGCTCACTTCAGACATTGATATCAAACTCGCATAAACTGAGAAGCTGAAGATGACACCAGGGCTCTTCTAATCCCTTAAAGTTCAAATTTCATGCTGAAGTGGACCATTAGAGAGAGCTTCTATTGAAGCGGGATCAATGGAAGTTGGTATCTCAACGGTATTTTCAAGCTTACAGCGGGAGGAGGAATAAATCTAAGTATTTGTCAGCCACCACGGAGCAGTGGACAAGTAATTCCCAACAATCAAGATAATTAACTGTAAGCACGATGGGATTCAAGATAACAAACGCACTGCAAGAAGAAAGATCCAATGGAACTGCAGAGAATGCAGAATAGACAAAGTCCCAGGTAAAAAGGTCACAGTAGATAAGGCAATGCCTCTGAGTATCCATTTGGTACAGCTGCAGCACATGAAGATAACTGCTCTATGGTTTTCACTTTCTTATTGGTCTGGTCATACTACCAAGTAGCTAACCCACCTGAGCAAGAAAAATCTCTGGGACAGTAAAAAAGGGTGATGACTTAATCCCTCACCTAGGTCTTAAAGAGCTTTGAGCATATCCTCAGCTCCACTGAATGTGAAAGCCCCGCCCTCCTCCAAGTTGAGAACCTTCACGATACCGTCTTCAGCTACGAGGGCATACCGCCTCGATCTGACTCCAAGTCCGATGGGCTTATCGCTCAAGTCAAGCTCGCACCCAATGGCCTTTGTGAAATCCCCATTTCCATCAGATAACAGAAGCACCTGTTCCATCACAACTAGTATCAAACTTCTCGGTTTTGAGCAATTCTATTTCATGAGAAGACATTACCCCAAGAGACAATTATTGATTATATTGTTTAACAGCAAATCATGCATCTATTATAAAAAAAAAGAGTGATTATCAACAGAAAGTAGAAGACTTTCATTGCTAATGAAGATCATCAATATCACAATCAGCTAAACTTTATATTTTCTTGTGATTTACGCAACATAGCAGTCGAAATAATATTGGGGAATTTACCACATAAATTTCTAAAAGATTACGGCCACTGGGATCGTTGAAGGGTCAGGACGATTAAAATATGTATTTTATAAATATATAATACTATGATAGACCTCGTCATTTATCTTGAGGTCCTCCTTCCACGCGCGCATGACGAAGGCGTCGTTGACGGAGATGCAGGCGATGGTGTCGACACCCTTGGCCTTGAGCTCGGCGGACTTCTCCACGAACCCGGGAAGATGTTTCTGGGAGCAGGTGGGGGTGAACGCGCCAGGGACGGCGAAGAGGATGGCCTTCTTGCCCTTGGTGAGCTCGGAGATGGTGTTGGTCTGGAGCTCGCCAGCAGAGTCGAAGTAGGAAAGGGTGGCGTCGGGGAGCTTGTCACCGACGGAAATTCCTGCGGAGACCCAGAGTCGCGTGGCCTTGGTGGATGAAAAGCGGAGGGGCCCAAGAGTGGCGCGGCGGTGGGAGCTGAGCTTGAATGGGAGGGAGAGGGATTGAACGGACGAAAGGGATCTCGAGGGGAAGAGAGGACGGGAGGACACGATGGTGGTGGCCGCTGCGGCTTCCGGGGAGGATACGAGCCTTGAGACGGTGAGGGAGAGCGCCATTGCTGGATTTCTCTGAAGAGCTTCCGGAAGTTTGGAGGCGGAGGAGACGGAGACTGAGAAGATGGCGTTGCGTGCTGCGCCTGTGACTCTGAGCGACAGAGGTGTAAAGATGACTTCGATGTGGGCCTTCTGTGGGCCCGACACTTAGGCCCATGGCCCACTAACTCAAATCTGATCCCTCTTGGATTCCGCCCTGCGACCTTGAGTCACAGTAACCAGCAAAAAACCGAGATTTTATAAATACCGTTCGATCGAAAAAACCCTTAATCGTACGGTAGTTGGATCAATCACCTCCGTAAATCTTCCTCTGGCTGCGACTAATACCTCTGCGTTTGTTGCAAAGCAGTTTCCACTAACACTACGTATATCTGTCCTTTTCTGATCGTATTATTCCTCAGCTATGGCTAAAATCAAGTGCGTCAAGGCAAGGCAGATCTTCGACAGCCGTGGGAACCCCACGGTCGAGGTTCGTGTACCATCTCTGTGTTGGACATCTCTTTGCTTTGTGTCGTTTGATCTGATTGCCCTCCGTTTGACGTGATTGTGCAAATTCGCTTAATCTCATTTGTTCCATTGCTGATGCTTATATCGATGAATCACCTATCGTTGAATCCTGTATAAGCAGCTGTTTCAAATGAGAGTTATAAGTACAGTTGTCGAAGTTCTAGTTGTCCCTGTGATCTTCCCATATGAGGAGTGTCGTCGCTTGATGTTATTTATCTCAGTTTGTGTTTGGCCTTTTCAGACTGATTGATTGGGATGTTGAATATCGTAGGTTGACGTGATATTGGATGATTGTTCTTTTGCTAGAGCTGCCGTTCCTAGTGGTGCATCCACTGGTAAGATTCACTTGGTTTGCGCGCTAAATTTTGGCCTATGAATTTTAAAATATTGAAGTTTCATTGGACAGATTGTTTCTTGATTATTTATAAGGAATGTGGAGCGACTTTTTGACATTGTTTAATTTTCTAATCGATTCATACTGTTTAGGAATCTACGAGGCCCTTGAGCTCAGAGATGGTGGCTCTGACTACCTAGGCAAGGGTGTCTTGAAGGTATTTTTTACTCAATCTCACTTTTTCGATGTCTATACATCTTTGTACAAGCTTGCAGGCAGTATTCATGAAGTTATCCTCTGATTCTATTCATGTAGGCTGTTGAGAATGTTAACGCAATTATTGGACCTTCCCTGATTGGAAAGGTTGGTATATCATTATGTACTTAGGTCACTAATGTTTTCTGTTTTGTTAAATTGTATCTCTAGTGTACATGTGTTCTCTTTAAATTTTATCTCTAGTGTACATATGTTCTCTTACATGGGCAACTTATTTAAGATTTTGTGATCAAGTTTCGACTAGTAAATGAAGTAACTGAGCTTTTTTGTCACAGTAAAGATGAGTGGAGATCATCAAACTCTTTTTATTTTTCTCATCTTTTCGTCTTCGAGTTTCCAGCTTGAACTAATTTGTGTAATTTGATTGTTATTCATTTGTCACTTCTTCTCTAGGATCCTACTGAGCAGGTTGTTATTGATAACTACATGGTTCAACAACTTGATGGAACCGTGAATGAATGGGGTTGGTGCAAGCAAAAGGTACTTGATCTAGTTGATTTGGTTCTTGCAGTAGCTTGTTTGTAATTGAATTTGACAATTTGTGTCTGGTTTACAGCTTGGAGCAAATGCTATACTTGCTGTTTCTCTTGCTGTCTGCAAAGCTGGGGCTGCTGTTAAAAAGATTCCCCTTTACAAGGTACATTTTGGATTATTGATTCACCTACTTAGTCTGTTGCCACTACTTTTCATTCTACTATTTCTGCAGTTGATTTTTTTTTCTCTGGATTCAATATGCCAAGATGGACTGATGATCACCTGTGTGACTTAATTGATGTTTATTATATAGAATACTGTTTCTTAACTCGACGGTCTTTTATTTTGGGAAAGATGTCAGAAATTTGCTCTAATATAGATTAATGTTATGAAGTTTGGTTGGAATGATGCGATATTTATTCTGACTAATTTTCTTTTAGCAGTTCCTGAACTGAATGCTAGTCTATTCATGCAGCACATTGCCAATCTAGCTGGTAATAAGAAGTTGGTGTTGCCGGTTCCTGCCTTCAATGTCATTAATGGCGGATCACATGCAGGAAACAAGCTCGCTATGCAGGTGAGTCATGACTTTCTTTCAAGTAGTATCAAAGACATTTCCCCCTAATTTGCTGATGTATGCAGGAATTCATGATCCTTCCTGTTGGAGCTTCCTCTTTCAAGGAGGCCATGAAGATGGGCGTGGAAGTGTACCACCATTTGAAGGTGAAAGTTCATGTTTATGGTGTTGCATTCTGACTCTTCTTTAATGGCATGTCTCATTTCTGCATTACTATGTTTTAGAGGTCTTGATTGTACTCTGCTTCCAACCTTATTCTAATCTGACAATTAATTCTTCTGAGCATTGGCAGGCTGTAATTAAGAAGAAATATGGCCAAGATGCCACCAATGTGGGTGATGAAGGTGGTTTTGCTCCTAACATTCAGGTTAGTTAATGAGCCTCTGAAACACTTAAAATCAATCTACCTTTTTCTCTGATTCTGTATTTCTCACAATATGGCCTACTTGTATAATATTTTGTGCAACCTCAGGAGAACAAGGAAGGTCTGGAATTGCTCAAGATGGCCATTGGAAAAGCTGGTTACAGTGGAAAAGTAAGTCCTCCCTTCCTTGTAATTGCCGTCTTGGCATTTCTTGTGATATCCTCCCTTCGTTGTAACTGTGTCCTGGAATTGCTTGTTATCTGCCAAGACAGTAAGCTCTCTCCACAGAACTAGTGTCTCCCTTAGTCTTAATTTTTGAATTTGATGTTTGAAAACAGTAGAGAGACTGAGGATTGCTTTTCTTCTCATTAGGTTGTTATTGGGATGGATGTTGCAGCATCTGAATTCTACTCCCAGGATAAGACATATGATTTAAACTTCAAGGAGGAGGTGAGATTTGAATGCACCATCAGTATTATCCCACTAGGGATGCAGGTGTTGTAAGCATAATACCTGCTATGCCATTGATCCTTGAATTGGATAATCAATTCCTATTGATATAATATTAATATGGAAATATGGGAACTCAAAAATGTGAAATGGTGGAATAAGAAAAATAGCCCATATTCTAATGGATAGGACAAAGCCCTAATCTGACTGATTGGCTAACAAGTTTGCTTTTCACTTGATAATACATTTTGACTTTTATTTATGTACAACCCCTGTGCAGAAGAATGACGGGTCTCAGAAGGTCTCTGGAGATGCTCTGAAGAATGTATACAAGTCCTTTGTGAGTGAGTATCCTATTGTCTCAATTGAAGACCCCTTCGACCAAGATGACCGCAGAAATTGGACAGCAGGTCCAAATTGTTGGAGATGATCTGTTGGTCACCAACCCAAAGGTTTGATAATATGCATTTACTTTCCTCTCTCTCCCTCTATCGCTCTGTCTTTCTGATAGAAATGGTTTTTCCTCAACAGAGGGTTGAGAAGGCCATCAAGGAGAAAACTTGTAATGCTCTTCTTCTCAAGGTACCCATAATATCTCCTTTATCTTATTCTATAACATAATATTATATAGCAACTCTGGTTACTCTTCCAAATCATCTGGTGACAGGTCAATCAAATTGGGTCTGTTACTGAGAGCATCGAAGCTGTGAAGATGTCCAAGCGAGCTGGGTGGGGTGTGATGGCCAGCCACCGCAGGTTCTGTACTTGACCTCACAAATACAATCAAGATATGAGTAATATATTTCGATCTGTATTTATTTCTCTGTGGTGATCCTGTAACACTGATGATCTCTGCAATCTGATGCTAGTGGAGAAACGGAAGACACTTTCATTGCCGACCTATCTGTTGGTCTGGCCACGGTAAGAACTACTGACATGCCAATTTCAAGTTCTTGCAACGTTTTCTTGTCAATATAACTCAAGATTTCTGTCGCTGATTTGGTTTTGTTGTGGAACCTTTTCTGCCAATAGGGTCAGATCAAGACTGGAGCCCCATGTAGATCAGAGAGGCTTGCAAAATACAATCAGGTTCATCTTTTGCACCTTATCACATCTATTCTATGCTCGTATTAAAATTGCCTGTGGTTCTTTTAGAGGCCGATCTCGTATATTCATTTACTAATACTACCGTCAACACAGCTCCTAAGAATTGAGGAGGAGTTGGGAGCAGAAGCTGTGTACGCTGGAGCAAACTTCCGCACACCAGTCGAACCTTACTAGACAGCTGACCAGAGTATTAGCCTTGAGAGTCGATGTCGTTGCTTTTGAGTGTCTAATTATTGCAAACAACTTTTACTGATCAGCTTTAACCTAACAACCCTCCTCTGTCGTCCAATAATTTTTTTATACTCAGAGACCGCATTGTGGCTTGGTTTTATATCGGTCGAGGAACAAATGTTAACGGTGAAAGTTTTGTTGGCCTAGCTGGGCGTAGCCATTTGATCACACCAAACAACCAAGAGGAGGAAAGAAGGAAATCTGCTCGATGAACCAGTTCGTACGAACTCGCTCTCGCTTTTAGTGATTCGGTTGGACCATATGGTGACATGGGGGTACGTTGTAAACGTGCTATTAATGTTTATTGGACCAACTGGGCCGACACTGCCGGTTGATGTTCCGACATCCCAAACTGAAACCTAGTAGATGTTGGATTCCATTTGGTTCATTAATTGTTTTTGAAACAGTTGAATTCCGTTGCGCACCAAATATCCAATTCGGTGCAGTCCAACTTCTTATTAGATAATAGGAAATGTTAATAAAATTTTGCTAATCATAAATAATAAATATAATTATAGATAACTGAAAATTTTGTGGTCCTCACTGGACCGTTGTTCATATGATTGCACTTTAATGGTGGTCGAGCTATTCCTATAGTTGCCGGTACTCCCATATGCGCCGCCCCACGTCCGGCGGCGGAGAGGAGTATCTTTTCCCCATCCCGCATTTTGAGAATCCTGGGCGGTGGGTCCCCATTTTACTACAACGGGTGAGAACAGGGCCCCTCTCCCGGGGCCCACTGGCCTAGCTGGATGGATGATACTCTGCACACAGCACATCTCCGGGCACCCCCATTGTCAGGTCCCACTTGGCCCACAGAGGTCAAAAGAACAATCTTTATCCAAATACCACTCAGATTCAAAGAACCTCTCCTCTCCATCCCCCCTGTTCTCCTATACCCCACCGTCCAAATCCAATCCCACCGGACTTCTCCCAGAAACTGCACCTCTGCGATCGCTTTCATTTTCTTAACATGTCCATCTCCTCTGGGTCTCCACTGGCCGAACATTGAGATGTTATTCCCTGGCCAGTTTGTGTTGTAAAAGATGGATTTTGGGAAAGCCCGTGTAAGTTCGGCAAAATAGTGGGTATCAAAAAAGACGCCGAATGGTCAGCCCTTTACGCGCGCTCTGATTGGACAATACCTTTGAGCCGGCCCAAATCCCGGTTCACCCGGCTCGGCCTGCAATTTGGACAACCATAACCACAAGAAACGTCCAAAAAACTGACGGAGGCAGCGGAAATTACGCTTACGCCACCACGCGAAAACTCGCTCGCGGTCAGCTGTCCCTCCCTCTTTACCTCGTCTCTTGCCTCTGCTGTCGTTTCAGAGACTCTCTTGATCGTGGATGGCGTCCCTTCTGTTTGCTGATTATGTGAATCTGTGAGCTAAGAGTTTCTCCCACAGTTCAATGGAGATCAGGCGATCGAACTACACTCCCCTCGCTCAGGCCCCCGACGATGAGCTCCCTTCTCAAGCTCAGCCTCTCCATCACGACCCTCAGTCAGTTGAAGCCCAGACTGGAAGGCTGGGGAACGCGGCAGCGGTCGGACTGCAGCGGCAGTCGAGCGAGAGCAGCTACCGCGAGAGCTCGCTTTCCGGCGACGTACACGCGCCGACCGTGTCAACCCTTTCCGGGATTGAGCTGGACGCTCCGCGCCTCTCGCATGAGGATGTGTATTCGAAGGCCGTAGATCGGTGTTCTGGTGGTTCTTCTTCGGGGAAAAGCTGGGCGCAGCAGACGGAGGAGAGCTATCAGCTGCAGCTAGCCTTGGCGCTGAGGCTCTCGTCGGATGCTACTTCTGCGCAGGATCCGTACTTCCTGGACCCGGTCCTGGACGCTTCATCCCCGAGGGCTTCTTCTTGGAGCTCTTCTGAGTCGATTTCGCATCGGTTTTGGGTAACCTATAGTTCTTCCACGCTCGTTTAAACTGTGTTGACACATTTCTATCAAGTTTAGGAGATATGATTGCTCAATTGAAGTTTCCTGTTTGGTAATTCTAAAATGTGCTTCAGGTGAATGGGTGCCTCTCATACTCGGAAAAGGTTCCGGATGGTTTTTACATCGTTCATGGGATGGATCCTTATGTGTGGTCGATGTGCGTGGATCAACAAGAGAATGGCCGTGTCCCATCTCTTGAATCTCTCAAAGCTCTTGATCCTTGCAGTGATTCTTCAATTGGAGCTGTATTGATTGATCGGCGTGGTGATCCTGGGTTGAAGGAGCTCCAAAATGCAGTCTTCCGGATATCTCAGAGCTGCAAAACCACAGAAGCTGTCGTAGAGCAGCTTGCTAAACTTGTCTTCAATCACATGGGGTTAGTTTATCAAAGTTATCGCTGGGGAAGTTGTCTCATAAACTTTCTTGTCAGTAAATGTTTTATAAACAAGATGATTTCAATGCTATTCTTTTGGGGTTTAAAGGGGTTCGGCATTTAATGGAGAAGAAGATCTATATCCAAATTGGAGGAAATGGAGTGGTGATTTAAAAGATCGCTTGGGATCTGTTGTGTTTCCAGTTGGAAGCCTGTCAGTTGGTCTCTGCAGACATCGTGCTTTACTATTCAAAGTAAGGCCCTGGCTGACACGATGAATCAAACTAAGGGACAAACTAAAGTTTGTTTGCAAAACGAAGTGAACAAAACTGTATGAGGAGTATCCGTGGTTGATTTTATGTCCCTGACTGGCTGGCAGCATCATTCCAGCCACTTCTTCTGCCAGCTAGTGCCCCCTTCTTAAATTTTATCCTATCTATTTTAGTCAATTGCACTGTAAAACATTTTATGATTGTTCCACCTGATGCCTTGATCTGTTATGTTTGATGTATTTTAATTTCTATTTTCCAAAAATTACAGCAAAAGAGTCTCACACTCTGAGCAAATTCTACGCAGGTTTTGGCTGACTCCATCAATTTACCCTGTAGAATTGCTAAGGGATGTAAATATTGTCTGAGAGATGATGCATCTTCTTGCCTCGTCCAGTTTGGATCTGATAGGTACACTCTCTCAGCCTGTGATACCGAAATCTTCTACGACCGGTTACTTCTGTAATAGAACCAGGGCTTTTGTTCAGCATATAATTGCATAGTATTTGGGAGTATTTAGAAGGAGTTATTCTGAGGCCTTGTGTGATATCAGCGTGCATTGCTGAGACATCAATCAGATATACTACATGCTGCTGTTATATCTTTATTCATTTACGTGCCACTGTCTTGTGTATCTATTCAATTTTACATTATTCCTCCAAATCATGAACACCTCAATTTTATTTTGGAAATGGTCACTAAAAAATGGAAATACATCTAAGCAGTAATTTCTATTGTCTCAGGGAGTATTTTGTTGATTTGATTGGGAAACCAGGTTATCTATCTGGCCCAGGTTCCCTGCTAAATGGCCCATCATCAATCAGCATATCTTCACCATTACGCTTTCCGCAACTTAAGACCAGTGAATCTCCAAGCAACATCAGGTCACTGGCTGAGCAGTATTTTTCAGACTGTCAGGTGCTTAATATTACATTTTCTGATGCTATAGCAGGTATTTTGCACCCTAGTTCCCTGAAATGATTTGTAAATGCATACTGCCAATCTTTTTATCTGCCTAGTGGTTTTGCATATAATTTAATGATCATTGCTACATATGGTTAATTGCATTTATAGTTGCAGAATTTTAGTTCCAGCCCTGTCACTTATTGTACCAAATATATTAAATGACAATAGATATTTCCGTCGTTGAAGGCTAGGTAATTCATGGTTGTACTTGACAGTCATTTCTCTTTGTTCGATTGTTTACCAAATGCTTATTTTTAATAGTCAAAATTTCATTTTATATTTTTGTGTATGGAATCATATGCTAGAGAAATTCATTTTTCATTCTTAAGTAGTCTGCTGATTTGATAGCTATATATAGAATAATTTCCTCATGATTACTGCACAAGATATGTAATGGTCAATTGATGCTGTTATTGTAGTAGTAACTTGATAGAGTCATTTGACTTGTTTGGATGGATTTTCTTGAAAGACCAGGTTTATTGCTCACTCTTGTATAAACAACTAGTTCTCTTTGAATTGGAAACAAATTAATTCTGTGGTTTTCATATTCCAAAGAAACAGTTATGCCAGTCCACAACAGTTATACCAGTCCACAACAGTTATACCAGTCCTGCGGTACATTTCTTGTTTATATAAGTTGACCAGTTTCTTTTCTTTCTTTCTTTTTTTTTTCTAAATAGATGTAAAGTCGGTTATATGAGCAAAAGTCTGCAGCTTTTCCTGCAGCTTTGTTGATGCAAAAGGACTAATTCAACTACTTGCCTTCATGCAACCAAATTCAGCTAGTTGATAGTATGATGAGCTTGTCGTGACCATCTGCTGCATATTTTTGTAGCTGAGCTGAGTGTTCAGGATAGTGATTCCCTCCTATCTAAATCATGCAATCCTCCCAAGGGCATCAGGCATCAAGAAGATGTCATCAACAATCCAAACCTGCATAAGTGTGATCCATCAGTTGGGCATGGTGGGGTTCAGTCAATATTATCCTTGTCTAGCTCAAGGATGGACACTGAAAATGATCTAAGATCTGATCAGGGAGGTCCACTGCTACCCACCAAACCAAGTCAAGTGCTCGCCTGTGATGTGGAGGATTTTGACATTGCATGGAGTGATCTTGTTCTAGGAGAGAGAATTGGAGCAGGTGCTGCTTTCTGTTTCTCCATAAATTCATTCACTGTGCAAACGTAATATTTGGCTGCAAGGAGTAATGTCTTTCATGCAGCATTTCATACAGTAATATTACTTATGGGCAGGTGTCCTGATATTTGACTTAAATGCTGCCCAGGTTCATTTGGAACTGTGCATCGTGCCACTTGGCAAGGCGGGGTGAGCAGTTTTGTTCTTTATCTATCCTACGAATTGTCTTTGAAATATTTATCCACAAATTTCTTTGGGAAAAAAGGACAAAAAGGACACTATTTGAATACATACTAGCCTGTAGCATTGTCTGAATTATTTTTCTGGGAATTATGATCTTTTTACTTTTTAAGTTTGATTCTCATTTGTTCACGAGGCAACTTTGTAAGTGTTTTACTTTTTAAGTCGTTGCTACCCCTTGTTCAATAATATCTCACTTTGGGCATAGCTTGGTGCAATGAGAGACTATGTAGCAACAGATTTTTTTTTTTCCCAGAGAACTGAATGGCGGAAAACATTTTTTAATTGGTCGATAGTACAAATACTGAAGAATAGTTCTATCTGTGATATATGTCCTTTGTTGTATCTCTTTGACATCTCAGAATTATTTCCTGGGTGTAAAAGAACACCAAAGGAAGGTCTGTTGAAAACGTGAGGGCTTTTAACTGGAAGTGAAGACAACATTAGTGACATATTACTGTATCATTGTTCTAAAAGATCAGATAATTTGTTCAGAATTATGTTAAAAAATCTTCTTGTTTCTGGAATATTTCAGGAGTTATCTACAGCTTACTATTATAGGCATATATGTGCAGGATGTTGCTGTGAAGATTCTAGTGGAACTAGATTTTCATGCAGAGTGCAATAAAGAGTTTTTGACAGAGTTTCTGAGGGAGGTATGTGCCCACAAATTATGATGAACATATTATATGTAACCTTGAGTATTGTATGCTATGTTTTTCTTGGCTGTGATCGTATGGCATTTTCACCAGATTCCTTTTCTGTTTATGCTTATTAGGTTGCTATTATGAAACGTCTGCGGCATCCCAATATAGTTCTCTTTATGGGTGCAGTTACTCAACCACCAAAATTGTGCATAGTGACTGAGTACTTATCAAGGTTTTTTTTTTGTAATTTCTCATCATGTAATCCATCTGCAATTATCTCTTGGAAAAACCTGGTATGATTCAATATATCCTCTGGTAATTTAATTGCTGACCTTTTAAATTGCAGAGGCAGCTTGTATAGGCTTTTGCATATGTCAGTGGATAGAGAGACATTGGATGAGAGATGTAGGTTGAATATGGCATATGATGTGGTATGCACTTGAGTAGTACTGACTTGTCCTCTTATTTGGTATCTTTCTTGTTTCCATGTACCCTTAACATATGCTTTGCTATATCTAGGCAAAAGGAATGAATTACCTGCACAACCGCAATCCTCCTATTGTTCATCGAGATTTAAAGTCCCCTAATTTGTTGGTTGATAATATGTATACTGTTAAGGTAATCTGCCGAGTCTTTGTTCAATGATACTTATTAATTATTTTTTCCATGTGCTTGGATTAATCATGTCACATGTGATTACAATTTTTTTGGATGTCCAAAATATGAAATTTGCAGTTTCCTTTATGTTTTCAACTTCTGTTCCTGGTTTTGGAATCAGGTCTGTGATTTTGGTCTCTCCCGTTCAAAAGCAAATACATACCTTTCATCAAAGACAGCTGCGGGAACAGTAAGTTGTACTGAACCGATTTAAGCACCCTTAGATATTGAAAGATCATGTGGGACATCTGCTGTAAGATGACAAACCTGACACTTTCTGTTGCAACTGTTAGCCCGAGTGGATGGCTCCTGAAGTTCTTCGTGATGAGCCATCGAATGAAAAGTCTGATGTTTATAGCTTCGGTGTGATCTTATGGGAGCTTGCTACTCTGCAACATCCATGGAGTAATCTAAATCCAGCGCAGGTTTTCCTACTGATTTGAATTCTTTCAACTAGTCCAAGGGTAGAGTAGGCAACCAGACTGAATGTAATAACTTTTCAATAGATGAATGGTGCGGACAAAGGTGTTGGGTCTCTGAATGTGGAATTTATGCACAAGCCGATAACTCATCTGCTTTGGCAATCTTTTTGCAGGTTGTAGCTGCTGTTGGTTTCAAAGGGAAAAGGCTTGATATTCCGTGGGACTTAAACCCTCGTGTGGCTTCTATTATTGAAGCTTGCTGGGCTAAGTAAGATCTTCTCTTCCTGCCCTTGTTGCTCGAGGCCATGGAAACTTTCCATCAGATCATCGACTTTCTTCTCAATTTTCTGACTCCGGGGGTTCCCTCATCTGTTTTAATTGCTCGATGCAGTGAACCTGGAAAGCGCCCTTCCTTCTCTACTGTGATGGAGTTGATGAAGCCATTGATCAAACCCCAGGCTCCTCACCCAAGTCTCGAGAATACTCAGGTCATTTCATAAGGTCGTAGGATAAACTTGGCCAGGGAGCTTTCAACCGTTTCACTTACTTTAGGCCTCTCCTTCTGCCACTCAAGGTTCCAGTGAAGGTATTAGCTCTCCATGGTGGCACCCTCCTGCGGTTCTGCTAATTTTTGTGAAAACGTTAGCTCGAGCAGGTCCATCAGACGCTGCTCAAGGGTTTACTCATCTTAATGGCTATAGCTTAGAGTGCGCTTCAGCTTGGACAAGACAGGTCGCTTTTTCTAGGGGTGTCGTCGGTGTGGATTATATGTACATAGAGAGCCCATCATCAAACAAGCTATATCAAATGTCGAAGGATCTTACCCTAAACTCAGAATCATTAGCTTTATAAAATAAAAATAAAAAAAATTGTGAACGGGGTGCTGGTTATGCTGCTCAGCTCTTGACGTCTCTGCGTTCCTGCTCGCGTGCAAGGACTCCATCTAATAATGTCTATTGGCGAAACATATCTAAATTCACCTTGTCATAACGTAAAACATCCCAGCTCAGGTGTGGCTGGGGGTGGGGGCTAGGGCAGGCCATGTCTAAGCCCGGGTCCCACCTTCCGACGGTGCCCCCGCCGCCGTCGCCTATTGTTGGCCGGATTGCTCTTCCTTCTCCCCCAAGCAAAGACCAGGGAAAAAAAAAAACCATCCTGTCGTGATCCTGCATATTTTCTTTTTAAAAAATAAAAATAAAAATTTCAAATATTTTAAATATAAAAAATTTTATTTAATGATAATCTTATCTATCTCAACCAAAGTCAAATAATTTATATTGGTTAAATTATTAAATACCGGACTTAAATAAAAATAAATAAAGATGGTATATAACACTTGGAGGAGAAAAAAAAATCGTACTGACACTGCCCAGACAAAAATATCTTCTCGACCGTCCCGCCTCCTCCTCCTCCTCTCTCTGTCTGTAGAATTCCCCACACCTTACTGCGACAGCAATGGTCGACGATGTCAAGACCTGAAAGGGCCGTAACTACCAGGAAGGTACTCAAAGTCGGTGCTTGCCTTCGCTAAGATCTCTCGACGCCCGTCCGTCCGATGGCCACCTGTGCCACCCCGATCAGCCGTCGATTCCCGACCCACCGCCTCATTCCTCGAGCCCCTCGTCGGCATCCCACTCCTTATAAACTCCCGCCTCCCCCACTCTACCTCGCCGACCATTTCCCCTCCTTCCCCCACACCACCACCACTCCCACCCCGGCAGATACTTTCTCTTGGGCTTCTTCTCTCCGATTCTTCACCCGTTTCGATCAATGGACCCTGATGACTCCCAACTTCCCAAGACGCCTCGCACTCAAACTACTGTCACCAGTACCGCTCCCTCCTCCTCGTCCTCTTCCTCGTCAGCTCAGATAGAGTCTCAGGCGAGCGGGTTTGTGTTCTCCGCGGTTGAACCGGAGGCAGAGCCGTTCTCCGTGGCCTCTGGACCCCAGCCAGTCTCGCCTTCGCCCGGGTCTCTGTTCATGCAGAGTATAGGGTGCTCCGAGTTTCCGCCCTTTTCTCCCGACGATCTGTTCGAGCCGAAACCCGAACCAGTTGGCGAAATGCCTCCGATGTTATTGAGCGGAGTAGGTGATGAGGAGGGTCTCGGCGTTCCCCAGCCTCTCGAGTGTTTGCTGGGGACCCCGATTCCTCCATTCCTTTCCAAGACCTTCGATTTGGTGGATGACCCATCCCTGGACCCGGTCATATCATGGGGGTCGAGCGGCGGAAGCTTCGTGGTCTGGGACCCGGCAGAATTCGCCAGGACGATACTCCCTCGGAGTTTCAAGCACAACAATTTCTCAAGCTTTGTGCGCCAGCTGAATACTTATGTGGGTATTATTTGCTGTATCACAGGCTTAATTTGGTGACTGCTGGTACCTTTGAACTGTAGATCCTTCATTTTTTTATTTGGTCCTTCCTCGTATATCATCTGTTGATTTTTGTTGTATTTTCTATTTCCTTGAGCTAATTTTTGCTGTATTAATATTATTTTTGACGAATACACTGATCTCGATGTTGGGGAAGCAAGATGTGTATTCTTCCAGATGTATATTGGAGAGCCACTTTTGGTTCAAAATTCAAATTGTAATGAACTGTAAATCGAAAGCCTTAATTCATTTCGTGCATCTTTCTGGCTCTTCAATCGCGTTGGAAATAATTTGTTTTATGGATCAGTATGCAAGTATTAGCTGACACTTTTGCAGTTTAATCAGCACTTGCTCATGTGTTTGTTTACGATTGATTATGCCTTAACCATTGAGTAAGGATGTCCTTTTAGGATCTTCCCTTTATATAAGATGTGAAATTGGAAAATTTTCTCTCTAAGTTAACGTGCTGTAATGCTGGAGCGCCTTTGGTGTATGAGGCTGCATGTCTGATCTTCACCGAGACTGAAGAAAGTGCACCAATCACAAGTGGTTTTCTGGAAATGGTGCAGGACTACCTTCAACATGTAGCTTCATGGTTTATTATCACAATTATCATGATGGTTCTATTGTCATTTCCTTAAGAAGGTTTTGTTGCTTCACCGCTTGTCATGTTATTTTTCCATTCTCTTTTTAGGCTCAAACATTTGTTGGTATAGGACAATGCAGATCTGGTTTTCGGTTTCAATATCTGCCTATTTATTCTTGAACCATTGCTTGCTCATGTGTCCAGGGTTTTCGCAAGATTGACACTGATAAGTGGGAGTTTGCTAATGGAGCCTTCCAGAGAGGGAAGAGACATCTTCTCAGAAACATTCAGAGACGTAGATCTCCTCAGGTTCAGCAAGGTGGGAGCTTTGTTGGGTCTTCGAGTGAAGTTTCAAGGTCTAGAGTTGAAGTTGAGGTTGGTAAGTTGAGGAAGGAGAAGAGTGAACTGTTGCAGCAGGTGGTTGAACTTCGGCAGCAGAACAGTGGGACTGTTCAGCGTGTTGAAACAGCAAACCAGAGGCTCCGAGCTGCTGAACAGAGGCAGAAGCAGATGGTTTCTTTCCTCGCAAAGTTGTTGCAGAACCCTGGTTTCGTGGCTCACCTACGAGAAAGGAAGGAACAAAGGGAGATAGGATCCACCAGGATGAGGAAGAAGTTCATTAAGCACCATGAGCATGAACAAAAGGAGCCTGATCCTTCAACTGAAGTACGGATAGTTAAGTATAAGACTGAACCGAGAAACATTGGTTCAGGTTCAAGTTCTCAGTCTCTCGGTCCGATTCCAGTCCCTATTGAAGCCTCCATGAATTCTGGCACAGAAACGGTGCCCCTGCAGTTTGACACTGTTGGGCCTGAAGAATTGCAAATTTCTGGGGAATTATTACCAGAACAGGGATTTGGCATCCCATTATTAGGTGGTTCATCGAACCTGGTAGAAGGAGACCCTTTCTTCAGGGGAAAGAGGGTAGCTACTGAATCAGAACAGGTATTTGTGCCTGATTACTTAGTCTCTTTCCCAGAGGATCTGGCCGTCCGAAGAAACTTCCTGGAATTCCCTGAAGGAGTTGAAGGTATGAGTAACCAAGAGGAAGAAGAGTGGAGCATGGGCTTCGATGTAGGTCCCCTTGGCATTCCCAGCTCCAGCGGTGATCTGTTGCCAAACCTTTCTCCCTCTGTTGTGCCTGAATCAGGACTTGCAGGTGCAATGTCCGATATGTGGGATTTCGGGTCTGTGCAAATGCCTGGGGGTTCGGTCATTGATAAGTGGCCGGATGAAGAAACGGGTTTTGATGAACTTGGTGAAGTCAAGAAGCGAAATGGATGACAGGTCTAAGAAGAAGAATCCACAAGGGCGCTATTAGTTTTTTTTTTTTTTCTCTTGTGGAATCGTAGTCCTAGCTATGGATTCCGTAGATGCTTACCTATACGGATGGTTGGAGTAGATATGCTTCTGTTTTAGTATAAACTTTCCATTCTTTCTCGAGTATTCATTGTTCCATTTTCACTTCCAACTACGCGCAGATATCATTTTCCGGCAAACTTGATTCTTTCCCCGTTCCATGTGCCAGTTTTTGTACCCATCTTTCCTGGCGTTCAAGGGCCATTTAGCCACGTGTTAGAAAAGGTTCTACTGGTTCCGTCAAGCTAATTACACTTCTCTTTGAGCTCTCAGCTTGCAGGCGACCATTTCTGGGAGGACAGCCTGATTACGGTCTTGTTTACTTCAGGTGCACCTCTCCGCAGGCTGACCTGCCCCGTCTTCCCTAGACAACCATTGAGGCATCCGTCTCCTCCACACAGCTTGTCCGAATTCGTCAATTTTGCCTCTTCTGGTTACGGCTCTCATATGCATAATCTCGAGACTCAGATGTCCTTGGCTGGCGTATGATATTAGTTCCCTCGAACTTGACACTCAGTGGGCCGACTTCGTCCGCAGAGAACTTAATGCTGGTGGGAAGTTTCGGCGATTCATATTCTCGTACCATTCATGGCAGCCTCGACAGCTTTGACGTGTTCTTTCATGAGGATTGAAACTGCTTCATGCTACTACAAATGTAGAGTCCAGACACTAGGTTAGACCATAAGATTAATACCCTACCTGTCTCCCTGTCAGATCATCTCTCACTCATCCTGGCTCTCGCACATTTACTTGATCACTGTTGAGCAGTTCTTGATAATTATAATCAGAACCTCTGCTTTGCGAGAACAACACCTCAATTCATTCGCATTCACCATGCATATTACCAGCACAGCTGTTCAAAAAGGCCTAAAATAATAGTTATTTCAATGTTAACTGGGGCATCCCCCTTAAGGGTCTTACTTTTCTATATCAAGACAGGCCTCATAGAATGTCCTATGCCTTTCAGAGCTATTGAATGGCTAAAGCCAAACCTCTCCTGCGTAAATCTGCATCAGCGGCATTCATCGGTGAACAAGAAGGTAAAGACTGATGCATCAGAGAACAAAACACGGGCTAACATAAGGCTAATCGGACTCCTTCTGCTTCTTCACTGCTGGTCCATTACCATCCCTATTCAATTTTGCTTCACGGCGCTCCCTCTTCACTCCTTTCGTTTTATTAGGTAATTTCATATCTCCAACCTATGAACATGTAAAGCATGAGACATGGAGCACCATACGGATGTTCTTCACAAATAAATGGAACTTGAAAAATTCACCTTCTGATCAGGAATATATATCTTCCCAATCTTCCCTTGGACTGCATCCTGACTTACATTCTTCTCCTGCCGAGAAAGAAAGGACCCTTATGTAAGCATTTGTAACTCAATTGTAGGAGGGATAGATTTATGCTATTGCATATTTTGTTTAGTTGTACCTTCTTTTTAGGTTTATCAATAGACGTTTTCATGGCTTCTTTTCTGAGACCGTCATTAGGAAGGCGATGCCTTCTCATCACTAAGTCCATGGAAGGGCCGACTTCTACTAGCTCCATTCTTGGAATGACAGTACCTGACTTCTTAAGCCTCAAGGCACAATGTGTTAGGACAACACGATTAGATGACACAGCAGTGCAAACATAGGCTCGGTCTATTCCAGCAAGATTCAAGCTCTCCACAACCTGTTTTTTCACAAAACACCACATTTTCTTAAGGTCCTATCCTTATTCCATCCAAAATGCAAGGGCAAATAAAAGGTCTGGACTGAGACCTCTCCACGGAGCAAATCAAGCAGGACTTCCTTCAAGTGCTTCAGTTCCTCCACATTCTGAAAACCTTCCCCAACAAACACAATAAATGGTTTGGAACCGATTCTTGGAGATATTTTCTTGTCGTAGCTGTATGATTCCATAGACTGGAAATTCTCAACACCGACCTCAACAAGATCATATACGTGGTGGTCATACATTCGCCCGATAACGAGGTTGTCGGGCCGCTTCTTCGTGTGAGAGCCAAACTGTGAAGAAACACACGAATTCACTTCTCAATTTCTTCATAGATGATGGGCAAATATACATAGAACTTCCGCAACAGAAAGCAACTAAAGGCGGCATCGATTTTCAGAACTAAAGCAATGCCCTTTAATCCATTAAAAGATCCTCAATAGCTGTGAAATGAATGAAGCTAGCTAACGCAGGCATGCAACTCACCACAAAGATGCTGCAATCAGTCTTCAGAGAGAAGAACTCCAAGGAGGTCTCACCGCCACTCTCGAAAGGCCTGACATTGTCATTCTTCCGCGTGTACCTCACCGCGCTCTCCTTCTTCAGGTGATAAATTTCAGTAAGCACGGAGTTCAACACCGCGCTGGTCTTCGTGCCTTGCAGTATCAGCGTCTTCTTCCCCGTCTCGACCTAACAAAGAACCACACGAAGCCCAGGTGAATGAACACATACAGGATCATACAGAAATTGAGGATTTCCAGAAGCGGAAGAGCTCACCAGCTTGGGGGCGCGCTTTTCCAGAGCCCGCTTGATCTTGCCCTTCATGGGAGTCTTTGCTTTCATCGTCGCGACTCCGACCAGCGAGAGAGTTGAACGTTTTCCGCCGACGCGACAGTCGGAGATGGCCGACGAGAGTGAGCGGCGGAAGCGGTCTACAGCAGAAACGAGCTTACCCTTTCTTTCAGAGAAAAGATAATAGAGAAAAGCAGGGACCTTGGAAATGGGCTTGGGCCTTGAAAATTTTATGAAATTCAAAACTGGCCCATTAGGACCAAAATAAATGGGCCTCAGCACCACCTCCACGATATCCTCGTGCCCATGGGCCATGACTGCCGCGAGAAGGACGAGAAAATGATAATTCGAAAAGCAAGAATTATCGAGCTTTTATTTTTATATTTATTTCCTTCGGCCCTACTGATAATAATAAGAAAAAATATATATTTACCCCAAAAAAAAAACAAAACAGAAAAATCAATCATAAAAAGTAAAAAAAAGAAAGGAAAAAACAATCAAATCACCTCTCTGGTTTTGTATTAAAGAACCCTAAGCAGCACCTCGCCAGCAGCGCTCGTCCTCGGAAGCTCGAGCTTCAGTCCCTTCTCTCTTCATTTCTCCCTTCTCTTGTATCGGCTTTCCTGTATCTATGTTAACTGTGGAGTTTTTGACTTCTTTCTCTTGTACGGTTTTTGTACGGCTAGGGCTTTCGATTGATTGCAGTTGTAGTTCCCTGTAGAATCTAAATCTTGGTTTTGTTTCTCTCTGTTTCGTTTTTTTGCTTCGATGTGTAATGAAGAGGGTTAGGCTAGATTAGGGTTCTTTTTGAGTGTGAATGGACATGGACGGCTCGCGGAGATCCTTTGACAGATCGAGGGAGCCAGGGATGAAGAAGCTGCGGTTGGCGGCGGAGGAGCCGATCGCCCGGTCTTTTCCACTCAGGTCGATTGGTGCGGGTCCGAATCAGATCCAGTCGAGGTACGAGAGGGACACGGACATCAATGACCCCAGCCGCGGAGGAGGGTACCAGCCCCAGCCTTTGCCGCCGCACCAGCAGCACCAGGAGCTCTTGGAACAATACAGGACTGCTCTCGCTGAACTCACTTTCAACTCTAAACCGATAATTACCAATCTGACGATTATTGCGGGAGAGAATTTGCATGCTGCCAAAGCCATCGCTTCGACCGTATGCACTAATATTCTTGAGGTGAATGAAACATCCAGCTTTACACCACAGCCTCGTAATTGTCTTCTTTAGTTGATTGCTTGAATGAATGTATAAGAAAGCAAATACGAAAGCAAAAGCTACCATTTTTTTTTCATTTGCTTTTTCCTAGCCTTTGGTGCAGATGGTTACTACCTGCTTATACACTGTGGTAAATTACAAATAGCATAAGGAGTCAGAATTGTAAACAGATGGGGAATAATGGATATTGTTTTTTCAAGTAATCTGCTATCTTCTTTTCACATTTTATATTTTTCTTTAATTTGAGGCCTCAAACCAATGGCTGCATTAATCTCCTCTTCCAGTTTTCAATTGATATCACAGACTTCTGAATTGTTTGCAAGTTGTTGTGATGGATATGGAATCTCATTGTAAATATGGTTATTCAGATCGTCCATTCTCATGTAAATTCATTCATGAACTGCCTTATCTTTATTCCTTACTGGCAGCAATCATGAACTAAATTGTGATTAACACAAACCCTATCATCCAACTAATCTGCATCTTCTCTGTCCTCTACTACAAAGTGTGGATGCTAATAAAATGTACAGCTTTGAAAGTGTTGTTGTCGTTGTTTTTCCCTTTTTGATGTGGCAAAGCGTAAGTATCTTTATTTTTTCTTACATTTTGAGACATTAGGCTGTAATTCTTTTATTGTGCATGTGTTGTTACCTTGTCCGTTACCATCTGCTGAGATTTTATAGCATAGCCAGTTCTACTTGGCAAGAACTTTCTCTGTAACCATAAATTTCATGCACATTACATCTCCCTTCAAAGTTGGACTGGAATTGTACCCTCATTACTAGTTAGCAGACGAACCTCTCATCCATTAAAGCTAAAAGGTGGAGAAAAAACAATTATCCATCTGATCTATTATTACTCAGAGATATCTGGTATTATGAATATATGGTGATTCTCCAATCGCATGAGGAAGCTTGTATATGAAGGGTGGAGCCATTTTCTCTTTGAACGGCTTGATGAGAAAATAATCTGTTCAATGAGATTGGCTTCAGGGCATCTAACTATCATATTCTCAAATGACTGGCTAAAATAGGAAGGTGCTCACTTGTTTTCTCTTGGGGGTTGCATGCCTCTCATAAATCTTGATACTCAATTGGCAGGTGGTGACAATTAATTTACCCACCATTGTAGTTGATAGAGGATTGGAATATCATTGTGTTTGTACGCATGTCTTAGTTGCTCCATTTATCCTTACATTGTTGATTAATGATAGTAGATTCATCATGCCTGTTGAAATGTGGAATCTCCTGGGAAGTCAGTGCACCAGCAAATATATTATTTTCCAGTGTTTATTTATATCTCATGAGTATCATTTAGATTCTATCAGTATTCCAGCTCTTGTTTTGGCTGTATAGCTGGATGGCATTGTATTAGAATTCTGGGACTTGCATAATGCCTCTGATAACAAATCACTTGCAGGTTCCCAGTGACCAAAAGCTGCCATCACTTTATCTGTTAGACAGTATTGTGAAGAACATTGGGAAAGATTACATCAAGTACTTTGCTGCCAAGTTGCCTGAGGTAAGAGTTTTTTTTTTCAAATGTAAATTGTATGTAGTAGGCACTTTTCTCGAATTTTTTCGACATTTTGCTTTCAGGTTGCCTAATGTTGTAATACAGGCTTACAAGTCTATTGGCAACTTTTCCCTTGAGAGTTGTTATTTCTGGTAATCTAAGTAGCTACATCTGTATTTAGATCACATAACTTCATCATCTCTTCAATTTTATGTTGAATATGGTTGTTTCCATTGTGGCTTCCCTGACCATGCTATTGCCCCTGCTAGGTTTTCTGCAGAGCATATAGACAGGTTGACCCACCAATTCATTCTAGCATGCGCCATCTTTTTGGAACCTGGAAAGGAGTTTTTCATCCACAGGTGCTTCAGATGATCGAAAAAGAACTTGGCTTTGGTTCTTCTGCCAATGGTTCTTCAGCTTCTGCAACATCCAGGTCAGACTCACAGTCTCAACGCCCACCTCATAGCATTCATGTGAACCCCAAGTACTTGGAAAGGCAACGGCTTCAGCAATCTGCTCGGGTGAGTTGTTTCTGAGATATTATATGAAGTGTAATATGAAATCCGGAGAAATCTTTATTCATCCTCTGTTATTTGTGTCTGTGACCTCATAATGCCTAATGATTAGCCACTGTCTTTATATCTATGACTTTGGAAGTTACGGTTAAAATCTTAGTTTGTCATATTTTATGATGTAGCCCAAAGTAATAGCAGATGATATGGATGGGGCATTGGTTAGTCCATCAGAGGATATAGAGAAGCTGGACAGACCGACTGGTATTACCAGTGGACGCGCATGGGCAGGTCTTCCTGCAAGAATGCATGTAAGTGATCCACAACTTTCTTTGCTGTTCCTTCTACCATATGATTTCATGACAGCTGAAATTTTTCCTGTATATTCAGCGTTCTCAAAGAGATCCACGTATTGATCCTCTTCAAGACAAGAACAATATTGGTGTAGTTTGTGGGGACTTTGAGTATGGTTCTGATATTTCAAGAAATTCTGGACTAGGACCTGGTAGAACTGGTGCTAAGGTGACTGAGCAGAAGCCTTGGTATGGAGTTAGCAGTGGTGGTGCTACTGACACAGTCCCCGCCCAGAGAAATGGATATCCTGTAAGGCACAAGCTTCAAAGTTATCCACCTCCCAAGTCTTCCCACATTGATCCGCAGCTTAGCAGAAGTGTTGGTGGAATGTCTACTAGCTGGAAGAACTCAGAAGAAGAGGAGTTCTTATGGGACTCAATGGACACTAGATCAACAGATCATGAGGCAAGTAGCATCACTAGGAAAGATCTCTGGACTTCTGATGTGTCAGAAAAATTGGTAAGCTTGTGAAAGTGAGAGTAGGGTTTGCAAGGAATCTTTCAATTTATGTGGCTCTAGGAGATAGACAGGAAACTTTTACCATGTATCAAAATTTCATACCTCCATTCATTTCATTTATTCATTCTGGAAGCATTGATCTGCTCTCTTTCTGGTTAGATATTTTATGGGTTGGGATATTATTGACACATTATTATTATTATTATTATTTTGGGGGGGTGGGGTGGGGCTTAAGAAGGCATGAACTTGGGCCTAGAGAAAACTACCATCGTGGAAAGATCCAATTTTTATGCTTCCATGCATTCCACTCATATAGAATTAACCGGTTTCATTTTGCTGCCAACATTAAAGAAGTGGTGTCAAACTTGTAGTAGTTGGTCACTTATTTACCTCAATTGGGAAAATGTATTCCTCTGCAGTTGTTTTAATTTGGCTGTTTCTGCTTACCCTTGTGTTTTCAATGTACATCTGTGCCCCCAATATCGTGCTTGTCTGTCTTGAGGACAATTTTTTTAGTGGTAGGAGAAGTATATATAGTTCAATTAACAAGTAAAAGTTTCTACACTTGATGTGCTGACTAAAATTGAACAGATGAACAAGATTGCATCTTTGCTGCTGATGAATAACATAAGAAACTTGCATATGTTCATGCACTCGAATAGTTTTTCATATTTTGGTATTTGGTATATTTTCATGGTACTAAATGTCCTTGTGTGTATAATTTTTTGTAGGACCTTGAGAATAGCCTCCCAAAAACACTTTCAAGGGAAGGGCAAAGCAGACTTGGGCCTGTGGGAACTCCTAATCATTCGAGTTTTTCGGATGGCTACCCTGCCAGAGTTAGTCCTGTGACCAGTGGTAGTTCCCTTTCTAGGAGAGGAATGGGATCACAAGGTAGATCATCTTCTTATATCAGAAGCCCAAGCTTGGGGAACTCTGCATCGTCCTCTGGAGCCATCGGACAGCAGCCAATTCAATCTCTAGCGCCTCCCTCTTCCACTCCTCGGTCACCAATGCATCATCGTTCTCCTCCTGTTGACATGGCGCGGCATCCCCAAATGGATTCAAAGACATCTCAATTTTCAGGAAAGTCAAGTTTGGGGCTGAGTGACCGGTATGATGATGACTCTTTGAAAGTTCCATCTGATGTCAAGTTGGGAAGCTTGAAGAGACTTCAGCCCCGCGTATCAAAGGCTGCTTCTCCTCCAATGACAATCTTACCTCAGGTTTCTGGACATCAAGTAGTCTCATCTGCTCGTGATTCCTTACCAGAAAATTCTTTGCCACCATCACTGGAAACTTCTGGGCTGTTGAATGCTAGTACTAGTAGCTTGTTAGCTGCCATCGCCAAGAGTGGGTCTATACCTGTAAATGCAATGATTACTAGTCTTCCAGGCAAAGCATTGGAGACATCACAAGTGAGCTCAAGAGCTCTGCCTGATGAGATACTATCAACTGAGGTGCTGTTGCCAATGCCAAAATCAGAACCATCCAATGTTTTGGCTACTTCTGATGATGCCACATTAACTGCAACAGATGTGTCTCAAGGAAAGATCACTAGCAGTGAACCTGAAGAAAGTTCTAGCGTGACAAAGAACTCTGATCCGATATCTAGTCTTCTTAGCTCCTTAGTTGCAAGAGGTCTGATATCTTCATCAAAGACAGAATCTCCAGCCCCAGCCCCAGCCCCTCCCCCTCCCCCTGCCCCTGCCCCTGCCCCTGCCCAGACAGCTAAGCCGATGCTGAATGTGAAGCAGGAAGCAGTTGTTGCTACCTCTGAGCCAATTTCATTAGCTAAAATAGCCACTGAGATCCCAGTTTCTGCAGCTGTTGATGGGGTATCTATTCCTGAGCCTGTCACTGAAAGCTCCGATCAGCATCAACTTTCTGCAATGGAAGAAGATATAAAGAATCTGATAGGATTTGAGTTCAAACCAGAGGTAATAAGGAAGTTCCATACTTCTGTAATCAGTTATCTCTTTGACAAACTTCCATACAAATGTGGCATCTGTGGTTTGCGGCTTAAGCTTAAAGGGCTTCTTGATAGACACCTGGTTTGGCACACATCACTGAATGCTGAACAAAGAGCTACAGCTGGTGCTTCATGCAAATGGTACACACATTTGAATGACTGGGTTGCTGGAAGAACTGGCCCTAACCAGTACGGAGCTGAGACTGTCAAAGCTGAGAAGGAGAGTTGCTGTGACACAAGTGGGGTTGTTGAGCCAATGGTTACTGCAGATGAAAGTCAATGTGCATGTGTTCTATGCGGGGAGTTGTTTGAGGATTTTTATGATGTTGGAAAGGATGAATGGATGTTCAAGGGGGCAGTATACATGACTAACCCATATGAGACTCCTAAGCTTGGTGCTGAAAGAGACAGCAACTATCAAGGTCCAATTGTCCACGCAAACTGTCTGTCAGAAAATTCAGTACGGGACCTGGGAGTGGGTAATGCTGTAAAGATGGTATGCCTCCTCTGCTTTTTACCTTTTTATTGGATAGGTGCCGGATATCATGAATGCAAATGGATTATAGTTTCTCCCCTTAAAATCCATGAATTCATCTGATTTTTGGTAGGAAGAGGATGGTTGAGGGTTAACGCATGGATGGTGAATGGAGGAGATGCTGTTGGAACGGGATGCGGGTGTGAGCAGTTGAAATTGACAGAGACTTCAGGTTTCTCTTTCTTAACTGAGATCTAGAAGTGCCAAAAAATGGTCCTAAGAGATGTCCATAGATTTCCTGCTTCCCCCTTTGCTCTTCTTCTTCTTCAATGTTCATATCTCAAGAGATAAATAGATGATAGATTGAGGTAGTTTGCCCCTCAACTCTTTGTTGTCAAGGTTGGCTTCTGATGCCGTTCCTCTCTTTGGCTCTTGTCTTTTTCCCCCCTTCTCTTAATGTTTGTTGTAGTGGTTTGCAGTCAGCATATGCTCTGGGAAATACAAAGAAAGCATAGTCTGCCGGAACCATACTCGATCATCATCACCGTCCAGGGCTTTGAACCATATGGCACTGGTTATCTTAATAATGCGGTTCTTTGTACTTCCCCAACTCCATGCTTTGTTTGAGCTGACAGAGTAGCTTTTAACTCTCTCTTTTATTTTTTTACCCACTTGGCCCGGCACAGGACCGACGAATCGATCCAGTAGAGTACTTCTGAAGCTTCCGAGAATATATCTAGCCATTCAATCTCTGCTTAATGCCGTTGACTCTCTCTCTCTCTCTCTCTCTCTCTCTCTCTCTGTCTCTGTGTACTCTATTTTTTGCCTATGAAGTATCTGTTCTTTGCTCTAGTAGAACGGAAGTAACAGAAAGACTATGTTCAAAGTGGAGTTTGATTGTTTTTTTTTTTTTTTGCTTGGGTGGGGAAAACTCCGTTGTAGCCTCAACATTGGTGCAGTTCTATCCGTAACGTGGGAAGCATTACCACCTATACGGATCGTAGAATTCATCATCGTACGAAGGTTTCTTCTCCGTCGGGAAGAGCCAGCCAGCATGTCCAATTCGACTGCATCAAAGTTGGGTGGCCAATGAATCGCTCCCTGCCCTGACCATGCAAGAGGGGGGGTGTAGTTGAGAATGTATTGCCTCGGTTCATGGGGGATTCAGCCTACTTGGTGAGATTCTGGCGGGTTTATGTAAGAAAGCGTCTCGACAATCCAATTACGGTGGATTACGGTTGGCCACACTTAGAATTTGCCTTAGCGGGCTGCTCGGCTCGAAGTCGATTCTTACTGTACGTGGTTCCTGGTTGATTTCCAATAGAATAAAGCACAATCACACGAACTATATGTTGGGCAGTGTAAGGTCCATAGCTTCGCATATTTACCACGCACACGCATATGTAGTATACACACATGTATACGCAAACCACGGCACGGAGACATTAGAGCGCGGCCACTTGATCGTAAGCTCTTATTTAGCGGTGAACTGTAAAGCCCCTTCTCCTTTCTTGTACTCCCCTTCAAGGCTTGGGCTTGTGGTGTTGGGTGTAGATGTAGTCCAAGTGAGCCTCGGCCATCATCCTCCTCTTCACACACTCCTCATCCTTCTCGTCCCCACATCCGAATTCCACGTCCGATGTTCCCATCAACTGCACATACACATCCGCATGAATCGCACACATCAGAAGAACAGGAGACCCAAGAAATGGAATGGATTGTCATAATACTGAGATGTGGGACAAAGTTCAGAGAGGACAAGCAAGTAAAGGCTCTCTTCTTCTTACACTCGAGAAATCCACCGTCTGATCGGAGCTCAAAGCCGCTTGATTGATGATGCCGTTTTCCTCCACAGCTCCACCTTTTTCACCATCATAACAAATGGACGAGTTCAGACCCAGATAAGATCAAACCAACTTACCGCTGAATCATACAAATCAGTCCAGCTTATAGTTTGATTATTTCGCCAATCAAATGCAGCCGACAACATTTGAAGTCCCTGTCCACTTATTTTCCTGTGTAATCTCATGATTTTTTTTTTTTTTTTGTTTTTTTTTTTGAGGGGAGGGGGTGGGGGTGGGGGTGGGTTTTATTTCAACACCCCGGATTCGTCCCCCATCGGCAGGGAAAAGAGAAGAATATCCGAGGAGTTACGCAGAGGATACAGTCTTAGTGAGATGATGATCGATGATCACCTGAGCTGATGGCTTCCAGCAGACGAGCAGATGACTGGGAAACAGAGAGGAGAAGGAGAAGCACCACCACCACCATCCCATGATTCTGCTTCATTCTCTGATTCTATTTTGTTGAAACTCTTCGTTCTCTGTGGAAAAGTAAGTGTCTGCTCTCTCTCTCTCTCTCTCTCTCTCACACACACACACACACACAGAGACAGGAAGCAAGGCAACCTCAGTGGAGGACGCTTTGAAGCAGGGTCGGTCGCATATACGTACGTATATTTATAACCCCACATGCAGGGTGAGTCGGGGCTTGACGTTTATTACCAATTACAGGAGCCGTCAATGGAGTTGCGAGCGCTTGACACCAGGGGGCCCACTTCAGCCCCCCAACCACGCTGTCCATTTTCTTGCTAAACCAAGCCAGTGATCTGATGAAGCATACAATGTCCACAATCCACCAGATCACCCGGGGTGACCTGATCTGATCTGATCTGATCATCATCATCCATTGAGATGAGAGCGCGCACTCAATATTTCAGTTCTTCGCTCATGCACTGTGTTTCCCGATGTCCTAAGCGTTGTCAAGAACTCGATCCATGGCATCCTCCCTCCATATTAAAGGATTTTCATCCAATCATATCGTACTCGATTTATAAATATGAAATCCTATATAGATTCGATTTCTAATCAGTAAAACACATTTTTGTGCACCCATATAATCATTCTTTCCTCTCTTTTTTTTTTATTGCATAAGAAGAGAGGAATAATAGGGCACGGAGAGTCCGACGATAAAAATCGAATCTATAATATCTTGATTGTTAGATCGAGAGTGATGTCACTGTTCCAAACTTTCTACATTTATTATAACCAATCATCTCCTTAATAAATGAAAAAAATCATATTCACACTTGTTTACTGTACAAATATTTTATTACCAAAAGGGACTATGAATCCTTAAAGGTTAGATTTAATAAAGAACATTGAAATTCCATCCGTGAAAACTAAGGTTTCTGAATTTTGACTCGATGGGCAGCAATATTGCTGCGCGCCAACCACTTATTCTTTGCACATTTAAACTATAAGCACCAGANCCCCCCCCAAAAAAAATATATATATATATATATGCATACATATATGTATGGGCACCAACTGACTAATACTACCAACTCATAAGGTCTCGAAATGGAACTTCGAACAGTGTCAAATTCCAATTATCAAAAGACAAAAAACAGCCTGGAACAGATCATGACTCACACACACGCACGACTTTTGCTTACGGTTGGCATGACCCCCGATCGAGAGTTAAAACAATCTCGAAGACTCGAGGGGGAAGACCAAACTCATTAACTCTTTGGCTGACTGCGAACCGGTTTACCCGGGGGGTGGTGGGGTGGGGAAGAAAGAAAGAACAAGTCAAACCGGTCAACCCCACGGTGTTGCGCCGGACAGCTGTGGCGCACGCCCACGGTGACACCACCCGCTCGCAGTCGCCCCCAAATTCCAGGCACCCACCCTCCGATCACAAAAAAGGGCAGCAATACATTAATCACAGGAATGTTGTTACACTATGTTATCAGCAACTCCTTCCGTCACGCACTGAATCGATTTTGAATTACTACTCAGCTAGCTCCCATTAATTCACATAGTTTCATGCAATGCCTTCCTTGCAAATCTAAGTTACAGAGATAATACTCTTTATAATCTAAAAGGTTTCACTGTCGTGTGCGAGGCGAAAATTATCAAAGACCCTCCTCTTCTTTCTTTCTTTTTTTTTTTGGGTGGCTCTTCCGTTTCAATTATTATTATTATTATTATTATTATTATTATTATTATTATATAGATGCAAGAAAAAGGTCCCGACATTACCATAGAAATCTGTGTAGATATGACAAACCGGCCGACGAATTTTGAAAGACCCGACACAGGGTCATATATGTATATTTATATGTAGCCAGCAGCCGTGAAGATAGATAATTTAACTCGAGTGCACGCACCAGCTTAAGAATGAAAAGATTAATCAAATTTTGGTGATGTCAGTACAGCAACCGAATCCGAATGTGAACCGGTCAGGGTCCATCAAAGTCAACCACGTTATTTGTGTATGTGTGGTAATTGGTAATGAGGAGAGAAAAAGGAGGAGAAGGTACCAAAAATGAAAAGCTTCTTCGTTCTTGTCAAAAGGACTTTTTTTTTTTTTCCTTTTCTTTTCCTTTTCCGTCACGTTGCGGTTGTCGGGGGTGATCAAAGCGACATACCCGAAGAAAAATCTGATTTAGGTCCAAGTGAGTGGTCTCCTACTTGTCGACGTCACTCACGTAGGCCCCGCGATAAACAATCGATCGAAAAGCCAACTTGGACAGAAATTCATGATGATCCTTAGTCAACTGTTTTCGCGTTGAAAAATCATCCCTCCACCGGACCCACCGTCTGAGGACGGCGGTCTCGATCGCACTACCACGTTTTGTTTGATACGTCCGGGTGAAATTTAAATTTGCGGATAAGTTCGGTCCAGGCACTGAAAGTGCAAAGTAATGGTTCCGAGGGGGGAGGGGTTGATGTTTTAGCCTTTTTATAATTACATCTATCGGCCCACTGACTCAAAAAAGTAAATTGTACTTTTATTATTTTGCTAAAACACCCACTAACACAAATCAATCAATCGACTAATTAATCGTGGGCTTGGTGCATCACATACAATATGCTTTTATGCCCTTATCACATTGTCAACCCTGCTATACATGTAAAAGTCCTTCCACATCACATGCCACTTATATATACATATATGTGTGTGTGTGTGTGTGTTGTGTACACACACAAGCGACATGAATATATAGCCTCATATGTCGGTTAAAGAGTCTTAGACAAATGTCAATGAATCAGGACTTTGATCTACACTCGTTTTCCCCCTATAAACCCTAATTCTGATGGGGGATTTCAGAAGTGGGGGCAAGAGAATTTATGTATCTTTCAAACCAGTGTGTGTGTGTGTGTCGTCGATAGGCCGACGAGAGACACTTAAGTGGATAGAATCGTGATGGGATGAACCTCTTCTCGTATTCACTCATGCATGCCACCTACGTACGTACTCCCAGCGCACCCAGAGAGACTAAAGCCCATTAACAAGTATATATGCTACACATACATATATATATATATATACATACACACACACACACACACACACATATATATATATATATATATATATCAACATGCTCCTCTTCTTTCTTACCATGGAAAAGTGTGGAAAAGAAAGCGGAAGACGATCTCTCTCTCTCGTGCTTTTCCTTCCTTGCTTTCTTTGTCTTTAAAGAGGAACTTTTATGTGAAGTCATCGCACTGATCATTTTTTTCCTTCTTACTCATCTTTTGGCTGATTGATGTGATCGTGGCTTCTTATTGAACACGAGCGATGATCAGGAATGGCAGTGGGGGGTGGGGTGGGGGGGGCGGCTATCCGAATACCCAGACCCGCCAACCCGCACCGGGGTCACTTCAAGTCGCCCCACGTCCCTACTGTTGAGATATACGATCCCACATCGATTAAATGAAGAAAACGTTGTGGGCTTATAAGAAGGTTGGGTACCGCCACTTATCAGCTTGAGCTTTTAAGTGGAAATGGGTCCGATCCCTTATGGGCTCACAATGAATTTAACACCTACCCGTTTATGAACCGAATTTGTTTCAAAAAGTATCAAAACGATGCTAAGTATAGTACAAAATTCCAAGAAAATGTGCCCCCGCTGGTTTTAAAATGACTAAAGAGGGGCCGTTTCACGAGCAATTTATAAATAGTTGAATTTATCAAAAGCAAAAAATGTAGATAAGTAGGTTACATTTCTATACATTATTGATGCGGCAACTTATCTAAATTCGATGATATTCTGCCTTGAAATCAACACATTTCATTTATGTACTACATGAACGTTTGTGTTAATGTTCGACCACCTAGGATTATGATCAAAGATTAGGCCATTACACCTCATCGTCGATCGTACAATTTGGAAAGGCGGAGAAATCCAGGAAAATGCACGAAAAGATTAGATACACGTCATGATGATTATTCCATAGGTAAGCGATGAGGATAGGGTGTTCGACGTCAAATGGACGTCCCCGATCCATGGAAATAACCCCAGACAAAAATTCCAACAGCATGCTAGTCGTCCAAGAAGCCCTACTCGTTCCACACACTTCCCTATGTAGCCAGGGGCGAATTTTCATCGATTCTATTTTTCACTTTGATGTCGGAAAGAATTATGAAGAAAGAGAGGATTACAAAAGAATGGTAGATTATTATATCCATAAGAATCGACCGCTTAGATCTTGTTATATCAATGATGATGTCATGATGGGTTACCCATATTTCAAGATAGCAACAGAGGATGTATTCATGCCAAGAAGCAAGAAGCCAAAAGAGATTTCAAAGAGACGAGATCGTGAGAATCCTCAAAGCAGTGTCCATGGATGCACTCACAACCCCCGGAATAGTGTCTCTATGAGATACGAAGCGACACCAACAATGCTCCAAGTCTGTGTGTCGTTTTAGGTTTGAATAAAAATGCATAAAGCCGAGAGACAAGAGGGCGCCATAGTCAAAATGAATTGCTAGGCCCTACACGTACCCGTCAGTCCGATCCAAAGATCATCATCATCATCGTCGACGCCCAATAGTTCATATCAATCATTTGCCTTCAAAGTCATAGAGTTCCAGGTCAAGATTGGCTGATGCGGTTTCACAGGTTGTTGATTCACACCGAGTATGCATCGATCGACCAACTGGATCTCGTTCCAGGAGTGATCCGGAATGTGTACTCGTAGTTGGCTCTTCAGATAGTTAAATCAACCGCACAAAGTGGACAAGAGCATGGATCCTGGAGCCGATCGATCAGACCCCGCCCCCCGGTGATTCAATCTATAGGTCGACTTCGGGAACCAGAAAACTGCGAAATTTATCTTCGTTTTACGTTGTTACCATGGCCAGTTCAATGGATGCCATGGGCTAGTCTTACGCCCTAGCCAAGCGTGGAAGTCGATCGACCCTAGAAAAGATACAAGCCACTCCATGGTAATTCGATGACATCCGGGACACTCCTGACCTATTGTCTGGATTTTATTCGGCCAGGTATTTCGAAAGTCTGGAAATCGACCGCCCAGCACGAACGTACGCTCATTACTTTGCTCGGTGACGATCTGATCTATAAAATCATCACGTCATGTTATGGGAGGATGCATGTTTATCCTGGGCCGGCTCAGGTTTATCTTACTGAGCTTCATTCAAACCTTAATGGGCCATGGAGGGTCGCCTATGCATTTATATATATATAAAGAATTGCTGTATAAAGAATTAAAATGAAAACCAGAGCTGAGAAAGTGCACGGCAAGGGTTGTTGGATTTGGACTTACAATGGTCATTTGTTCAACAACTCCCAAGTTAGAAAAATACTCAACTTGGAAATTATTATATCATCATCGGGGACTACATATATTAAATCAAAGAAATTTGATTGTTTTTCATATTTTCTCTATATATATCACTTTTATATAGTATTCATAAATTCAATAAATTTTTGAAATTCAAACTCTAATTAAATCATTTAATAGGACAAATATATTCTAATTATAAATTCTTTTACCCATAAATTTTATAATTAAAATATTATTAAAATATATATACATTAAATTATCTAATAAATGGTGTAAATATTTTATATTATGTCGATAGATTTCCGTACTATATCATGCGCATCAATCCCAAGAGCGGCCTTTTCTAGAATCAATCCATTGAAATGGCTCGTCTTCATCTTGCGGCATCGGTTGTCCTTTTAGCGATCTTTCTTCTCTGCTCGGCCCGAGCCACAGAAACCGAGCTTCGAAGAGGCTTCAGTGCCGCCCCGAGCCGCTCAGGCTCAGCCTTCCAGCCCGTACTCACCGATCCCACGGGCAACTTCTCCATGGGGTTCCTCCGGGTCAACGAGACCGAGCTTGCCTTGGCGGTGGTCCATGTGGTTTCGGACCAGCTGCTCTGGTCTGCTGACCTGGCTCGTCCGGTTACTTGGTCGGACCGCATACAGCTCTCGTTCAACGGCAGCCTTGCAATTTCCGACGGGTTCATGGGGGCATTATGGTCAACCGGCACAGATGGGGACAGGGTCGTGCTCCTCAACAGCTCGGATCTACAGGTCCAGAAGAGCGACCCTCCGGCAATCCTCTGGCGGAGTTTCCACTTTCCAACAGATACCCTCGTCGAGAACCAAAATTTCACCTCCAGCATGTCCCTCGTCTCTTCAAACGGACTCTACACGATGCGCCTAGGCTACAACCTTATCGGCCTGCATGCGAATTTCGGCCGAGGAAAGGAGCAAATATATTGGAAGCACAGGGCACTGGAGGCCAAGGCAGCCGTGGTCGAAGGTGGTGGCCCCATTTACGCCCGTGTTGACCCTGATGGGTTCCTGGCGATGTATCAAAATAGCACCGCACCAATCGATATCGAGACTTTCAGCAGCTTCCAGAGGCTCATCAACTCTTTCCTTATACTCCGACTCGAATCGGATGGGAACCTCAAAGCGTACTACTGGAACGGTTCGGGATGGATAACGGACTATCAGGCGGTATCAGACTTCTGCGAGCTGCCCAGCCCATGCGGCTCGTACGGTCTATGCTCGAGGGACGATGGCAGCTGCACCTGTTTGGGTAACCAGGCCGAACCCGACTCGGGAAGGTGCAGTCACGGGTCCGGCGACTTTTGCACGCCGAGTCTGTTCGACGGCGGCTTCCGGGTATTGAGGACGAATGGGGTGGATCTGCCGTACAAGGAGCTGATGGGAGACCAAACCGAGTCATCGTTGGAGCAGTGCGAAGGCGCCTGTGAGAGCAACTGCAGCTGCTGGGGTGCAGTCTACAACAATGCGACCAGGTTCTGCTACGTGCTCGATTACCCGATCCAGACACTCGTGAGGGTGGACGACGAGAGTAAGCTCGGGTTCTTCAAGGTGAGGGAGAAGGGGCACCGGACGAAGGGCTACGAGATCGGGTACGGAGTTGGAGTCCGGATGTCGATCGTGCTCGGGTTGGCCGTTCTCGGGGTGGTGGTTGCGTTCATCAGGGTCTACGTGCGCCAGAGGAGGAGGAGCAGGAGAAGAGGCGCGATGGGATACTCGGAGGAGGAAAGCAAGATTGTCCCCGGCCAGTATAAGGATCTCCGGTCGGCCAGCTTCAAGTCTATTGAGATGATCAGCTCATAACCGAAATAGCACGAGAGTCGATGGCCATATTAACCTATGTATGAACATGCCAGCGCATGTAAAACTTTTTCAATTGTGATATTACCGCCGACCTCCCAGAATCAATTCAAATTGAGAGCACAGTGGAGGGTGGGGGGAGGCGGCGGGTCAAACTTGGCCTCGAAGGTGGGGACCCACTTGGCCGCGCCGGGCACTCTTGGAATTCGTCGAGCCACGTGCTGGAAACGGATCCAGATCCACTCACAAGTGGGTTCGCCATCTGCGCGCTCACTCCGTGGACAATTGCGCGGCTACGGCCAAGGCCAGCACAAATCGGATGAACGACTCGATCAGTCAGCAGAGGCGTAGGTAGAACCGAACCTGGTTTAGTAGTGGTGGTGGGGGGAGTTGAAGTAATGTAATGCAATGCGAGTGGATGCGAACAGCGTGCAGACAGGGACAGCAAAACATTTAACCGGGTTGATGTCCCACCGCGATGTTTGACGTAAGGAGTGACGTCTTCTCCAATAACATACATACATACATATAATATATATATGTGTCAATTTCACATGCATTTCTTATTACACAAATCAAATACACGCATATAATATATATATATATATGTATGTGACAATTGCTTTTTACATTTATATTAATTGTATCTCTCGTCATCGAGCTAGATATATTCTTATTGTTGAGTTGCATATCCAGGAAAGATCACGAACAGAGATGGGTGTTTAATTATTTCTACTGAATTGGGCCCTAGTTGGGCTCCCATGTTGGATTCTGAGGGCCTGACCCGATACGCACTTCCACATCTAATTTGGATGCATTTTCTCGGACCGGTAATGTTTATCCATTATGATCTGGTATAGGACCCGACCTGGCCCGACTTGGTTTGGACTGGGCTAGACCCGCCCCGTATGTGGGGCGGGATGGTTCAGGTGTGGCTTGTGACCCGCCCGCCGCCCTGTCCTGTCCTGTCCTGTCCCGTCCCGACCCGTTTGCTTGCTTTAATATATATTTAAAATATTTATTATTTTCTTTATAGTAATTCAATTCTAATATAAATTTATGATATTAACTTTATTTTATTACAATTATGTGAATTTGAATTATATTTATTTTTTATTAAATTATATTATTATAAATATGTAGATTTAGATTGTATTTTACGTTAAGTTGAGCATTATTTTATTAATTTTTAAAACAATTTAGTTCATGTCAGGTCGGGTCGTACGGCAGCGGACCAAGCATGCAGGATACCCGGACCCTTCTTACCCGCCCCATTGCTATCTTTTATAAATGAATTCGGATTAATTTATATTCGAAACGAATGGTTAAATTAAGAAATAAGATGTATTAAGTATATAATTTCATGGATAAATTATACAAGTAATTAGTTTTTTTTTTCCCTTTTCACTGTTAAAGTTAAACAGAGAGACATACGAGGGGGAATGAAATTCAAATACTTCCTAATGATTGATTGATGAGGCAAGTGGGAAGGATTCTGATTAACGTGGAAAGGGATCATCTTAGTCGGCCTTTTGCTACGATACATCCCCATAACTATACCTCCCGTATTACATTAAAAAGTTCGTTGCGTATTTAATTAGTCAATATTAAAGGTAAGATTTTTTGTTATATAAATATTATTTAAACAGAAGAAACGTTAAATATAACTATCATATTTTCTTCATATATATATATATATATATATATATATATACACGGAGATACACTTATTGTAGCTGACCTTTTACGAGAATATTCCTTTCCAGCTGCTTTGATCTATAATTATCGCACTAATGATTCTGCGTAACTGCCCGTGTTTTGAAATTACATAATATTAAGTATAAGGCATCATACGACGCTCGTTAGTCGTCGGTTAGTACTCTCGGCGTAGTTCAAGCTGCTCACGCTTGAACCATACAAGATATCATCCACAAAGCTGCGAAGTTTTCTGCCGGCCGCCGGGGCAGTTTGCGATCTGTGATTCGATCTCTGTCCATGCGCGATAAGAGCACGAGCTGAGACCGTAGATTACGCACCCGAAATCGGTGGGTAATGGTCGGTGCAGGGAGGAATGATGATGAGCATTTGCATCGCAAAAAAGTGGCCTCGAGAATTGAAGTAATTCCGAAGCATTGTCGATGTTTTGATAAGTACATTCCTGCATACCAGACATTGCCTTTAATCCTACTCAAACTTCGCTCCATGAAATTCTCTCACTGCATGCTCGTAGTTCAGTCGTCATGTCCAACCTGCATCGGGACGTCGGTGACTCTCTCGTGGATACGTGCACCCAGCGAACACCACGGCCCAATTCCAGTTTTCAAACATAACGGTTTATCCAGTGAGATCTTGATGTATGATCCTTCTCCTAGATGTTCTGTGGTGCTGATGTTTCTTGATTACGGAAATGGAATTCCAGATGCTGATTTCTCTGATGCCAAGGGACCATACCTCTTTGCCCTTCTGATCGATTTTTCCACAGCTAAACAAACTAGACCCGATATAGCAGTGCAGTAAGTAGTTCCCATGTAACTAATACCCGGTAGGTGCATCAATCAGATTGATCTTGAGGTTGATCTTGGGGATATTCTCCAACCAGAATTTGCCACATACCCGAATATCCAAGAGCTGCTCCGCTGCCATCTTAAACTCGCCGATCGGGAACCGATTCCCATACCTGGGTAGGTTACATGGCCACTTCACTTCCCTTTATTGAGAAACACGTTGTCGATCATTCGTTCTCGTGATATGAACTGCGTTATAAGCGATGAGATCTGACAACGCTCAAGCCTCCATCTTGTTATTTTCCTTCCATTGTCGTGCCGATGATGCACATGGACTTCTCTTCCCCCTGTTTTTTGATATGACCCGGTTCGCCCCATCCGTAGCTGAATGCTCTGCAATCAGTGCACCCCCGATTGGAGCGGATTAGAATAGACAGAGGTTACTCAAATCGAATGTGGCCGAAGAAGAAAGACTGCATGACAAGTTTGGATTTTGAAAAACAAGAAATCCCAGTAGCCCATTATTATCACACGTCCGCTATCAATGACTGGTTTAGAATTGATCTAACTAAGGACATGATATGACAGTTGGGCGATTTTCCCGATGAAATTAGTCCTAGTTAGGTTTTAGTAATACGTAGTGGATAAACAATAATTTAATGGGCTGTACATTAGTTGGGGAAGTAGTTGGTGAATATGAAAGGGCTCTGTTTTTAATATCATGGACCAATCTCGCTTCCACCATTCATGGGCATCACTTTCTGCCCGGCCCTCTATCACTGTTATCCGGATCCACTCGCCCAAGATCACGTGCCACGTCCCATTTGCCGACTATTATCGGTTTAATCCCCATGATATCATAAATCCAATAAAAATCCAACTAATTTATGGGATCGAATCGATGTACTAAGTCATAAAACTATCTCTCCAATTAGTAGATTGATTATTGGTCTTTCCTTCTCACGGAGCGTGATAATCTTGATTAGATCGTCATAATAAATAAATGCATGAATTGACAGATCAGGTCAAACCCAGTTTGTGACTTAATTAATTATAGCTCCTACTCGTTTGACATGAACTGGCAAAGGAAGAAGGGCCAGAGGAAGATGGAGACGAAGAGGCTTTTGGTATAAAGAGAAGATATTATATTCAATTCTACTATATAAAATTTTATATATTTATTTATAAAAAAAAAGGTTTAATGGGGGGTGGAGATCACATTCAATGCGGAGGGAACATGGATTTCAGTTTCTGAGTCCCTTCAACTAAATTTAATGACTTTGAGGAGCGCTAGGAGGAAACGCTTCACATGGAGCCACCCAAGAGGAGATAGATGTAACGGAACCCCATCACCTTTCTTCCATTGTCCTCTCACGGTCAGCTTCCTCAGTTTCTTCTCTTGTGGGAAAACGGTAGCGCAGCCCTCTTTCTTCTTCCCTCCTCTTCTTCCTCCGGTGGACTTTAGTTTCAGTGTCGGTCGACTAGCTTAACTGAGATGAGGAGTATAGCTACCTGTTACAGTGAACATGCTATCCGAGTCTCGGACTCGTACTGCTCCGGGCCTTCCTTGAATAACGTCCAATCCTATCGATCCCCGATCATATCCCGGTCGTCTCCAGGGCCAAGAGAGATCACGTGTACCTACCGGGCGAAGCTCTCTTCTGGGAAGCAGCTCATGATCTCACTCACGTGGCGGAACAGCTTCCGGAGTCAGGGCCTGATCATCGACTTCTCCAATCAGATGTCCGGGGAATTCCCTGCTGGTAGTAGTCCTAGACGGCTCTGGAAGGCCAAGGGCGGTAGATCGTTTCAGTGCTTGGGCTTGAAGATCGATGTCTCGTGGGACCTGACTTATGCCAGGTTCGACAGTGGCCCAGAGCCCGTTTCCGGGTTCCACGTGATCGTGCAGGCCGACCACGAGATCATCTTGCTACTTGGAGATGCATGCAATGAAGATGAGGATGAAGAACTGCTGCTCGAGTGGAAGAGGCCTAAGGCTGGCAACCCTGAATTTGCTTTGATATCCCGGAGCGAGCAATTCTTTGGTGGGTCTTCTTACTCCACAAAGGCGAAGTTTGGCCAGGCTGGGACAGCCCGGGCTCACGATGTAATGATCAAGTGTGCCCGGAATGAGGAAGAGGAGGATGGGAGCTATACGAGTCCCGTGCTTTCGGTGTTCATAGATGGCAAGAAAATGTTCCGGGTTCAGAGACTAAGGTGGAACTTCCGGGGGAATCAGACGATCTTTGTGGACGGGCTTCTGGTCGATATGATGTGGGACGTGCATGATTGGTTCTTCAGGCAAGGGATCGGGCTTGCTGTATTCATGCTTAGGACGAGGAGTGGGCTCGATAGTAGGCTGTGGTTGGAGGAGAAGGATCTGCAGGAGAATGAGATGGAGAAGGTTGGGTTCTCTTTGCTGATCTGCGCCTGTAATTCCAACACTTTCCTTGACTGATCGTTGGTTTTCTTTTGAGTTGTCATTTGGTTTTGTTTGTTTGATCAGTGGTCTGATCATAGGATGAATCACAAAAGTATAGTGCTTGGAATTGTAAAAATTGGATTTGTTCGTACATTTTGCAAATGAGATCACAGAATTGCATTGACTTGATGAATCAAAGTGAGGTAAGAAATACGTTGACTTGCAGAATAAGGAAATATAAAATGTTTGTCGAAGTTCATAGGCGAAGTCCGAGCAGGCTATGGGCCGAGACCCGATGGTCAAACGGGCCCAGTGTGGAGATGGTATGCATGGCAGTGGGGGGAGAGCGAAAGGAGTCAAACGGCATTCTCGCCGCCAGCGCCGACGTCCGCCTTGTGGATGTTTAGTTCTTTGTTAATGGATCCGATATTTATGGTGTTTGGCCGTGTTCTTCCTTTGATTCGTTCTGCTTTGTCGGTCAGTTAAGCTCATGGTCAGATCTATTACTATACTGTATTGTCACTGAATTGAGCACATCAAAGTATTGAGACAGTGCGACTTTTGTGCCGTTGTTCTTCTGCACTAACTGTTTCTAATTTGTTTGATTGTTATTCTTTCCCATCTGTTCCAAAGAGGCTTCACAGAAAGATTGATTTTTGTTTCATTTGTTATTGTTGGGCTCTCGGTTTTCTTATAAAAGATTGGGTTTTCCCACATTTGACATTGTTATTGAATTGGACCCTTATCGACTCAGTTGCTCTGCCTCTGTAGTTGTCTGTCAATTGTTTGCTTAGTGTAAACTGTAAACTATGGTCCAATCTTATGGAGGTATCAACATACTGGAAGTTCTGACATGTAATTCCAAATAGAGCCGATTCCCTGCATAAATGATGTGAATCTGCGTTGAACTTGCAGTTCAGTTCGACTTAAGAGTTGCTGTTAGTAGCATGTTCTGCTTATCGTTCTTCTAGCTTGGAGCTTGATGTCTCTGTCTCTTTGTTTCACCGAAGTTTGGCTTCAATGATCTAAGTGCGCGCTTTTGCCAATAGCTTCTACAATTCCTGTGAGCTTTAGCCGGAGCTCAGACAGAAGAATGTAGACAAGTGACAAATCTCTCCCGGATAATTCCTCTTGGGCTCAATGCATTTTCCAGCAATTGGTTTATTCGTCCCAAAAATAGTTGAATCACAAATATTAGATTTCATGAGGAATTACTGTACATATATTTGTGCTCGTATGTATGTAACCCCTAAGGGAAGATGACCGATGGTGAGTTCTCTTTGCTTTCTCCTTCTGCATTTTAGCCGATGTTCTCTTTTGGCATTTGCTTTCCTTAAGTCTCGATTGGTTACATTTACACGCAGGCAAGCCCTCTCTCTATCGAAGTTCTGAAGGTAGGTGGTGTATTTCTCGGTAACAAGGTCAGAAAGGCACTCGTGAGCTCTCCTGGAGATGAACCGTGAGGCAATTACTAAGGGTCTTGATGGTCTTGCTCAGAGTTGCCGGAAATACTATTAGGCAGTGGCCTACTTTGCCAAGTGATGGGGCAGAGAGATCGCAGCCATGTAACAAGTAGAGGGAAGCTTATGAACATTTTCCCCCTTCCAATTAGAAGGTTGATCGTGGGCCTAGAAGGTCGACAAGATGAAGATGGAAGTAAAGGCATACATGGAGCTCAAATGGTTAGAATCGAATCAAGGGCTAAAACACCACGTCAAACCTCCTTTTCTTGCTTAGCCAAATCTGCTATTCATTTTATCTTAAGGAGACACTGCTATACTAATCCTAATCATTCCCACCCACTACCACTCACTGGCTAGATTCAGTCTAGTCCCTACATAGTACCATCATTTATACCCCGTGTAATTACACTCAGATATCCAAGGAAGCGCTTCCCAACATGGCCTGAACACAAAAATCCCGCAAGCAATCATGATAAACCAGAGGAACTATGAAAGGGATATATTATATACGTGAATCAGCTGGCAAAAGCATTCGGATTGGACGCTCTGTCTAATCGCCAGACTCGTGCTGCTGATTCTGCAGACAGTGATCTTGGCTATGTGAATGCATTTCGCTGGTTACAGTGAGTGATCACTTCTCCACAGTGTTGGCTGCTTAAACTCATTGTCATTCTCTTGATCTCAGTCCCTTTCAAGGAAACTGTGCATTTCTCGCACCGAAGGAGATGACTGCTGGCGTGCGGTAGGTGCGGGATGGGGACATCAATGGTGGGGAGGCGACACTTGTTACTCAAGCTCCCCTTTTTTTCACAAGCTATTCCATTTATGGAAACTAAAAGCTACTTGCTCTTTCAAGAAATTCCTAGCTACCCGAATTCGTTCTCTAGTTTTTGTTGATTCTTCCTTAACATGGGATGTTAAATCTCGTTGATTATATGCTTAATCCTGGAACAAAGATCCATCCTGTGCATAGATCTTTGAGATCGTGGAGACTGCAGCTTATAGATAGAGCTGGTTGCCAGTCTCCATGTCCTTCTCTTCTCCTCCCCTCTCCCCTTTTTCTCTTGCCAGTCTCCATCTATCCACATTCTCTGACTTTTTTCCCAACACTCGTCAAATTAGAAATCACATCCGAAATGACCTCACTTGTCCAACCGCTATCAAATATCTTCTCATTCGAAGGAGGAACATCATGATGCAAATGAAGCGAGGGCAAATTTGAAGTTAGTGCTGTCCAAAAGTGTAACTACCGCTGGCTCCTTCGTAAGGAAATAAAAAAAAAATATGGCAAAAAGTTAAACATATTTCCAACTCAAACAACAGCAACACGATGGAAAGATGCTGGGTTACACCGCAGGCCACCGCAGGATCTCCGATCTTCTTCATCCCCAGCCTGTTTTACACTTGCCTACTTCCCTCCGGCGTCCCCTTCGTCCCCATAAAAACTATGGCTTCCTTCTCCGGTCACCAACACCACCACTCCTCACCGCAACGAACTCGCCACCCCATCATCCGAGATAGTCGACAATGGACCGCTCGAACTCGAGCCGAAGCGACAGCCCTGGCGGGAGCGGCACCGGGCGCCATCCGGTGTATCACGGGATCCGCCGCCGGAGCTCGGGGAAGTGGGTTTCTGAGATCCGGGAGCCGCGGACACCCAACAGGATATGGCTCGGGACATTCCCCACCCCCGAGATGGCGGCTGTCGCCTACGACGTGGCGGCCCTGGCCCTCCGCGGCCGTGACGCGGAGCTCAACTTCCCCAGCTGGGCTCCCACTCTGCCTGTTCCCGCGTCGTCCTCAGCCCGCGACATCCAGGCGGCCGCCGCGAGCGCAGCCACCGCCATCGGTGCTGCCGGGGACGCCTTGCTGTCGCAGGCCCCAAGGAGGGCGCCGGGACCGGAAAGAACCCCCGAGGCGAGGCCGGAGTTCATGGACGAGGAGATGATATTCAACATGCCGAACGTGCTGGCGAACATGGCCGAGGGGATGCTCTTGAGCCCTCCTCCGCTGGACGGCGCCGGCAGGGATTCGGCTCCCGATGCCGCGGGAGACCCGAACCTCTGGAAATTCCCTTAATTCGACCGACCCGATCAAGGGTCCGTAGTAGTAATAAATTATCACACAAACGGTATCGAAACTGTCTTGTTGAATAACAAAGCGAGCCACTGAAACTAAAACCCCGGATGACGACATGCAGAGGACTGAGGGAGTGGCGGGGGGGGGCGCACGATGACGAAATAAACCCGTGGCATCGCATAATGACTTGGTCTGCTATCAGTGCATGGATCTGTACCATGTGGGGGAGTCCGTCCGTCCGTCCGTACGTACTATACGCGAGGACATGTCTGTAAAAATTGGTCCCTCTGTGTCTGTGTACATAAATAATGCAATAGCTAATAATTATAATCAATCGTACACCCAACCCCATAGCCTCTATATACACCGAGTAAAATCTAGGTGGCAGTCCGATCCTGCGAAAGATCCGATGGAGGAGGTCAGGTTTGAATCCGGTCGGGTCGGGTCGCGGGACGGCGAAGATAATAATAAGAATATTGCTGTGGAAGGAATGGATATTAAATTGCGAGAATTCACGGTCGCCTTTGTGTTGGATTCTTTTCAATCATCCGTCTGGTTGACAACTGCAACTCACGAGTGGCATTTTTCATTTTATATACATATGATATATAATCAATGAAGAGTGTCCCACCAAGTACCAACCAGGATAGTGAAATCTGTAGATTTGTTTGCCTTCTTTTTTATTTTTACGCATCTTAGGTTTAAAAATCCATTGGAATTGGGAAAAATCCACATTCGAAACGCCATAATCTCTTCTGGTGGGAAATTAGTTGGGCCAAAGAGCTATTTATCTACTTATATTATAACTCGAAGTCTATGGTTGATACGAAGGAACGAAAATCCAGGAAATCCGAGCCGATACATAGAAGTTTACGCTATTCGGGTTTGGGTAGAGGTGGGCGGATCCTCTTCGGGTATGATCTTTCCGTTCCTTCTCACAACCAAACTTTCGAAAGGTCTTTTCCGGTGGTCGACACGTTCACGGGAAGCAGGCGAGCCCACCTGCCAATTCCTCCAGCATCAACCCGAAGATGGCAGCTTCGATCTCGTCCGCAGCCTCGGCGACCTGCTCCCCATCCCTCTCGATCCAACCACGCCGATCGCTTCTCAGATCCCGTTCCACCGTCGCGTCGATCCTATCGAAGTCAGCCTCCTTCCACTGCTGCAGGCCCCTGCAGAGCCATCTGGCAACCGTTTCTCGGTTGACCTCGAAGCGACTCCTTTTCTCCACTCCCTCTGCGAGGAGATCACCCGCCAGTGTGCTCTCTTGGTCCTGTGAGCTCGATCTCAGCACTTCCTCGACCTGAAGACCGGCAAGCTCGGGCTCATCATTAGCTCCGTCATCTTCCTCACCGTCTTGTTCTATCAGCCTTCTCTCGAGCTCGACGGGGTCCAGCTCCGCAAGCTTCTCGAACCTGCGGAGCTTGCGGAGGAGCTCCTGTTTCGCCCCTGAAATCATGCAGAACCCATAAGAAATCCATACGATTGCAATAAAATGTGTAACAGCAAGCCACTGGCTGTCATGTGCTGTGAACAATGCTGGAGAAATCAATAGTGGGGCACGTTTGATGGCTCTGAACTAACTAAATATGGCTGCTGACAAGATCAGGAAACAACATCCATTAGTAGAAAAGATGAATTAATTCTAACACTACCCACATCTCTGAAATTTTTGAATATGAGAGAGAGAGATGATTCCTGCAGCCCCGTAATTAATCCAGAGGCACTGAAGAGGCAACAACAGACCCACAAATCTGTGACAATTAATGCCACCAAGTGTTCCCGGCTCGGGGGAAAAAAACAGGAAAGAACGGAAAAATATGTCACCCATGCAAACTTCTCTAAGTATATTCACATCAGAACATGAATTTACTGCTTGACAAGAAATCGACAGTGTGGCTCATCTGATCTTTCTCGAGTCATCCTAATTTACATGCCAAAGGGCAAAGCTTTTTAAAATCTTTGAAAAATAGTGAGGATTTATGAAGAGGCGTGTTCGATAACTGGCTCAGGGGAACAATGGCAGCAAGGGAAATTCAGTACTACATCACCTAAAACTGGATAGTTTTGTCTGCAATATATGTCCTCCAATCAACAACAAAGGGTCCACAAATTTTTGTATCAATGATCTCTGTATGGAACCCACATCAGATCTGATGATTTTGAACTATCAGCTCAATCATATGACGATGAACTCCCCCAAGTTGTTCCCAAAAACAGATCCTTCCAAGTTAAGAACAACAAATAGAGCTTCTCTTCTCTTCTCTTCTCTTCTCTCGGACTGCCCCACCCTGATCCAGCTAGAGCCGAGTCGGTATCATGGAAATTCTAGGGCCTTTTTTTTTCTTTGGAAAATCAAACAACGAAAACAAAAAGGGAACGCGTAGCATTAAAACATTTGGCACTTGACTGAGACCAGACAACAAACTCACAAGGCAACAAGATGGCAAATTGCTGTACGAGTCTCGAGAAAAACCCGAAAACCGTAACACTCTCGGAAAGAACCAGCCACATGAATGTGATATACCCTCATTTGTCGTAGCATGGTTTCACGGCCTTACTTACTTTGTACGACAGCATAGCTGCTCTCATAGTCGAAATCGCCGGTGTTATTCTCGTCCCCATGTCCATGTGCGTCCTCGTCCCCGACGTCGTCGTCGAATGGGGGGTCCAGCACGCACACGGGGCTGCACTGTTCCTTCTCTTCTCGCTCTTCACCGTCCACCTTCGACTTCTGTAAGCCCTCTGGGCCAGCATCATCCTTCTTGTCCTGTTCATATCAGCAAATGACAAACGGATTAATGGGGAGGCGATTTGTTCATATGCGCCGAGGGGGAAATCAAGTTTGGCTTTCGTTGACCTATTATCGTAAGATTATTTTAAAAGATTTCTATATATATATAAAAAGAAAAATCAACCGCTATAAGCGTTGTTGTCGGATTTTCACTGATGGGCAACGACAGAAAGAACAAAGACAAATTTTGTCGGCTTGTTGATTTTATATTTGCTCAGATTCTCGAAGAAGCGTTACATGCAGAGACATGCTGATCGTCTGATGGGAAATCACAATCACGAGTGTGCCAACAAAATAAAATGTGATTGAAATTTTCTGAACCATCAAAACTTTTAAAATAATAATGATAATGATAATGATAATAAAATTTCTTTAGTAATTTGGATTTTGAGACAGCGTTTTCCGAAAATGGCCTCTGAGCGAATTCAAATGAGGTCTATGATTTTTTTTTTCATTATAAATTATATGTTATGGAAAGTTAAAAATGATAATAAATTTCTCATGAACCGGATGATTGATTATGTCGTCAGTTAAGAACGTATTTAGCAAAGATATATGTATCGGATGATTAAAATAATAAAATGATGTTGATATGGACCTTCAAGTCGCGGCGGACAGGAGATGACGCCGGCGGTGATGTAATTTCCGGCGTCCGGTGACCGGAGGGAGGACTCCTCTGGAGTGCAAACCTGAAAGGGCTCTCGCAGAATTCCTCATCGCAGCAAAGACAAGTTTCTCCACCGTATATCGCCTTTGACTCGAGCCCGACATCCTCTTCGTCTCCTTCCTCATAGTCGCTGCTCGACTCTGCCTCAAAACCCGAAAAAGAGCAACGTCCCGCAACGTCACTACCAAGGAAACCACAGTCACTCGTTTCACTCCTCTGATTCGCCTTCTCGGTCCAGTTACGTTTCGTTAGCCTCTTCAGCAACGACCCGAATAGCCGGAAACCCGGGAGCCCGACCGACGGCTTAGCCGGCCTATTCTGCGCGGAGCTCCTCTGTCTCTGTATCCTGAGAGCAGATTCGAGGAGCATGGCAGATGTTTTCTCCGGCACGTGGAGGAAGAAGGAGTTGGGTCTCTTAGGGGATTGGAGGGCAACGCACATCGGGGACCTTCTGGGTTCGGGAGAGTCGGGCAGTGAGAAAAAGCACGGAACTTTACGTTCAATCCCGGAGAGTATCGATTTACGCAACGCAGGGGGCTGGTTCTTGAGCTGTAACCGAGATTTGACGGGCGGTCTCCTACCGATGAGGAAGCTTCGGTCGGAAATGTAGGAGTTGAGGAGGAAGGGTTCTTGGTCTTCTCGCAGCAGCTCATGTAGATGCTTCAGACCCATGTTCAGTGCAGAAGAAGTGCAGGATGAGGAAAGAGATGGGATTTGGTTGGTTTTCTGGGATTCAGCATGGAAGAAAAGGACTTGGAGGGGTTTCCTCAGGTGAGGAAAAGTGAGTGTTTTTCTTCGTTATTTGGTCGAATTGGTGAAAGGGAAGTTTATTTTGAAGGAATTGAGAAGGAAAGTTTGGTGTAGCAGAGGAGAGAGAAAGATATTGCAGAATACTGGAGAGAGAGAAGGAGAGAGAGGGTTGCTAGTTTCAAAATCAGGATGAAAAACATGACATCGTAATTAGAAAATTAATTCCTCCATTTTTTTTCTTAACTTACACTCCACATTTAAATTTTATAAATAAAAATTTTATATCAAAAAATTTATTTATTAATAAATTAATCTAATTTAAATTTAAATTAATTAAACTCTAATATATTTCTCACTACCATACCATTTGAAAAAAAAATTTTACTTTTCTTATTTTCAATTTTCATCCTATTATCTTTTAAATTTCACATATCCACCCTCATAATTAAACAACTCGGGAAGTTGAGAGAGGGGAGGCCGAGGCAAGGTGGTGGAGTGAGGGGATGGGATAATAATTATGAGGGAATTATTAATGGTTGTGGAATGAGAGTTAATTATTGGTGTAATTATTTTAGTATTATATGTCAAAATATTTGGTGCAATTATTATTAAATTATGGGGAGATAGGCGCTAGGTGGGTGTACAGTGGGTGACAACTTCAGGGAATAGGGGAAGGGGGAGAGGAACATGATCATTTTGTTGCATTCCATGTCTGCCATTATTCTAGGACGATCTTGCCCGTTGATTGGTCAAAAGGAAAACATGCTTTGCTAGATTCGACCCAATATTGGTAGAAAAAAAATATGAATTTATTATATACTAAATCTCAAATTAAGGTAGTATCATACATTATTTTTAAATAATTTAATTCTTAAGTACGTGTTTTGAGTGTCCATAATATTCTCCATCTATCTTACGGCAGCTCGTTTTGATCTGTTTTGTAAGATGACATTAGTCTTAATGACATTGATCTCTTTTTCTAGAATGGTGAAGGTTGATTCTGATTGGTTAAAAAAATGCAGAGAGTATAGCTCCAACGAAAATGGGCAGGTGGTCAAGATGGAGGATCAGAGCAAGGCCGGATCGATCCCCCTTATATATTATTTAACACGCTGATTTATAGGTAATTATTAAGCACGGGAGGGAGGATGGATCGAGCAGCACTCATTCTATGCCTCAAGCAAATAAGATGTGATCCGGGCTCGTTTGGTCGAATCAGGGAAATGAAGTTGCAGGCCGAGTGGGGCTCGGAGGTGGCTGGACACGGTCTCTCTGGGGTTGCTGGCGATGCGGGCTAGTAGTGGCTACTGCAACCGTGCATGTCAATTTTATTGCCAACACGAGCCGAAATTTCTATTGACCTAGCCAGCTAGGTCGCGGGAATCAGGTCATTATAGGCAGCTGTACAGCGGACGATCTATCAGTACTAAATTAAATCGACAGTGAAATAATGTTACACAAACGAGACTGGGAGATGCCTGAACGAGGGTCTGAGACCTTACTGCAAATTATCGGGGGAGGTGAAAGAGGAGTCAGGAATAGTAATTACGTACGATGCCTTCTACTCTTATCGAGGCAACTGCCTACCCAACCCGCTTTATCTTCACTGCGAGGTCGAGCCCTTCTTGGCTTTGCTTTACAGCTGGGAGTTTCGGGGCAGCCAACGGTAAATAAGTCAGTCACGTACTACTTCACTACAACAGTAATAGGATTAAGAATTGATCCTTCACTGCCAGCCGTCGATCTTGATGACCGACGTTCCAGGGCTCCCCCTCTTGTACCACCGCGTATCCCGTGACCAGCCCATGTCCGACTCGGGTCGATTTCTAAATGCTGAGAACCCCTCTCCATTATGAATTTCCATCGTCAATCCGACACTTTTTTGCGATTATTCAAGTACACTGAGCTCATGCACGAGTTCCGTGCACTCACTTCCACGTGGCTTAACGGGGGGTGGGCCAACTGGTTAACCGGCCTGTACACGGTCGACCCATCAATCACACCTTTAATTCAAGCGAGCCAACTTTGTTTCTTTTCCTCGGTCCTGTGCATGCCTACCACCTCACCTGGAAAGACAAATATATGCTGCAACAATTACAGATCAATCGGTACGGTCTGCACCTCTTGAGGCTGGACTCTCGCAAATGAAAATTCTTATAATCGCCAGGGTTTTAATTTACCTTTTAATGGACTCATAGCCAAGCTCCAAAGGATTTCGATGTGATGATGGCATACAATGTAAGACAATTGTGCTGTGGAAATGGGCAGTTCGCGACAAAAGCATTGACTTGGTGGAGCAACATATAGAAGAAGAAGAAGAAGAAAAAAAAGAGGGGAGGAAGAGGAAGAAAATTGCACCGTCGTTGACGACGTGTCTCATGAGCTGCCCTCAGGAATCCTCCCATTGACCGAAGTCTGCACGTGCTGCGAAGGGATCAGTATCCACGTTTCAGAGACGGTCAGATTTTTCTTTCTCTTGTCCGCCTCCATCGTTTGGACTGTGCGTGTTATGGCTGAGCTGCATGGTCTCTCTCTCTCTCTCTCTCTCTCTCTCTCTCTCTATACATTGGATTCTATTTCACAAGACAAAATCCAATGTATACAATGTATCCCAGCAACTAGGCGAGAAGGACAAAAGGTAGGTTTGACCCTGTCAGGATCCTCATCGATCCGGCCGGAGCAAGAAATCCCGAGCTTCATTAAGAGAGATCATCATTATTCTCTCCCTCTCTCTCATTCTCTCTAAGGATCAAGGACATAAGAAAAGGGAGACAGAAAATTAGAAATGGGTTTTCCCCCTGATGAAATGAAGAGGAGTAAAGGGAGACAAAAGAACGGACAAAAGTAGAGGGGTTATTGTTCACCGGCTTTTACGAGCTTCGGCTTGTTCCATAGCCAAAACCACCACCAAAAGGAAAAATGGGTACAAAGATCTTCCAAAGAGATTTTTGGTCTTTTCCTTGAACATGTTGTGGGTTCGTCTGGTTCTGTCGGCAGGGAGTTGGGGACCGGTGAGGTCTCAAAATTCTCCTCTTACATTGCAAGTACATACAAAACACCCCATAGATCCTAGCGAACCTATCTTTAGACGTGAAACTTAAGATATGAACACAATAATGTGATTAACAAAGACCGTGATATGGTAATTTTAATAGAGGGATTGATTAAGATGGTAAATTTCATGTACCGTCTTACATTTTTTTTTTCACGAATTCAAAGTTCAATATCAATATGATCAGTCCATGACCCCCTTAAATTCGCTCCTATTTGAGCATATGTATGTTCTTTGAGTGGACGTTTTATGTGCAATATCATCATATCGTGGTTACTATATATATATATATATATATATACACGAAAGAATCTATCCAAACATATACCCTCGATGTTATAATCCCAAATCCGTATGTCTGGGAACTTCACCGATATATTTGGCAAGCGTAATGATTCCTCAGGAAAAAACGACGTCGTACAGCCGTGCCAATGGATGAATTCTCGATTCTCAATCATATTCTACGGTGCCCCGGTACAAATACCTGAGCAAGCTCAAGAGAGACCCAATACCAGGGCCCATGCTTAAGGCACATATGTGTATATATATATATATATACACACACACACACACGCTCGCACAATATATATGGAAGAATACGCACGTGTGTAGATAATACACACACACACACATACACACATAAAGGGAAAAGAAAAGCTGCTCTGAATTATATGATTCAAAGCTTTACTGAGCAGCCAGGTGACTGCTGAGACAAAGCCTTAGGAGGAAACAAAAAACGAAGGAAAGAAAACAAGATGGGGGGGGGGGGCAAAGACGCAATCTTCCGGAGTTGCCCCTTGTGAGGAGAGGTGCCTCGCAGGAAAGTGGATTCCCATCTGTTCCCTTCCCTCTCCACCTACCTATACCTATAGCCTACGTCGCTTTCGTGTAACTGGTATACGTAAAGAATCTGTGTCTCGTGTTTTCCTGTTCGATCTCAACCAACCCTATGTTACTCCAGAACCCGATGCACCGAATCGTTATCACTTATGAGCAGGAGGGATTAAAATAAAATAAAATTGACAGAGTACGTCGAGGCGTTCCATGATCCGCTTACAGTTTCTCGGCTCCTTTTTAACTGATGAAGAGGTGACACGTTCATGATAATGAGCCCCGTGCAAGGGGACAGAGCTTGAGGCCTCCGCTCTGCCGGTGCTCTTCCTCCCTCGAGCGGCCAAATTGGATTCTACGCCTACTCTTTAAAATCGGATCGAGTTAATTGATTAGATCGAGAATTAGACGGTCACCCAATCTGACTTCTTAATTAATCTAAATATATCCTCAAATTTTAAACTAATTGATTTCCGATTCAACTCTTAAATCCAATTGAATAAAATAAATTAAAAACTACTTTTAAAAAAAGAAAAACATCTCATCAATTT
>CXYZ01013945.1:449820-478363 GCA_900006705.1 Sonneratia caseolaris | reverse complement strand
ATATATATATATATATATATATATGTATTGTCGGATAAGATGCCGCGGTAAAGGCTTTTTCACCTTTATGCGGCCACCTCCACCTTTTTTTAACCCAAAATATTTCTCAGTAATTTACCATTAATGGAGAAAAAAGAGAATAAAAAAATGAACCCTTTGATGGGCCGAAATGGAATGGTATCGGAATCTCCCGTTCAATTTCCTAAGCTTGGATGTGCGTAAGACGCCATGAATCGTCATTCCGGTCAGGAAGTCAATTCATTCGAGTATAATATAAGAGTCCGGTCCGGCCCATCTCTCCTCCGGAAGCCCCATTCCTTAGCTCTCACCCATGCAAGGTTTAAAAAAACGAAGGAAAAGAAAAATACTCTTGATTACCCTTTCTGTTGGAGGTTCGTTTAAATTTTTTTAAAGTTTTTTTTAATACTTTAAAATTTAACAATAAATCCATTTTAAACTGTTATCGAGGAGTCTGATTAGTGCAGAGCTCTGCAATGACCCTACTACCTTTGAGCAGGACGGAGAGCGCAGAGAATGATACAATTCTCCGCTCTACAAATCCTGTGGAACGTTTCCGGCCCTAAATTTAGTCAATGTTCCATTGACGGATCAGATTGCTAAGCTGAAAACCGAGACACCCATCTATCTGATCATGAAGATTGAAAGTAGATGATATCATCATCAATTTTACGTACAATCATCACACAGCCACCTCGTCTAGCTTATCAGTTATCAGCAACGGAAATTTCTCCTCCCAGGTAAGCAAAGTCACCGCTCCAGCTCCTCATTGTAGAGTCCCTAGGCTCTTGCTCAGCTCTTCCAGCTTCTTCACCCTCAGCTTCTCGCTTTCGCTCACCAGCTGCGACAAAACCCAATTCAATTCAGAAAAACAGGCCATTCTGTTCGGAAAATCATGGCAGAAATGGAGTGTTATTCAATCATCTCCTTCTTTTCATGGTCTTTTTGGAAATTGATCGAGTTCTTGAATACAAAACCTCCGTCAACTTGTTAATGAGCTGTACTTTCTCCCTGTTCTTCTCATTGAAAGCCTCGAGCGCTTCCCTGTACTCTCTCTCCTGAGAGGCATGTGATACACACAATCAATTTCAGGAACAGCAGATACACAGATGAGATCTTTGATTAAGTGAACACGGCCACGGGCCATCACCTTCTTCTGGCAGATGTGCCCGAGCGGTTTCAATTCCTTGCTCACTGCATCAATCTTCTTGCGGACCGCTGAGACTTCCTTTCTCATCGGATCAGACAATGTCTCCAGCTCCTGAATTTTCATTCAGAGTAAGAACAGCGCTACTCCAGAGATAGATTAGATCTACTTCAAATACAGCAAATCAAGCCCAACACTAGGAAATCTCAGTCCTTTCACCGACAGGAAGAAATCCGGTATGTTTATTCAGATCAGGGGAGATACCCGTGCTTAGAAGGGGGAATAAGAGGGAATTACATCCCGGGAAGACTGAGGTTGGACCATGAATCTTGGATATTCTACTGGGCTGGAGAGCAACTTCTACGGTAAAATTCACTAATGAACAGCAGAATATCAAATCTACAAGCTCATAAACCTCGTTGGCCTGGCAATCTGTTGAGATATCCAGATTTCTAGCTGATTAATTTTCAACTCCCGGACTTAAATTACCTCTCTGATAATGGCCAAGCGTCTGGTCTCCTCCTCGATCCGACCCAGCTGGGAGATGACCCGTTCCCGGACCTCCAGCTTCCTCTTTTCGATCTCCTCTTCCTTGGCCCTGAAAGTGGACAGGGCCGACCTCGACATTTCCTCGTCTTCCGCCTCCAGGTGGCCACTGAGGCTGAGGCTTCCCGACAGGTGCTGGCTCAGCTGCTGCCTCTGCTGCTGCGGCTGTGGATGTGGCGGCAGCGCGAGAGGCTGTTGGCTGGTCTCCATTAACCCCCTCTACAGCAGCCCAGGCCCCTCCCTACTTTCCCTTCTTCAACAACCCCTCCGTGTCTCCGTCTCTGTCTCTGTGTGGGTTAGCTCAATTCCTCGTTTTCCTTCTGAAAGCCTCGAGCTCTTGCTTGGAGAATGAGGAAGAGGAAGAGGAAAATGCATAAACAACACAGCCTGGCTCTAAAGAGGAAAGAGGGTATAAAGTGAACAGAAAAATCAAGCCACCTCACCTTTTCCTTTTTCCCTGCTATAAACCAGCCGTCACGATAGGAGAACCTGAGAGCTTCTGATCCAAGGAGAAACAGAGAGTTAATACCATATCTCTGTTTCACTATTGAGCGTCAGGGAAATAAGCACTAAGAAATTGACAATGGAACTGTGCCAAGACAGTCATTTTACCCATCAACTGTCTGGGAGAACCCACAGCAACAGAAGCTATACCTGTCAGTGCAATCATGGAGAAGACCCTTCAATTGATGAACAGCATCCTTGGAATTTCAGGGACATTCCAGTGTGGTGAAAATGCTCATAAAAGCTCCACGATGGCAGGCATACCAGTGTGTAAAATCGAAGTCTTTTACCTTTTTTTTTTTCCATCTTCCAACTGGACAGACGTATCACTGCCACGCATACTTCAAACCTTCACCGGACCAAACCACCGCTGATGAACCTTTCGACACAATGCGCAGACCAACAGTCGCTATAGTGATTTATATCTAGATGCGACTAAGTAGAGATATTAATTTGAACTCAATCAAATAATTTTTTTTTGTAATTTCTTGTAAAAGTGGATTATATGAAATTAAGAAATCCAATTTTTCTTAATTTTTTTAAATTAGAATACATAATTTAAAGATAATATTAAAAAATAAAAATATAGGAGTATTATTATTATTATTTATAATTATCAAGAACATTTTATGAAATACAAGAAAGATACCCACCACTGCTTATATTTGCTTAAATAATGCAGATATAATATATACCCTTTTCACGTACATTGATCCGAGATCGAGATGCTTCTCCTGAGAGAAGTGCCGAAACATTTAAAAAAAATCAAAATTTACTTTTTTTTTAAAGAACTTTGTTCGAGCGTGACACTGCTAGTTACCCTTTAAGAGCCTATGGACAGTTTAATGAGCCCGTCCCGTTATCTAAGTCGGGTCGACAAATTTTCATTTTACGAACTAACTAATCACAATTATTCGTCATTATGGGGTCCCCCCAACTCTAAGAGATCACCGCAAATGATCGTGCCCGAAAATATAGAGACCCGGTCGATTGCGAGCCAATCATTTTGTCCTTTCGTCCTTTGATACCACGCCGCCGAGACAGACCGACTAAAATTGCCCCGATCTTTGATTAAAAGATTTTACTCACTCATAATTCTATTCTAATATAAATTAATTAAAATTTATTTTTATCAGTCATATAAAAGCTCATGAATATAAAAAAAAAAAAATTATAGTATTTTAAATATTAATGTTAAAATAATTCAACTGTATCATTCCTCATCATTTATTTAATGTAAAGGGAGGTGATGAGAAAAATAATCAGCTTCATAATCGCGAATTTGTCCCTTCTGATCCTTTCCCCGAGCGATATCAGGGGGAGTGGGGCCCGGTCCATTCTTGCCTCATTCGACACGATTGTAAAGCTCAAGTCCCAGAAAACACTGCCAAGGAAATCAACGCCCATGATCACGACTTGGATCCGGTTGGTGGGGGGGCCCCCGTTGCGGTCGTTTGGGGGGGATTCATTGCTACGCATGCACCAAATCCCCGGCACTGCAATTCCGCACGCCACACGGCCTACTTCATTCCCCCTTTCGGCCGGTATGCTTGGTATCCATAAATTCGACTCACTCTTTAATAATCTGTACTTGAATCGAGTCGGTTTAATTGACCAGAGCCGGTTCTTCCATCGTCGATGTTCGGGTTTATTTCGGTATCGCTTTTTGTCCCCTTGTCAAGGAGTTGGTGTCCTCCTTAATGCGTTGTCTATCCTGAAATTGGGGCCGGACAAGATTCTTAACGAACCGGCCGGTCTAGGGCGGCCATTGCCAACTGAACGATTTAGATTCCAAGTCCATTTCAGGGAAAATGAGTGGGAAGGTAAGGCGCACTGAATGATGCGGACAGCTGAACGATTTAGATTCAGCATCATTCAGTGGTCCATCAACCTCGGAGATAGACCAGTGCTGTCCAAGTCCCGGAAATCTCTTGGATCCGCTCGTCGTCCTCGACCCTCCATTCGGATCGGATGGACGCGCTTGTAAAATGGACCGAATGTGCAGCTGTTGACCACCCGAATGAATCCAAATGCACCAACATTAACAGTCTCCTCCATGATAGTAACTATTGATTAGTTTTTGGATGCTGTTGATAATGTTTATTGTATCGTGGAAAAGGAGAAGATAAGTAATCAGTACCACAGAGCTGCCTGACTTGACTGAACTAAAAGGGCAAAACATCTGTACCTTCATGCATTCTCTTCTCTTGTGCCTCTGTCCTTTGATACCCAAAATCTAACCAAGTTTAGTAATTTCCATTGAGTCTGATCAACTTATTAAGATGTAGAATTCTCAGTAACATGGGTTTTACCTACCTAGAAGACTCTGATCAGAGACCTTGCTTGGGGGCAAGATGAACCGAATCACCTCGACTAAGGATAGGCTACCGCTCATCATTTTTTATGTGGGCCAAGTTTGATTTCGAGCCCCATTAGAGCTTAGGCTTAGGTTTGCGGAGGCCCATTACTCCCAAAGGCCCAATGAACCTTACCTACTGCCGAGTTGCGGGTTTAATTAATTAACCACTGTTAGATTCGCAGGCCGTGGAATTGGGAGGGAATGAGCATCACGAAATGGAGCCCAATAATTGCAGTCCAAGGACAGGATTTTTTTCTTTTTGGGTTTCATTTCAGGCTCTCCAATGCGATAGCTTGTCTTGACAATTTGCCCTATTGCACCTTATGATTGCGAGGGATTACAAATCAAAATGTCCCGCATGAGCAAGCGGGCGCTAATAAGAGCACGAGACGAGTGATTGTGGCTGTTGGATGGCTACTTACTGCACCTGTCTCACTGGTCCTTCAGTCACACCGTACCTACTAATCGAGGTTCGATCATCCGTGGCTTTCTCCTAGGAAATAGAGGAGCCCTGACCCTAAAATAGACAAGAGGAAGACCGAGACAGATCGGCACATGAGATCCTTTAAGTCTAGAACAATATTATCAAAAATATCAGAACGAAAGGTCACGTGGGAAGAAATACAAAAAAAAAAAAACCTAAGCTCTCTCCACAAAACTGATGGAGTTTGGAATAATTTTTTCAGAGAGAAAAGAAAGATAGGGATCACGTGGAGGCACGTGAGATAGCCATAGGGCTCGCGTGCCGGCGTGCTCCCTCAAAATTGCTTTACATTAAAATTTTTATAAAAAAAAAGGCCCAATAAGAACGGAAAATGTTAAAAGCGGGCCACGTGGGACCCACGTGAGCCGCTGTCCCTTCTGACTTACTTTTCTGACATGCGTGTCAGTTCGACGTGTTCGGTCCTCAGACATGTGAGGCTCCCAGCCACTTTTTCCTCTCTCTCTCTTTTTTTTTTTGGAGTTTTCCCACATCTTTTTTTTTCTTAGTATTGTTTTTCTCCTCTCTCTCTCTCGAATTAATTATTTTTTTTACCATTTGATTCACTCTTAAATAAAAACAATAAAGTATAATCCGGCTCCATCCGGCCCAGCCTAGCCCAGCCCTGACAGATAAATGACGAGTTAGATGACGTGACAACATGGCAGTGGGACCCACCTGACTTCCGTACGGGCATTCGATCCCCAGATCACGTTCTCGGCCTCACGACATGGCTTTTGTGCCCTCGGGGATGCTTTGGTATCATGTCGCTTTTGTCCCTTTGCACTTTTCCATTCGATGAACCAAAGTATATATATATATATCTCTCGCAATCTCACTATTCTTAATCTCATCTCATCGCCTTGACCGGCCTCAATAATTCACGTGGGATGGCCCGGTAGCATCCCTTCCCAAACTTTCCAACATTGAATATGACATGTGGTCATGAATCTTATCGTAGGGACGGACAGCATATTGAGACGTTGAATTTTTATTTTTATATTTCATTAAATGTAAAATGCTTACAGATATTTATAGGCCTCATGAGGCAGAAGGTTGCACGCACCTGTGGAGGGGGAGCGAGTGTCTCAAGTCATCTCAAACTAAAAAGGCAAATTCTATAGTCAGTCACGTGAATCGCCCTTATTTATTTTGTCCCCCCGAATAATATGTATAATTATATTAACCCTTAATTATATAATTTTATTTTCTGAAAAACTGTTTAGTAAATATATTATGGAAAATAAAATAAGAAAAAAAAATGGGATTTTAATGCTTCCCCCGTAGCGGCCCGCCCGCCTGCCCACCCAATTAGTTGCTGTGGTGTCGGGTCTCCCTGACCGCTTCTGCGGCCTCCTGTCACGTGTCAGATGTCTGATCCCTTTGCTTCAACTTTTATTGCTTCCCACCAATTTACGCTGTTGCCCTCGACATTTGTCCCTACCTTCCAATAGGACGCAGGTCTAAATTGTCAGCGGAGTCGGTCACCATAATCTGCCGCACTTATCCGCGGAGCCCACATTGTACGCGCCCCTGGTGTTAGCGGGGGGTGTACAAGGAAATTCGAAAAATCTTCGACTGAAAAGAAAATTGGATCGTATTTCAGGTATAATTTTCCCTTTCACATATAAGATATTCCCATTTTTAACGTTTTGACCATGCTCTTCCTTTCTGGGTTGCTAACTCGAGTATGGAATAGTCGAACTGACCAATAATCCCTGATTCAAATTGCCAGAGTGCTCTAGGCTCGACTCTGGAGGTTCTGCTGGATACCATTTGGGACCGGTGCAGTGTCACTGCATGAGAAGGAACTATCCGTGTTAATGATATGATTACATATTAATCAAATAGAATGACAAACGTGAATTTAAAAGAGAAATGAGTATTATTACAGGTAATTTTAGATTTTTAAATAAAAATATATATAAAATTTATGATATAGTTGAAAGAAAAAACGAGATATATATATATAGAGAGAGAGAGAGAGAGAGAGAGAGAGAGAGATGGACAACAGAGACAGAAGTGTGGATAGGAACAAGGTCAGCTGAAGAATGGAACCCTGTCTGTCAGCCCCCTCCGGCAATCTTCCATGAGATGCTTCGCATTTTTGTTTTATATATATTATGTATTTTTTTCTATATATTTATAATTTTTTAATTAACTTTATGATGCAAAAATTAGAATAAATTTACATATTGGTATCTCATACTTGATACTGTAAACACTTTAGTCCCTACTAATTTTTTTATTACAGTAAAGACCCAAGTATTTAATCATATTTCATCATTTCATTTTATGGGTAGAACGATCATAAATTTTTTTATACGTCACACTTAAATATGCTCAACAACACGTAAGCTTAAGCATTATTATTTAATCGAAAAATTAATAAAATGATGGGCATTTAGGTCGGAACAAGGGTAAAATAAGGTATCAGGACATAGCTATTGGCTAAATAATAATGATTTACTACTCAATGGCCATAGACTCCATAGTAACACTTAGAAAAAAAGAAGAAGGAAGTATTGAATTCCTTAAAAAGCAGAGTTGGATTGTTCTGTTTATCACATTGTCGGAGGGGCTGAAAGTTGGAGTTTTTTCCCATAGGATGATAATTAGCACGTGGCATACTTTGCTAAATATGTTGTCGGATAAATTTTCAGCTTTTTTCTTTTTCTTTGTTTTTTTTTTCCGGTTCCCCCGATTTTTTTTCCCTGCTTTACATTTCCAAAGCAACAAAACACAACTGTCTTTTTAACACTTTCCAGATAAAAAACTGAAAGCTACTTGGCTAGAGGGACGGATGCAGTGCAGGTTGTTCTGTCTCTGCCACAACTGGGTCCTTTCCCATTTTCTCTTTTAATTATAATTCAGGATAAATAAATGTGAGGGGGGTGCGAATTCATTAATTTATAGTTGTCTTGGAATTTTTTCCTCTCTTTTTTTCCCCTTCTTGGTGGGCATCTACTGTCTTTTCTTAAGGGTGTCTGTATCTCAAGTGCCATAAGGCTTCCCCCCACTGGCCATAAACAAACTTTGGCAGGCTTTCATGTCAGATCAGAAGAAGCCACTGTCAAAAAGCAAGCTAAACAGAAGAAGGAGGAGTGCTCAAAAACATGTGGGTAATTCAGTCATCGGACAGTTCGGTGATGAGGTTAAATAGGAAGCTAGTTATGTATTCGGGGGACACACTTCCGGAAGAGATCTTTATGGGATGATTCAGATGTTGGATTGTGGAATTTTATGTTGTCAAGCCATTGTCCATGAGACTCCACAGTCCCATCATCATTCGTTACTGCTCACAGTGCAGTGAAACCTGCTCACTCTGGTTAAGACAAAGGAAAAATGAAATAAATAAGGAGGAGGGAAGAAAGGGGGCATTTTCTGTGAATTTTTTGGTGGGGAGGTTAAATTTTTCACAGAGAAACTTTCTCTCACTTCTCATAGCACAAGTCACCAAGCCAAACACGGAATACCCCTCCCCAACAAACAATATCTTCCTTTCCTGTCTCTCTTTCTATGGACTTGCATCTGAAGCAATGGAGAGACCAGCAGCAGCAGGGGGAGTCAGAGGCAACAGGACCAAAACAGCCGCAGCAGCAGCAGCATTCATCTGGTCCCTCTGCTTCCGCTAATGCTGTAAAGATACCAAAACTCATCCTTGAATCCCCTTATTCCCAGTCCTCTTTCTCTTCCACTGCTGCATCTGCTGGATCTGCTACAACCACACTGCCTTTGTTTGTTCCCGAAGAAGGAGGAGGACGACAGCAAGAACAAGAAGGACAAGAAGCTGCTCATCCTTTCACCAAATCCACCAACATGTCATCAGCATTCCCTTCTTCAGATCAGCACTCGGTTCCCTGCAGATTTCCCAGTACTTGAGCTGTTCCTTTCTTTTCCCATCTCAGCTCACTTCCTCCAGTTCAAACTGTGTCTGCTTAAACTCACTTTCCTTTCGTGGAATTATTGATAGGGGATAGCAGTAATAGCAGTAACTACAACATGGGGAGCTATTTTAGCTGGGCTCAGTGGCAGGAGCTGGAGCTGCAGGCGTTGATATACAGATACATGGTGGCAGGCGACACTGTGCCGCCTGAGCTGCTTCAGCCCATCAAGAAGAGCCTCCTCATCCATTCTTCTCCTTACTTCTTCCATCCCCACTTCCCTGCTACTCAGTACCCTGCTCCTGCTGCTTGTATGCCCCTTGATTCCCTGATAATCTCTATCTATTACATTCTTCATCGATGCTTGCAAAGATTTTCTCAATATAGAGCCTCTTGGTCTGAGTGCTGCCTACTTAGTGCCACCTGACAGTAAGAAACGTTGTCGGGCTTACTCGTTGGGAAGTGTTTTTAGTATAATCAGTTTACTCCCTCATAACTCCAAGTCCAGGCTCCCTATTGAATATTCACTGATCAAATTGAATTAATTGTTATTCGTTTTTTGAAGTGTTGCACTCAGGTTATTGGGGGAGAGCGGCCATGGATCCAGAGCCCGGGCGGTGCCGTAGGACTGATGGCAAGAAGTGGCGGTGCTCAAGGGACATCGTGGCTGGTCAGAAGTACTGTGAGCGCCACATGCACCGCGGCCGCAACCGTTCAAGAAAGCCTGTGGAAATCCCCACCCCCGTCACGACCACCACCAGTGCCTCCCTTGGTGGCACTTTCAAGGCTGCGGGCTCCTTCGGGGTAGCAGATGCCACTTCCCTCTCGGCCGTGGCCGGTGGAGGCGGCAGCCATTTCTCTCTCTCGGGTTCTTCGCCCTCATCATCTATTGATCTCCTCCACCTGGATCAGGGGTATGATCGCATTTTTTCCTTGAGTTTTACGTTTGGCAAAATGCTTGGTCTAGAAGGGACAAGAATCAGAACATCTCTACTGAGGGCCAGAATTTATTCTCTCGTTCTTTATTGCTTCTGATGTTTTAGCGATATTGTGGATCTGATGGCATCTCAATGGGTACTGTAGAGTTGATCTGGCCAATTTCTAAATTGATGCTTCTAGGAAAACTTTTAGTCTCTGAAGGAGAACAATATCACTACGGCAGTACGCTTCTGACGTTGTGCTCTGATCAGATTTTACGACAAGAGGCCTCAGGATGATGCCTTCTGATGATGCACCTAGAGAATAATTACATGCCACATTTGCAGATGATGCTGTTTCATTACTTCTTGGTGGTCAAGATTTTTCGCTGAACACTATGGGCGTTGTGTTTTCTTGCAGTTACTCATCAGAAGCAAGAGACGGGAGTAAAGGAGGGTTACTCGGAGGCCAGAATCAGGACGACGGCAGGAACGATGGGCACATCCTGCGCCATTTCTTCGACGACTGGCCTCGGTCACTGCCAGAGTCCGATAATGTGGGTGGCCCCGCCGACTCGTCCACCTGCCTCTCGATATCAGACGTGTCCCTAAAACTTTCCACTGGCAACGGCAACGAGCCTAGCACAAATCCCGGCCGCGATCAACCGACCGTGGGTACGTGGGCTGCTGGGTGGGGCTCAAATCAGGTGGCATCCATGGGGGGACCTCTTGCCGAGGCTCTAAGATCATCGTCGACTACAACGCACTCGTCTCCTACAAGTGTCCTGCACCAGTTGCCACGTGGGCTGGTCTCAGAAGCTAGCTTTATCAGTAACTAAAGGAATTACTACGACTCGGAGCCAATTTGATTGGCCGTCTCCTCCACGCCCGTTCTCTCTATAAATTATAGTGTGCTTGTGCAAGCTGTTGAATTTGCATTCCTGTGATGATATTTTGTATAAATACTCAGTCGCTTGTCTCATCGGTTATCTTTTAGTTTCTTGAAGTTCATGGTTCTCTGTTCTTTTCGTTGAGGGACGCAGCAGCAGCGTAGGCAAAATCCCCGCGGTTCAGGCTGAATTGCTTGCGACCTTTGACATGGATTCGTGTTGCCCCTACAGCTGAGTAAACACAAACTATACGCTGAAACTACCTAAATATACAAAGGTACTACGAGCAAAGGCATTCAACCTAAGCAAAGTTGGTTTACTCTGACATGCTCAAGATAATGCAGGCAGTTGTTCTGTGGTCTTCGGTGTCAGTCTTGTAGTATTCGTAGTGGTAAGGTTTTGCAGCTTTTACCTCTTCAGCGCAGATCCGTCTAACCTCTGCTTGAGTGCATCCCATCCCCTTTCATCCTTTCTTTAATCATAGGAAGCTCCTCAAGGTAAATCGAAAATTGGATCTTCCTCCGGCACAATTTCGTCTTCTACACGGGTGTAGACCGCAGCAGTTCTGCAGGGTGCATGTACTAGGAATGAGCGAGGTCGTTCATCATACCACCCTTCCTGTAGTCAGAGACACGAATCTTCAGAAGCCCAATAGGGATTTGGGGGATCTTCAATTCGAGAATGAGTTCTCGGGAATAATCTTACAGAGGTGAAGAATTCTGCCATATGACTGACCCTACCATAGCCTTCAAATAAGAAAAGCATCCGAATCCAAGACAACCTAAACAGCAGAAGAGCGTGAAGGATGGTCTACCAGTAAAAACTTCATAAGCAAACTATTAAACACAAATAAGGCAACATTTGTGAGAATACCTTATACTTTCCAGGCTTTAAGCATCCAACACGGTAGTCAGTGTAGCTATTGTTCCAATGGATATTGAAGACAAAGACGAGGTTCCCTCTCCCAAATACGATTACCCTATCACGTTCATCTTTTCTTGATATATATCGTGCTCAGATGTCATGAACCGCATGTATCAAAATTGGATAACCATCACAGGGAAAAAAAATGTGAAGAACAAACTTTGAATAGCATTTGGGATGCTGAACATTGTTTATGGACAGGGGAGGATCACACAAAGGTTCGAGTGTGTCAGAAGATAATCAACCCAATATACAACAAAGGAGAACTAAGCATGATAGCTCTAACTAACACATATGATATCATCTAATTCAGACAAAGAACAGATCCACACATAGCACAAAAGTTTTTTCCGGAAAGCACCCTCAAGCATTACTGAATCGGCCCGCCCGGTAACATGTTACACAAAGTAAACTGAACTCTGGAATGGTTATAGAGCAACTGAAATTGAAATATTAGCTAATTAATTATGAGACATTTATCCAATTCTTTTGTTGGAACAAATTTCTTATGTAACTTCTAGTCCCATGGTCTGGACTCCTAACTACATTCTGCAATTTTCAGTGGCCATTATATACTTAGTATATTCTCGCTTGCAGCATTACCTATATATATATATATATATATATATTCTCTGTATCTGAATTGCAATAAGATACAGTGATTGAAACATAGGACTTAAATCTGCATAAAATGAACTTACACCATAAGCTTCCTCAAGATGCTGCATTGCTTGATCAAATTCTTGCATCCCCCGATATCTTAAGTAATCAGCATCACCCTAAGCGTGTACGTAAATATGATTCCACAAATCAAGAGGAAGTAAAAAGGGGGAAAATGTAAATTCCAATGAGATCATCCACGTGTAAAGCTTCGATTTGCAAATGCAACATTTGACAATTCTAATTTCAGAATAAAAGGACATCCCAAAGTTAAGATGATATACACAGCTGAAAATCAAATATTTTTGTAAGATCTATTTCTGCATGAATTTAAGACAGTTCAACATAATATGAAAGCCACACAGAAACTGACAAGGTATGAACTCACTAGATCAAATCTGTGCTGGCATTTATCGTAACTGAAATTGTTCCCAGGAATCACTGTGCCATTTGGAAGATGTTGATCGCCCCTCGGAAAATCAATCCGTTCTATAGAATCAAACAGCACAAAAGGCCATTTTTTTTTATAACAATCAAACCAATAGCATCAGATAATAAATGCGAGAACTCAGATTTTGTAACAAAATATGCAGCTGGGAAACCTTACATGGATGCCCAAATTCATTTCCCGTAAAATTCAAGTACCCTTCTCCACCCATTCCCATGGTAATGATGAGCCTGATCATCTTGTGTAGGGCTATTCCACTGTCTATAACTGGAGTTGAAGGTCTATCCAAAGCCATGAACCCAGCATGCAATTTCTACTAGCTAAATGAAAGACATATTATGGATTTATTTTCTTAATAGGAGAGGCAAGAAAATTCCATGTCTCTCTCGAGTATTTCAATCATTATCACATTTGTTTCCTGGACCTTCAACGTCTTAAACTGACTTTCTTTCTACCTTGTCCATCAACCAGAATGCAATAGTTTTATCGCCAACTAGGGCTTGGTCATGACTCTCAGCATACATACGCAATGCACTTCTCCAACCACCTTCTGTTGGTGAGAGTGTTAACGATGTCCCCCAATCTCCAACCTTCATCCCGTTTTCTGTAATAGTTATTAATCAGGATAGATGCAAGAAATGCAGTTTCAGACTAATCTTCAAATTTCAAATAACTCATCCAAAACTATATGATTCTTCCAGGAGCAATAATCTGAAGGTTTTACTGGCAAGAAAATAGAACATGTAAAGCATGATAAAAGCAATGATAACAAGCCACTGTTGATGGGTAAGTTGTTCTGAAGTCCTTTCTCTACAGATCATATTCGCTATTATGATCTTCTTCAAGAGGAAGTTAAGAGATGTTGCCACAAGCAAAGATCACTCCCAATCACGGAGAAGCTAAAGAACAGTATATAACAGAATTTAGGTAGAATTTATCTGTTTTTCTTAGGGCGAGAAGTGGGCAGGAAGGAACAGACTAGAATACAACCTTATGTAAAACAGATTATGGACCCACTTAATGTTGCATATTCTGTAAAGTACCGCTATTTGTTCATACATCACTTCTAAATTAAGAAAGACAACTCAGTATGGTTCACTTTCTTATACCATGACAGCACAAAAGTGAAGAGGCAAATCCCGTATGAAAATAGTAAGGCTCTCGAATTGGATAATATAACTACATTAAATCAGAAATCAGCGTATCAGAGGCAGGACAGCTGATGACATACTTGAGAATTTCAATCCATTTATCAGCTATTGCCATATGCAGGCAGTAATCAAATCCCACTCCACCATCTTGGACGGGAATGCAAAAGGTTGGCATTCCACTAACCTGTATAAATAACACCACAAATTTAGATAATCATGATAAACTAGAGATAGAATAAAATGACAATATCAAAGCCTATACTTCAAGAGTTTCATGTTATATTGTTGTCTGCTATCACTCCTGATCATTATCATTAACTTCTAAAACAGAATTCATGAGCTGTAGGGATCTAACAATGCATTGCATGAGAAAGAACAAAATCAGCCTGTTCAAGTTCCTTCCACAATACTCTATAGTTTAGAAGAAGGTTCTTTTCTTTTATATCATGCAACATCTCTGGTTTGTTTACAAAGAAACTGATTTAAAAGAAATAAGAGGATCATCTCTTCCCTTATTATTTCACATAAAGAATTTTAAAGGGCTCAATATTCTCTAATTGATTTAAAAGGAAACCATTTCAAACAGAGATTAGTTGGTCTTCTCTTCCCTTCTCATTTCATGTCTTGAGTTTTAAGGCACCATGATAATATAGAAAGGGCATTTAGTAGACAAATAATGAGAGTATATGTTAAAATTAGTAGCTAAAAAATACAAATATCCCACATTCATGGGCTGATTCTTAATAAAGTAATATAACCAATAATGTTTAAAATGCTAAGGTTGAAAATATATATATTAATATGACAGCAAAATGTCATGAACAAAGCTAATGAAGCAATTGAACCAGTCAGAAGACAGCACATAATCATACGTACAAGGTCCAATATGAATTCATAAAAGGATTTATTATATATATGAGTCATGCGACTGGAGGCACGATTTCTTTGGATCTTAAGTACATCATTATGGCAAGAAAAAGTTAGAAAAAAAAAAAACAAAAAGGAAGAAGAAGAAGAAGAAAGAAAAGAAAATGACTTCAAAGAGAAAAGAATGCAATGTGTTTATCCGGTGAACCAAATAAAAGTCTTCTTGCTCCAGAATTCTCTCTCGAAGGTGAAGATAATCCGTCATTCATTAAAGATGAGATGCGTGCTAGAATGGGACACAAATGTTCACATTGTAGTATATCAGTAAAAAGGACGGAAAAGATAATAATCATGAGATTAAACACGTGTTCTGTACCGGGCTACTAATTCCAATGTGTGATTCATACATTATGAGCATAGTTTTAAAAATCAAACCGGGCCGGCTGGTTAGACCGGTTCAACCAGGAACTGGCCATTCACCCAGTTCAGTTCCTATAAAAGACCCAATTTCACCAGTAGCTTGTACAGAATACTTGATCCATGCAGGAATGGAATCTTTAATACCAGATGGTGTATCCATTCGAATCTAAAAGTCCAGTAAATAATGAATAGTCAGTAGCAAGGACCTTAAAGCACTGCTGAGTGGAAGATACCAATCTTGCTGGTAAGTGTAGAAACACTGGCTAATGTTCAGAAAATGGTAGGATAGAAAGAAGAAACTCAGTTAACCTATTCTTTTAATTGGTTACACAAATTCTCAAGCGTAAGCATATTTCTCATTGATCAAGTGCACTGTCTATGCTATTAGTTTTCCAATTCTATCACTGCAACATAAGTCATATATAATCTCTTTTCTTACCACACCACGCTTACTCCTATCTAAGATTCAGCACAAATGCAAAAGATTACTGATAGAAGTGTCTATTTGTTTCATTTTTATCTATCCAATGTTATCTGGGTCTTCCCTCCTAAAAGATACTCCGATCATAGAACCCATTGGTTTATTGGATGGCTAGTTACAAGATAGCTATTTTCCCCAGAACAGACTTCTCATTTATTTAAAATTTAGTCAAAGGAAAAAAGTGACAGAAGGAAAGACCCCCAACCCAATTGTCTCTTGCGAGACACCTGTATCATGATGGTAGCCTACTTTAAAAAATGGTTGATAAATAAGGCCATGCAAGACTATACCTTCACCCTCGAACCATGTGAAATAGCTGGGGAACCATCTGTATTATTTGGCAAAAAGATCTCCCATACCCCATATTCCTTCTGTTTGCAAGCAATTGTATCACATAAACAGCAATTCAAACAATGCAGAAGTGTACAAAATCCAAATATATTGATGATAAGTGAGTTTGAGAAGGTTGTGCTAAAGGCAGGAAATATATCATATGCTTTGCAGCATGAGATCATCATTAGATCATAGCTCAAATAAGTGCAAAATAGAAAATCCTTAAAAGATGCCTCAGAGTTTTACAGGAAAATTCCTAAAATGTCCACCAAGACTGATTTATTGGGGAAGAAAATTTTTCCATAGAAATGCTAGTATGACAAAGCAAGGTAGATAATTGCATGTACCCGGGTCATTATACCTGCGTTAGGATTCCAATTGTTAAAATCTCCGGTCAGTGCTGCTGACTGAAAATGCATAAGGAGTTAATTTGCTAGTCAGAGAGAAAGTGGCAGTATACTTTGACAACCACCCAAATAGTTTATTCACTTTTAAAAGAGCACTAGCTGCAATCAAAAGGTTAGCGCACAGCAAGTGGAGGCTACCGCTCGAAAGCCTACGTGCACGTTATGTTAGCACTTGTAGTTTTTTCGTTTTCAATCAAACTGGACAATTGTTATATAAAAAAAAAAAACTCTTGTTTTTGAGATGTGGTGGCATCCCTTGTCCATTCAGCCGAAAGAAGGACACCCCTTGCCGTGGACAAAAGGGTTGCCAGAGTAAATACATCTCCATTATCCCTATTTGCCAACAAAAAGGGAAAATGTCGTTCAATGATTAAGTAGAACACACCTTTGCTCTAGGTGCCCACTCCCTGTAAGTTATGCCTTCAGCACTGTAAAACAGAAGACAACACATAGCAATCACGCTAACTCAACAACAATGGCTGAATAAAAAAGCTTCAAAGATGCACAATATGCAAACAGTAATATAGCTACCTGCGAGTAAAGCCAAAATTTTCATATCCCCGAGAGAACTTCTCCAATTCACCATCATGTTTGTCAATTTCTTCACGCAGTGTTCTATACTGACCATATCTGCAGTTTGAATGATTGCAACAGACAGAAATTATGGGAAAAAAAATCTAAGTGACTTCTTGTAAACACAGATTATCTATCAAATCACGGGAAAATAACATAAACAACATAAAGCAAAGTTTCCATTGGGAGCTTAAACATAATTCATCCCCTCCCCTCATTGCATTTTGTTATCTCTGATATGCTATAGGGGGATAATCATGCTATGGAGAATTTGGTGAAGATAATGAATGCCACAGCCAGCAATTTCAGCATCAAGTCTTTAGTTCGCATTCTGTTCTTTTAACACTTCAACAGCATGAGTATAATATCACGTCTTGCATCTTACCGGTAATCAGGGTGCTCACGGAAACCCATCAACATTGGATTTATTTCATAAATTCTCTCCCCTAGACCAGGAGGAGGAATGGTTCTTTTTCTTAATTCCTCCTTTTCAAGAGCTGCAACATCAATTACTGGAGTAGATTGCTCTGCAACTCCAGATGAATCATCACCCTCTAAAGAATCTTGCTGTTCTTCATGTCTCCTCTTTAACTTCCATGGTTAGGTCAGCTGTGTCATGAATCACCTAGATGGACAACAATAAATTACAATGGGTAAATAAGTGATTAGGTTTCTTCTGCTTGCATTTGGAAGAAAATTCATGAGTCCAAAGAAAAAAGTCTAGAAACTATTCTGGGATTGAAGACCATGTAATAGAAAGCACAACGTGAAGAATAGGCAATTGTTAATAAATTGGGAGATTAACTAGGGGTTCACACAAGAAAAGATAAAGCAGAAAAAGAAATGCTGTCTGCACAAGTTTCAATGTTTGCAAAGCCTCGAGGACCTATGCTGCATACACTGATGAGCAAAAGCTTTGCAAAGCTCAAATGCAATAAAAATAAAATAAAATTCACCAGAGAAACCGTAGAATAGGGGCACAACTTCAGTTTTGTTGTTGATGATAAAATTATTTGTAAAACATTGACCCAATAGTTTGACAATAAAGTAGTGTGTAAAGGGGTCAAAAAATGCCAACTACCTAAAATAAGAGTTGATGAAGCTGCAATTGTTCTACCACCTAAACTTTTCTAAGATAACAAATTAGACATCAAGGGATGAACTCTCGAGGAAAATGATGTGTTTGCATTATTCGGGAACGAAGTGAAATCTTCTTCCTAGGTTAGAATGCAGATCCATGGTCAGACTGATCAAAACCAATTAGTTCAGAGACAATTTAAAGGAGCCTCAAAATCCTTTGTTGTGGCTCAAATAGAATTAACCACAATAGGAAACTATTGTTGATAAGATCTATTAATAGATAAAAACAAGGAAAAAAATCCTAGTATTGGCAGTTCAGCTTTTCCGACTGTGAAGTTACTTGGAAAACCTTTACAAAAGAAAGAAAGATGCCATAAAAAATCTGCTGCAGAGAATCTAATTGTTCTCTAAAATATTAAAAGCATGATTCCAAAAATTTCATCACTCTGACGGCCAGGAACAAGGGCCCTCTCTGGTGCAGCCACCGACAAAGAAGGGTCACGATCATATGAAAACTTCTCAGCAAAAACCCTCTCTACAAACATGCACAAGTTTAGCTATATATATGCAGGATCAAGAGGAGACATAGACAAAAGAGAACATATAGAAACAAAACCAAACTCACATACAACATGAGCTTGTGAAAGGAAAATGAGATTTCTATGTACAAACAGTGGAGAGAAGAAGCCAAAAGGATGATCTTTCACACCCAAATTTGAAAAGTACATAAAAAAATAATAGAAAAAAAATCAGTAGGGAGGACATGTTCAGATCCACCTTGGTCGATTCGTCTGATCACCTTCCAGGCGGCTTAGCACATAATTATCTGTATTCATACTTGGTGCAGAAGCCTTGATAGTTTTATGTGTATAAGAATAGAATATTTTCTAATCTACAAGCATATTGCATCATCGATAGAACAAAATTATGTTTTGAACAGCTTATGGTGATGGGCACCCGCTTATGACAATGTCGCACGGCTACTCTTGGGTCAAATGAAAACAAGACATCAGATCAGATAATCATCACTACTTATTATTTTAAAAAACGAAAAAAAGAAGAAGAGAAGAACCTCTTCCGCGCTGCGATAAAAATCTTTCCAGTTTTCTGGGCTTTGGATAGTGGACGACTCCTGTGAAGTGTAAATTATTTTCAGTCAACACAAAAACCAAATGTCAGATTTTCGGAGAACATCACCCAGACCACTGAAGACAGACATCATTGTTGCTTTCTGTGAGCAGACATAATCTTTTCCTTCCACCAATTCCAATCACCCACAAATGGGCCGAGTCTCTTACTCTGTCTTCACAATTCATAATGGTTGCCCTCAAAATTGTTTAATTTAAGGCAGAAATGGAGGGCCAGTGATCTATGTGGAGATTTGGTAAGGGGCCGAGATTCACCCGGCGTGAGAAGACGCCTAACTTTAAATCGATTCTTTCCTCTTTTCAGGTCCATGAGCGTAAAATCAGTTCTGGAAAATAATATTCGGAAGAATAACAGTTTGAGTGGAGGAGAAAGACAAAACCAAGAAACAAATGGCGCCCAAGAATGAATCACACTCAGCACCCAGTTCAGAGAGCACCGCTTTTTATCTTATAGGCGTCCACTGATCTAAAAGATTTCACCCGGTAAATTCTTTCTTTGTTATTGATTCAAACTAAAATGGGGACAAATGAAGGTAGAATCTGAACCAAAACAGAGTTCTTGAGCTGAACAAGTCGCGAGAGGAGAGATGGGAAAGTACGTGTAAGGTGGGAGTGCTTCCACAGCAAGAGGGAGACGCTTCTGTCGCCATGGACGAAGCCCGCAAGAGAAGATGAGGGAGAGGACGACTCATGGACTGACGGCAGACACGGGAAACGGATCCCGGACACACCGTACACCATCTCCTCGACTGTTAGTCAACCAATCACCTTCTTACTCTACTCCCCCTCCGGCAGAGAGAGAGAGAGCAGAGTAGAGCTCCAAGTGAACGGGCCCGAATGGGGAGAGAGAGGCGCAGAGAGATTATGGCGGGGGACGACAACGGCGAGTAGCCAAGAGGGCAACGGAGCTGGAGCACAAGGCCGGTATACGTGTGGGGTGGTGAGTTGCATGGTGAAGGGGACTCGGGGTGGCGGGCCAGGGGAAAGTGAAGGAGCGGATGAGAAAGGAGAGGGCCACGGCTATCGTTCCCGATTTCTTCCGACGGCATCCCAACTGTTCTGCGATTACGGTATTCCCATCAACTTGGCCACATGCAAACAGTGAAATTACGCTTACCTCGTCAACCCATCACGAACCAAGCTATCACCAGACTTTGCAAGCTGTGACTTTGGTCTGATTTCAATGCAATTTACTAGCCGTGTCGAGCTCGGTCTCGTGCTTCCGATTCCGGAGAGCGAAAGGGCCTTTTTCGGGCTGCTGTCACCTCTGAGGATAGTGTTCTCATGTGTTAAATTCCTTTTTCAACATTCACCATTGTTTTTTAGAACCAGAATATTAGTACCCGTTGATTAAAAAAAATTATTAACATATTCTTTTCCATTCTTGAAAAATGAAGAATAAATTATGAATAATAATAAGATTTGCCAAATTCTTGCCACGTTTTGGTCCGACAGGCACCACGGTTGTTTTTCCATCCTGAAAGGAACATATGCAATGCTAATGGACAATCACAGCTTGCAGGATCGAAAGTAGACCTTGACCCTTCCACGTATAGGGATTTGCCCATAAGAGGAACTCTCTTTTGAAGTCTTCACATCACATTACACCCAGATTTTTTTTAGGCACACAACTGCATGTGAAAAATTGGGGGTAAAATTGAAGAAGATAACGTAACTTAGCGTACGGTTCTTCCTCCTCTCGAAGAGGTGGAAGAAGTGGAAGAGTTATCGATTGATCAAACGCGACCCCAACAAGAACTTGACAGCTAGTGGATGTTCAAGATTTGACAAAAGATCTCACTGAGATACTTCTTTCTCTTAAGTGTGAAATTGCCGTCCATTATACATCGCCAGACGTATGGTTAGGGGATCGAAAGACAGACCACCAAATGGTCACTCCGGTGATCGACTAGCAGGCAAAGGTGCGATAAGAGGCTTATAGCGGCACATCAGACAGACATTTTTGCAGTCCCAAATATCATTCTCTCTGATACTGCGAGTAAATTCAGGCTCTGCGACAGAAAGGTTTGCAGCACAGAATGCTGGCATTCAGATGGTAGATGTGCATTAATGAGAAAGTAAACAGACGAGGGAACAAGAGATAGACCAAGTCTGAAACTATCCCAAAAACCATAGGTCAATCACAATAATGGACAGCTGTTAGTTCATAGATGCTCGTCATTAGAACCAATCAAAATAATCCATCTTCCTTTGTCTATGATGATCATTTGTAACCTGATCAATGGGGGAAGAGAGGACGAATACCACCACAGGACACTGATCAGACATGAATAGCAGGTTAACTCTAGCTCACGTCCTCAATCAAGGCTCAGCCAAGCACAGGCATGATACATAAGATTAATGATGATAGCTATTCATAAGAGCAGCTTACTCAAGACGGCTATTCAAAGTACAATACACATTCCAGGAATTAGGCAGTAAAAGGTGACCACAATTAGTGAAATACATTGCAATGAAATGATGCTAAAAATGATGTTACCCATGTAGGGTTTCCTCATAGGATGATTATGATCAATCAATCTCCACTAGCACAGCCCCTACATCCACAGTGAACGCATTCTATGACCTTCTCCTCCCTCAAATGCTTCGGCACCCGGCACACACAAGTCGTGGCAAAATTGTGGTCACGTGGCTGCATGCATCTTAAGCAGCAAAGCCGCTCGTAACCCGGCTGTAAAGCAAGGGAAAACTCATCAAACTTGCAGCCTTGAATAGAACATTGATGAGATTCAAAAAGCAACAGAAAATGAAAATTGCATGCTTAAGAGTATGACAACTGATGAGAATCATACCTTCTTCCACTTTGCAATCAGATTTCTGTCAGCGTAACCCTGATCCAAGCAGAACTCATACAATTCCTTTGATATTTCCTTCCTCCTATGATAAAGGTCAAAGATATAGCGGCTTTTCTGATGTGCTATCTTAAAGATGGGCCACAGAGCCTCACACTTCCTTCTACCATCATGGGGATCATTTTCGGCTGTTTACAGCAAAGGCATTTCCCGAGAATGAGTTTATGAAGAATAAGTATATAGTTCTGAAAAGAAACACTTGACTTAATCGCATCAAGCATTGCAAAAGAAAATTTTCTAGATGGAGAGGATACAACCTTCCCGCATCTTGGCTTGCAATTCACAAAGGGTCGGCTCAATTAGCTCCCATCCTTCTGGGTACTTCACACGGCTTGTTTTCACCTTAGGCATTTCTTATACCTGCAGTGCAGTCAAAAGCCACAATCATAGAGATTACTAGATCCAGAAAACCATCATGATATCATCAAAGATCCCAATTTCTCGTCCAATACAAAGGTCACAGGCAGGACACCGTGTTTCTCTGACACTATCAGGTAATTAAACAGCATGAGATTATTTGAGAAAAACTGCTCTTGAAAAGTGGCAACTTTGGATAACAGTTGAAATTACACGGTGTTAACACAATACACTCAAGTTCTCTTCCTGGTGTTTATTTAATTTGATTCGTTTGGTTTCTTCCTTTCTAAGTGGATTTGGAAAAAAAAAACATGGGGACAAATTCAAACAATTTCAAACTCTACGAACCAACCACAGCTAGACAACCTCGAAATATTAAGCACCAGAGTTTCTATAACTCTGTGGCAACATGAAGAAATCAACAAGATAATCCACATATAATTGCTCATGAGTCGACGCAAACGGTCCATTGGATCCCAAAACACAGGTTTTTCCCCCCTAATAGGAGACTGAATTGAACGATACAAACTATTGGCAGAAACCCTCGACATCCTGGGGCTAGATATTACACCGGAGCTCTAGGGCATGCAACAATAAATCGCATCAATAGCCAGCAGGAGTCGGAATTAACCATCGGAGATACTTGGAGAGAGGCAGTTGCTACCTTGAGATAGAAGAACAAAGAGAGCCGATGAGGGAGCTCCGGACGGACGGACGGACGGACGGACAAAAGCTCCTCGCCGCAGCCGCGCACTAGAATCAGCTAGCGTAGCGACGAACCCCACGAACGTGTTAGGGAGAGGGAGAGGATTTTGAACTCAACGTCGGGTAACGAAAGCTGCAGAGAAGGATCCGGGGGTCTAGAAAAGCCCGCCCAGTATAGGCCCATTAGGGCCCAATTCATAACCTCGGGCCGGCCCATAACTTCTCCTTTTCTCTCTCCTTGTTCCATTCCATTGTTTTTTCCACACAAAAAATTTGCGTATTAAAAAAATTCAGTAGATTGTAAGTTAAAATTGATATATTATTTAAATAAATTAAATGTTAAATAATACGGTTGACCCCAAATAAAAAAATTTGCATTCATAGTGAGTTAACCAAAATTTCTCTTGGCCGTATTGAACCCACCAAAATTGGACAATAAGAAAATTTTAAAAAAAGACAATTGAAAAAAATCACCTGTGGTTTTAATTACATTGTTACCCTTCAAGTTGACGGGAGACGGACAGGAACATGGTCGGTAGCTTCTTGGTCTTTGGTCCTCGTAGCGTACGAAAACAGTCTGGCGTGCCCATAATTACACCCACAAGTCAAAAAACAGCAGATATTTTATAAATATTGAATCTCAATTAATCTTTTATCCACCGACATGTAACATCATATGATATATTTATTATAAATAAATAAAGAAAGAAAGATTCACAAATTTATTGCGCAGATATTCAATGACGGATCCAAAAGGCTTCTTCAAGGGAGGAAAGGATAAGAATTTATGGCGATGAATTAAGTTAATAGGATAAAAATAAAAAAATAATAATTTTTAAGATCCGTATATTTTCCTAAGTTAGGGCACTTAAATCCAACCCTAAAAATGGTGTTTGGAGTTGGGAGGAGGCACAGTGGCACACCATTGGTTAGATACTAAGGACTGATTCAAAAACTTGCCTATGTTAAATTTTATGGTGGACTTATATTTAATGCATGTATGCCAATGTTCACTTTTAAAAAAAAATCTAAGTTTACAAGTAGTGTGCCCAACCTGAGTCTTGTACCTCTACTCTAATGAAAGAGCTAGAAGAAATCTCTGTTCAAGATTTAGTTATTGGTGCATATCCATCGCTGGTTTATGTAAAAGCCATCTTTTTAAATTAAGATAGGTAGAGATGTTAAATGGCCAATCTGGCTAAGAACCGGCATGTTAAAACTCGAAATTGGCACGGACCACCCCAAAACTGTCATGTGACCAATATTTTTTTTGTTAATAACCGGTCACGGACTGAATTTAAGAAATAAGCTCGTTAAACCAAATTAATTTAAAACATTTTCTTGGTGAACTAGTCTCAAACTATTAAAAAACCATCCCAACCCTCATGAAAATGGCTCGTACTGCCAAACTCCTTAGTCAAATTTTAATATTTTTTCAAAAAATATAATATTTCATTATATAAATAAAACANTAAATACATTATAATAAATTTTTATTTTTTTAAAATTTAAGTCGACTGATTTTTTCATCGATCAAGTCGGGACCTAGCCGATTCAACCAGATTTAACCTAATTGAAAGTGTAGTTAAGTTTTTATAGGAACCGGATCGAATGAGTGATTGTTCCTAGTTGAATTGGTCGAACTGGCTAACCTGGTTCAATTTTTAAAGTTATGATTTAACATTACACGGTAAGTGAGAAATTTTACTTCGCGTCCCCGCAGGGATTGGCTTGAGAAGACTTTAGAGGAAGGATCTCCCTCTTGAACTCATGAAATATAGGAATTATCTATATATATGTATATATATTAATTTTGTTAATGTCCTTATTAACCCTATCTTGAAATCAATTCACCCTCTTACAATCGTCTATTTTTTTTCCTTAATAGGTTTTATATGAGATTCGCCCCCTCTGGAGAGAATTTTTGCACCGTAGAGAGGTAGACTTGTCAAAAAATGGCATGCCACAAAAAAATCATGAATGGAACGGAATTTTTGGATCGCCAGATAATGTTGAGTTGTGCTGTGCTCGCTTGAAAAGTATTAAAATATCTACGAGAAAAAATTATAATTAATTAATTATATTTTAATAGTTATTTTAATATTTGATTATTTAAATTAATATAGTATTAAGATTAATCAATCAATTATACCACATAAAAATTTATTTTAAAATATTAAAGTTCTGAAAAGTTATTTTTATTTGATTTGGGAAAGGCTTCGGCCACCTAAGCACAAAAAAATCATACCAAGCCAATATTTTCGGGCTGATTGACATGCACGACCCAAAAATAGAACCATATTGTGCCAACATGGCTCGAAATCATCATATCAACCTAAATTGACAGGTTTATGCAAAGATAGGTGCACGAGATGGCACACTTTGTATACTATATCTATGCATAAATTGCCCTTATAAACCTACTTCCTCGTCGTATAAAATGTTATATTTCCCTTTCCCTCACTAGTAGGCAAGATTAGAGATGTTAAATAGGTTGGTTTAATTCGGAATCAACATGTCAAAATCTCAAATAGGTTTGGACCGCCCTAAAACCAATATGTAACTAGTTTTATTGAGCTAAAAGTCGGTTACGAGACAAGTTAGAGAAAACATGCGTGTTGAATTGGAATCGGCCAGCACGTTTTCTCATCGAACTGGTTTGAAATTATATGAAAATTATCCGGAGCCGTAATTGGCCCGACCACCAAAATCAACGATCAAATTTTAATATTTTTTCAAAAAATATAATATTTCATTATATAAATAAAACAAATAGTAAATTTATAGGTAACATGCAAAAAAATAAGTTAATTTGAAATCTTATTCATTTCATATAATTTAAAAGAAGAAGAAGAAAGTGTTGCAATTTACGGTTCGAACCGGCTTGCTTAAGATTGGTTCTGCACTAGTTCATAATTTTCAGAATTGTGGCTCGTAAAAGAACCGGCTCATAATGTGTTAATCGTAAATGAGTCAAACAATTTTATGCATGTTTTGAATTAACATCTCTAAAAATAGACATGAAAAGGGAAAAAAAAAAGAACAAAGTGAATATGCATGCGATAAACACATTCCAACCGCCCTGGATATGTTACAATGTTGATTATACATCCACGTTCTCCACGAGACCGATTAGACTCTGCTCCATATGCATACAATAGAATGGGTGCAAAAGTCCGAGCTCATCAGTGCCTCTACCTAAAATCACTCGTATTCTTAGGGTCGGTTAGATTCTCGGGTGAGCATGTGGCCGGTTTCTTATAAGCCTACCGCATAATTCAAATGTAGAATCCGTGTAATTTCTCGCAGCTCGATACATAATTTAATGTGGTATCGGGATCCACTGAGTTCTTGAACGCCGAGTCATATGCCAGCAATTTGCCGTGCGTCGTACTCAGGAGGCGCTCAAGTTGTGCATCTCTTCATGTGCTCTCGGATTCGCGTAAATACCATCTAGTGCGTTGACTCGACGACCATGTTGTTCATGTGGGGGAGATGTTAATATATATATATATATGGTACAGTAAGACTTTCAGAGATTCGAATTTGGACGGTAAACTTAGATGTCCACTGTAGTACTGTCAGCACGTGTGATTCACTAGCTCCAATTTGGCTGCAACACGCACACCCTTTCCACCGTGCCCTTACGATCAAGATTCACGCGTGTGATAAGCCCGTCAAAAATGGTGGCCAGACCAGACGGCAGGTTGGTCTCTGGTTCAATTGTTGAACTGTTTGATAACTCGAACTATCTTTATAATCAACAATAATACGAAAAAAAAAGAAAAAGGGAAATCTAATGATTCATGTGACACCTCTCATCTCTGAGTTAAACTCTTCACTCACTCGATTAGACAATTATGAAATATTGCATAGGGAGACATTATGATGGTCCACTTCTCCGGCCTTGATCATGATGAGTGGGATGATGATGATGAACTCATCGTATTAATCATCATCTATTTTTGGGGGGCACTCCATACGATTTGCTGAGATGATGCCCACTCATTGCCAGAAGACACAATCCAATAATGACAATATTCGCTGTAATAATTAATATAAATTATCTAAAAATTGATGAATAAAATATCATTACATTGTAAATGAGTCTGCTGACATTAACTATTTTATGAAATGTTAAGATGTTAATTTTTTTTATTAATTTGACATGCTTATATGTTATACAAATTTGATATGTAATCGCTTTTAAAAACAAATATATATAAGAAATATATTAAATCATCACCATTATATCATCACTTAACCCAAAAAAAACGTGACTAATACTCACATTATTTCATTATTAAACTATCAAACCTTTTATATATATAAAAGTAGGTAAATAATGAATATTATATATATTTTTAGAATTTTTGAAAAATGTGAATTTTTTAAACGAATTTATTTTTTTCATTCGTACGATCATAATATGACAACAATACAAATAATAATTAATGGAAACTTTTGTCGTGTGTGTGGAATTTCACGTGGCGTCTTTAAAGGCAGGAAGGAGCCAGGAAAAGGCCAGATCGAGTGGACCACTCGTGTCAGACGAGATTGAAGGCGATCTTTTGTCCTCTTTAATTTTCTTATAAATAAAATCCTTTTCATATGGTCAACTCAAAAGTCAGATTATGTCTTCCATTAATTATTAGTTTTATTTTTTAAAAAAAATAGGATGATTTAATACCCATATTTTTTATAAATAAAAATTAGATTCAAATATTATAATTGAATAAATCTAAGTTCAAGACTATCTAATTGATTGATATGAGTTAAATCTGAATTAGTCGATGATTGCCGAGTTTGATTATGGCCGTGCAAAGGGGAAAATAAGAAAGATCGAGTGAGTCAACATTGCCCCTGCGATTGCCTGGAAGCCAGGGAACAAACGGCTGTGCATGGAATCATGGTAAATCCCTTCGCATGCTCGTGCCGTGCGGATGCTCTGCGCCGACGAACTTTCTTTCCACCACAAGTGACACCGTCGAAACATACATACGTATTCGTCATGTCCCATGATGTCTAAGCCGCACAATTAACCCTGAAATTCATCGTTATTATAGTCAGATCCATAGCCCGACGGGAGCTTCTGTCCTCCCACCCATGGCCAGGGGAACCTTGTAAAAGACTGTCAACTTGAATTTTCTTTTAGAATCTGTTCGGGATGAAAGTCCCGCGGAACTTGTGTTCTCGTCGGAGTTTGCCTAATGATGCAGCAGAAGCTACGGTTCGACAGTTCCCGCGGTATTAGGCGCCGTCCAAACAGATAAAAGAATCAAATCGTTTCTGACTCTGACCTGTCGGTCCATATAAACCCTCGGCAGTCTTTCTCGTCTCGGATAAAAAAAAAAAAAGCAATGGGGAGTA
>CXYZ01013945.1:416366-434611 GCA_900006705.1 Sonneratia caseolaris | reverse complement strand
ATCTTTAGCTCAGAAAAGCTGGCGCCTCGTGAAAGCCTCCTGATTTGCAGCACGCTATCCTGCCGAGACTGGATACATCTCTTGGTGAGAGTACGCTTCCCCAGGTTCTGTTGAGGTTTCTAATTCTACTGCTACCGATCAGATTCCACCTATGGGTAGGATTGCTGACTCTTGGCGGCAAACACATGGGGGCTCAGTCCATATCTTCATCGATGCGTGTTGGAGGGAGAATAAAGCTCGCTTAGCTGGAGTTGCTATTAGAGGAGGTGGGTGGAGTCTGCATCAATTCTTGGTTCAAATGCATGGATGCAGCCTCCCCCAGCACAGGCAGAGAGGCACATGCACTACTTCTGGTTCTGGCTTCAGGTAGTACTGCTAGGAATCCTGGTTGGTCTGGTACTGTCAATTTTGCTTTCTGACGCGAAGGATGTTGTACTATCTGCTGCCAAGGGAGTCCAAAGCCCACCATGGGAGACAAATATATATATATATATATATGTATATGTGTATATTTTGCTAGATTTTCGGTGAAATGTCAATAGTTTTACCGCTTGTGATAGCGTGTGGATAACCAGAACAAGGAACAACACACTGGCCCATAATTGGTGTGAATTGGGCAGTCAAAGTCCATATAAACTTAAGTATTAGCCTGATGTGATGTTAGTCACTACCACTGGTTGAATAAAATGTGTATTTCATCGATTAAAGAAGAGATAGTATTGAGTATTTACCCACTAGGAGTACTGAGCAGCCGGGTGGGATTGGTCGCTTAAGTAGTGGTCAGATAAAAAAAAAAAAAGAAACCGGTAAAAAAATCAAGAAAATTTAGCTGTAATTATTATCTATAAGATTAAGCGTCGAATGTCATCACTCCCGTGAGCCACGCAACTCCTAGAATGGGAATATTATTAAAAGTATGAGTGAAATAACAACAAATATTATATTATATGTTTATATGTATTATATTGTTGTCACGTGTTGAAAATATGGGATTCTTTTATAGATTATTATTGTCTACGTGCGGGAATATAATAGCGACGCTAGCGAAGGGCCAGTGGGCTACACGGAGCGGACAAGAGGCGTCAGAGAATATAAGAGGCACAGTGGGAGAGGTGAACACACATAGATGCGCACACACACATATTTTTTAATTTCAAGAAATAAATGGATTGAATTATGTAATGTAAATAAAAAAAAATTATATTGAAAAAGTTTTATTATATTTAGTGGACTTAATTATGTTCGAATATGAATTAGTAGGGTCTAATAAGTTTCAAGATATCATATTGTTTATACAAAAAAAAGAGGTCGGTGTAACTAATTGGTTCTACCAAATGTTTTGCTAACTCTTTATATACATACATATATATATATAATATCTCAAATTTGAATTATATAAATAAATAAATAAAATTTCCGATTGAGGAAATTTAATTTTTCGGTATATCAATTGTGCTCGAATTGGATCGGTGAATGACCCACCAAATCGCAAGACATCATGATGAGTAAAGATTAGATATGCCTCATTTTATGCACGGAATTTGCCGGTGGTGATCACATGTCCGGCAATATATTCGAAATTGTTACATCCTTTGACTAAGACAGTGGTTGCAAAGCACATTACCTGTCCCACGGCACGATGGCGTTTTGGTTCACGCATCTTCGCTGCAATCCCTCTCTCCTCTGGCGACCGAAACTTACTCTATCTAATCTGCCGCGGTTCTTGATTTTAAGTAATCGTGGGCTAAACTAGGTAAGCTTAAATCCGATTAAGGGGACGAGTGGCCATAAAGCCCGCGTTCTTTATTGACAAATAAGGGGAGAAGATGTGATGAATTATTTTAATGAATTTATGTCGCTTCTCTTTTTGTTTTTAGCCGCAAACGGATTCTGTCACTTGCAGCAGTTTACGTTGAAAATTTACCCGTTTTATCATTTTAGCTTCTGCCTAGATTTTTGACAAATTGTGTTGACAGAGACAAATTTTGTTTTCTAATTCTAGAAATTCTCCTCGCAAACTTAAAATTCTACTGGAAATTTGTCAGAAAATTTAATGCTGATAAGTTTGTAGTTGTCTGTGAGTGTATATCGTTATGGAGCTGCGGAACAGCGATCACGGAGCTGCTGATTAGTGATCACGGAGCTGCTGATTGATGGTGTTCGTTAAATTGGAAAACACGGCGTTCCAGCCGGCTTGTGTGGGGTGGTACAGGTCCCAGAAGAAGGCACTCTCCCGATTCGGGCAAACGTTGTACTGCTTCTCTCCGGTCTTGCTGTCTACGCTCCCGCAGCTATACTTCAAGCTCGTGCCAGCACAACAGGGCTTCAGTGGATCCTCGTACTTCGGTTTCCCTGGCAAAGAGATGGATGAGTCGGTTAGTACAAGCAGTACGTCCAGTGCTCTCCGCCCGCTGATCGTTGAAGACGGCAGCGGTGGTGGTGAGATGGGCACCTGTGGCGTTGAGGGCGGAGGAGAAGGAGCTGTAGAAATCGAGGAGGGTGAAGTTGGTGGGAGGTGGGAGCTTGCCGTTGAGTCCCTGCACGGCTTGCTGCAAAAGCTGGTTGTGGAAGGTAACCAACGCGTTTAGGGTTCCGATGCATTGCCCGGAGCCTGCAGTTACCGCCGGCAGACACCCCAGCGGCGCCAGGTTCGACACCAGTACCCTCCTCACCCCGAGCTCGTGTATCCGCTTTACGTCTGCAGTGAGCTGGTTCACGACCTGGATTATGAACGTCGGCAGTGCCTGAAACGACAGTCAAGACGAGTTTCAGTTTGGCATCGGCGCCTGGATCCTGAGTGATCCAGCGAACAGAATCAATTACATTGACAGGTGCACATGGAATCCGTCGCAGCCCGGCTCTGTGTTTCCAAATATATCAACCTCAGTCCATGCCGGTGCTTCGTAGGGACTAAGCTAGCCCAGTAGCATCCGATTTGACACAGTTTGCTTCATCAAGGCAAGCACCAAACTCCATATGAAGGAGGACACACAAGAGCCGAACTAATCGGTTGATTAAGGAAGCAACACAGGCCCATTGAAACAGTATCTTACATCAACGTATGACCTAACCAGAGCCCAATTCCAATTCTGGATCTATCTGGATGGTTGCTAAGTGAAGGGCAGAAAAACTGAATTAAACCATATCATCTCTTCTGTCTTATGCTAAGCGTTAAACTTTTGTCATTACCCAACCAATCATTCGACATCTCTCCCCGTAAAACACGTAAGAAATGTACCGAAAATTTGATTAAAGACTCTAAAAATATCTTTTTAATTGAAGATAAGTTCAATTCTCTTTATATACAAGAACATAAGTGCACAAGGATTTATGATCAAGAAAGCTTATACTGACCGGAATAGAACCGTTCTTCGCTAGGTAGGCGCCGTAGTCGTTCCCGGAGATGGTGACAAGGGCAGCCGAGGATTTCAGCTCCGCCGGGCTGTAGGCCTGGCCGAGCAGGCCATGGAACTGGTCTATCTGCGTGCTCACGTTCGGCCCGGACGAGAGGGTTTCAAACACGCCGGTCCCTCCAGTAGCAAAGTTCACCCCGTACTTGGTGCTCTGGGGAGACGATGCGTTCCTCAACCGGTACGCCACCGGCGACTCCAGCTTGAGATAACTCGCTGCAGATACGAAGAATCTCGTATTAAAAATTAATTATAATTAAATTTTTTAATGACGATTTTAACTCTTTTTTTTTTTAAACTCCAACCCATAGTTTTAAAAACCGGACCNAACCCAATTACACATTAAAAGAGAAAAAAAATCCGATTGAACTGGCCGGTTTCCGATCCGACCGGTGAACCCAATTGAACCCATGAGAAAACCGGCCGACTTAAAATTAAAACAAAAACAAAAACATATTGTAATGTACCTATTTTATTTTACTAAACTTATATTTACATTTTATATTAAACTTTTGTTTAATATAATGGTTATATTAATGATTTTTGTTATAAATTATATTCCAATTATGATATTATGTAAATTTATTAGTAATATTATATTATTAATATTATTTTTTAAACATGCGGTTCAACCTATTGAACCTCCGGTCCGACCCATGAACCCATGCCTACACCGGTTCCCAGCCCGATTCGGTTTTAAAAACTATGCTCCAATCCGCTGTCTCTGTTGCACAAACACGCGTAAATTATAAGGATTGAGGGGGCTAAAAAAGGCAAAGTTGACCCGACAATGGATTTTAGGGGGAAAATGGCGACATAATTAATAATTGGGGGGAAAAAAAAAAGAGTGGGGGGGAAAAGTGGAGTGGAGACAGGCCATGATGGTCACCGGAAAAAGTGATGCATAGCATGTCAAACCTCCACTCGCGATAAGGGGCCACTATGCCCACACTAAGAACTTTCTGGACATATATTCACTGATTTACACACACACACACACTATCCCTCTCTCTTTTATTAATTTGGTAACTTAATATTTAAAAATTTAATACATTTATACTAATCTAATTCCAATTAAATTTGCTAGTGATATAAAAACTCTTATAATTATAAATTTTCTTAATTTAAATGAGACTTATATATTTTATGTGGTGAACAAATAGGAATTACCATATTATTTATATATGTCAATATGTGGAGATCTTAAACCATCTCCATTAATTTAATTTTGATTAAATCAAAACATTTTCTAAAGAAGCTATTTAACTAATTTTAAAATATGACATGGATGGGTGTATGATGATTCTAGCATGCATAATAATAATAACCACACCAACTTGGGTTTGACTAATGGTTCATTCACTAGACCCCAAATGAGTAATCTAAGAATCGAATCTCAGTTTGGAAGTGTCAACAAGAATTTTTTCAGAGATCCTAACCCAACTGCAGATTATTCTTGATGTGCGCTTCGATTGGTCCGATGATACTGNTTTTCAGAGATCCTAACCCAACTGCAGATTATTTTTGATGTGCGCTTCGACTGGTCCGATGATACTACATGGTGAAAAAAATAATAATAACCACGTTGATGAACTGATTGATGCCCAGTTAAATTCTCGGTTTGTGAACTAATATTCAGGAGTTTAATTAGACCGACTCATTCAGGTTCAGATCATGTAATATCATATAATCCATACACGAGGTGTTTTTTAAAATATATATAGATTATTATATGTATTTTTTGAGAATTATGTATGGCGCAAGATAAATGGTGTGCCTGCTCTAAAATCATAAAAACTTCCGTAACTGCATCGAATACGTAAGCAAAGAGGGAGTGAGGCGTCACTACTGACCGAGGAGGTCCGTCAAGACACGGCCGTCGGAGAAGCGGCCAGCCGGCTTTCCCGGGAAGGTGATCCCGTAGGGCTCCTTCCACGAGTTGCCCTGCTCGTTACCCGTGTCGACGTAGGAGTCCCCGAAGACGAACAGCTTCGAAGGAGAGGACGTGGACAGGGCCGACTTTCCATGGAAGTGAGCGCGGTGCCGGTGGCTGTGCCGGTGGTGGTGGTGGTGATGCAGGGATCTCACGGCCTCAACTCCCCCTCCTCCTCCATATCCTGCAATCAATTCTGATTCGTTTATCAACGATCGAGAACGGCGAGAAATGCTGCTTTTGAAAAAAAAAAAGTGGAAGGGAGAGGGGATACAGTGGGACCTGTGGGAAGAACGAGCCAAAGCGAGAGCATGAAGAGAAACAGCGGCCTCCGTGGATTCTCCATTTAGCCAAAGCCAACAAGTGATGTTGAAGGAGGAGGAGGAGGAAATGATGAGGAGGAATTCGACTATAAAGAAGGCCTGAAGAAGAGACCAGGGTCAGGATGGTAGAAGGCTGCCATATTAGGACGCATTGTTCTCTCTCAATACAATGATTGTCCACATCCAAGTGTATGGCAAGTCACCAGTTATTAGGTAAATTAAATGCGATGGCATTCATGTATTGTATATGTGGCGAGTCTTCTAATCACAAGTATTGAATACCGGGTCGAGAGAGTCGACGGAATTTTCCTATGAATCCCAGCCCGACCGCAGACCAGTTTTGATATGCGATTCAGTGGGTTCATGAATGCTGCGGTGTGCAAATTATCACATGTTACCAAACATGCTCAAATTCTCAATCTGATCCTTATTAAATCTGCTTAGATTGAGGGGTGGAAAAATCCTCTCAAGTGAATCCCAACATTAATCTATAACAATTATCAATAGATATAAATCCATCATAATTAAACCTGTTATTTTTCCCCCAAACCCTTACTTAATAAGTAACACGATTTCGTTTTCTTAGTTTGGATAGATAAAAAAAAAGAAGAAGAAAAAGAAGAAGAAGGAAGAAATCGTAATCCACTTGTAATATTTTTAATCGTCAAAAAATTAAATTACTAATTTTATTATCCTCCTTCGATCATAATCACAATTTTATCCATTCGGAGCCTCCATGTCGTCTCCGGCTCTTGAGTCTCATACGCATTATTGCTCTTAGGCTTTTAAGCATTTTTTTATTTTTTAAATATTTTATTAATATCAAGTAGTGAACCACCTCATCTGTCGTCAACTAAATATTGATTCTAAGCATAATCTAGATTTAACAAACACGTCACTGCCGAGGGCATAATTGGTAGGATGAATTCTTTGCTCGATGGCATATTAATAAAAGAAAACAAAATAGACTAAAAAGTGTAGTCGTAATTCCATTTATACCACCATCCCATTCAATTCCAATTCCCATTCCCATTTCCATTTCCATTTATTCCTATTCTGTCCTACCAAATATAACCAACCTTAGAGTCTACTAGATTCTTTCCAGTTTTTTTTTGGGATTTTCAAAGATTTTTTTAGGTAAGAGTGGATTAAAGGATATGTTAGGTTACAAGAGATAATCTATATTATTTAAGGGGGGAGAGAGAGTGATAGGGGGAGAGAGAGAAGGGAGTTGGCTTTGTATTTGTATTTCCCAAAATATCCTTCCAAAATCTAAGTTTAACTAATAAATAAATAAGGATTTAATCGTAAAATTACTCATAAAATCCTCACTACCATCATAAAAACCATGACTAATTAATTTTTTCTATGTTAAAACAATTTATTATAATTTTAAAATGCCAATCAATTTAGACATTGGATTTTTTTTCTCAGTTTCATCCTATCAACTTTCACTCCCCCCAAAAAAAAATGTTTATTTACTCTAATTGTACTCAAGATCAATAATTATGATTAATTTCTTAATATAATACCCGTCGTGTATAATTCGTGCCAGTGCATAGTTACTGCTTTATTGAAAGAGAAATTTAGTAAATTAGATAACTAATAGTCTCTTCCACCTCTCGACCTCCTCCGTACAAAGGGCAAAGTCTGTTTATTAAAACAGGCTAGCTGACGACTCGTGGTACGCGCGGTAAGCGTCATTAAGCAGAATTGTCAAATATGATGAGCCTCCACAGCCGAGCTAAACCCAGAAGTTAGTGTTGACATGGGTGGTCGGTAAGGGCTCTATAACCCAGAGAATCAAAGCTTGACCATACAAAAATAATTTATTTATGCGCATTGTTAATTTAATTTTGTGTTAAATTTATTTTTTTTTTATATATTTTATTGTGTTATACCAACATTAGTGGGAAGACGCATGATCCAGTTCATATAAAAAAATATAATTACACTTTCAACGAGGTCAACTCCGGTTGAACCGACCGGTTCCCTGTTCGACCAATGAATCCAATTGAATCGGTAAAAAAACAAATCGACTTAAAATTAAAAAAACAAAACCCTATTATAATATACATATTTTATTTTACTAAACTTATATTTATATTTTATATTCAATTTTTATTTAATATAGTGGTTATATTAATTTTTATTATAAATCATATTCAAATTATGATATTATATAAATTTATTAGTAATATTATTTATTAAATATACGGTTTGATCTACTGAGCTTCGGTCCGACCTATGAACCCATACTTACATCGATTCCTGGTCCAATTGGTTATAAAAACTATGGGCGGAACAATGAGAAGAAGCCAACTAGTGATTAGGAGGGAGCGTGGAGAAGTGAGGTAGGTGATTGGCCAATACGACCTTTTTAAAGTATAAATAGGTAAATGAGAATAAGGGTAGTTTGGGGATGATAAAAATGATTCCAAAACTGTTTTTGGTTTGCATATAATAATATGGATAGATACAAAGTTAACAATATATATACGACTCAATATTATACTAGTCTTATTTTTTTTTATAAATCTATCCAATTCGAACATTAATTGTGGCCAGAATAATGGCTAGAATCACTCGGGCAAATCAATATTATCTATTTTAATTAGCCCAATCAACAGCTCCTAGTTCGGTTCATTAGCACCGCTGACCAACCGGCTAATAACCTTACTAAAGGTCTCTTCATAGCACGATTTTCTTCACTTCGTTCCAAGCTCAATGTTCGAGATCTATCACTGTGCTTGCAAGGGGGAGTAATGGCTAGAATCATGGCTACAATCACCCAGCTAAGTCAATATGATTTATTGTAATTACCCAAATTATTGTGATTAATTTGTAATCAATGTATACCATATCCCATTAAATACAAACGGCCACACCATGATATAGTGGTGTGAGACAATATTATACCGTAGTTTTCAACATTCACTGGACCTTTTTCCATATTAAGTGATGTCGACAGTAAAAGGCATAAGGACACATATGATAATGATGGATCCGTTAAAATAATTCGATAGTTCCTCCCTCAAGCGTGATGTGTTTGAGCCTTGCAATCAAAGGGAAACGATGATCGGAAGCGCTTGACCCTTAACGGCACGACAATACTCGAACCTGGGCTAGTCTTGAGTCGTAAGTTAGTAAAATAAATGTCCTTTTTTTTTTCTTTAAGACCGACCGGGCGATTCTCTACTCATAAGAGGCACATTCTCGAGGCAGGCACACATCGCTCTCTGTTAAGCCCTATTCATGTCTGGGCCCCGTGTCTATATATCCATATCCCAAGACGACGACAGCCCACAATCGTCGGGCTATGGTACGAGAATTATTATTCGTCATTGAATTGTCAAGGTGCGATCTAGTATGTTACATCTTACGTGATTTAACGAGATAGAATCGCTGAAAATTCACGTAGACACATGCGCACGTATATCGCTTATTTCGAGGGAACATCGGTTATTTATCTCGATTGGACTAATAAAATAAAATTTTTCAATATAATTTCTTAGGACTTCCTCATTGAATTATCTCCTCACAATATTTTTTTTTCAATTATATAAGAGAATTATAAACCTATAAGTGGTGGTAAAGGTTGAAAGAGGATAAACGAGTATAAAGAGTCTTACAATAAAAATTACATTTATAATATATTAATTATTAAATTAAGAAAAATTATATTGCAACCATGGTGTCATTTTAGTACGTGAGAGCATCCAGCCATTTGGATCGCGTGTCACATCACTAAAATGTCACATTTTTTTTTGTTATTTCTTATATTTACAATATTATATTCTATTTTCTTTTATTATATAAGAGATTTATAAACTTATAAGATAAAAAAATAAGAAATAAATAAAGAGACATTGGAAGTTTTACGATAATAATCGAACTTACAATCTTTTTATTTTAAATCGAAAGTAATATCACTACCGTAAACATCTTTATCATATTTTTAACTATTTGCTTAAGTTCATTAAAAATTAATATATGATATAGTGTGCATGAAAAAGTTAAAAAAAAAATCTATACATCTAAACATGCTTTTTTTTTTCAAGCCGTAGAAATGGTAAGAGAAGAAAACCTAGCCGAGGCATATTCAAAACTACAAATAAACCAGACGGGAGCCACTCTACCTATACCTTGGAAGGAGTGATCTTGATGACGAGGCCCGGGAAGACGTCGTCGGGGTCGTGGATGTGCGGATTCCCCTCGACAATGTACGGGTCGCCGCACTTCTCGCCGATCGTCTGCAGGGTCTCCCCTTCCCTGACCACGTATATCTCATCGCACGGTCGTCCCGCGCCGGCGAAAAACCGCCCGTTCTGATGCAGAGCAGCTCGAGTATCAGAGGAGTAGGACTCACTCGGTTCGCAGCAGCTCAGCGCCAGCATCAGGGCCAGGAGCAGGGTGCAGTACCATGAAACCTGCTCGGCGAGTTCCATCGACGGAGAAACGCCCGCCATCGGTGAATCCCCCGGGTAATTGTCGGTCCGGTTAGCCGTGAATGTTAACGTTTCCTGAGGATAAGTTGTCGTATAAATAGGATGAGAGGATGTTGGGGGATTAGGTCATTTCTTTTTCTATGAAGTGTTTTATGAGGTGGTTGGGGTGGGTCGGAAGTTGCAACGGTTCCGTCAGTGAGGTAGGAAACTGTGAACGGCGAAGGAAACTTTTCACGGAACATTAGACGCCGGAGGAAGAAAGCAATGCAGACACGTCCATCATTAAGTTCAATTGCTTTTATTTGAAGGAAGTTATATAGACTCCATAGTCGGGTCCCAAGCCGACTTGACTCCATTCCGACTCCCATAACTGACCTGACACGGGCCGGAGAAAGCCGACTCTCAAGTCAGTCAGCCTATCGGCATGAACTGTCCCTTCGGGACCCCTCCAGTCATCCCCTTTCACGGGACGACTCTCTGGTTGGTCCAACTGGAACCGACTCACAAGTCGGCCTTGGCTCCAAGCTCATATGACTCGTGGCCTCCACGCCACCATGTCTATCTTGCTCCCTAAGATTGCACCTGGAGACAAGTTATATCAATTTGCATCCGGTTATGGCACTCATACCTGGTTATGTCAAACATATCTACTTATATCAACCTATACCTTGTTATATCAACCCGTACCTAGTCATGTCGCGGTCATATCAAGTCTCACCTATAAATGCTCCCACTCAGGATCCAGGTAAGTTATCTAGGCGCTTTCATACATATCAGCAAATCTATGCTCTCTATACTTTCTCCCACTTATCTATTTTGGAATCGGGAGGCCATTTCGGGCAACATAGCCCTGCTTTGGCTTCTTACAGGTCTCAGGAGCCACCGACGACCACCATCTCATCCAGGCCATCTGAGCCCGAGTTCCAGCCACCTGAAGTTCATCACTCGGTGGGTCAACCTAAAGAACCCATTAGGAAGGAAAATATACTTCGTTGAATGTTAAAGTCATCCCAATAATTCACTTCGCCTGTTGATTCCTTTTGACTGCTTTTGATCATAATTACGGAGATGACGCCGATTAGGTGAGTCAAGACAGCAGCATCAGTACTGTTCATACTGCTGAGATTAAAAGTATGAAGGTGGCGAAGAGGTCAAGGAACTGAAGCAAAGCCGCCCATCGAGCCACGACCACTCCGGTCAACAGCAACTTTGCCTGTGAAGTGGCTTATACGTCCGGGTCATTTTTGACCAGGTCACCACCTGACTGGGACCTTCTTTCTACCGTTCATTGGAATACATTGCGATCGGCTTGACCCAGAGCTTTATTATCTGGTCTCTAATTTAAGTTCTGAAATTTCTTCCCGAACCATGGGTGCAGTTATGGTCTTATCGAGCTGGGTCGATGCATAGCTTCTTCTCTCTTCCTGGTTTCTTCTTGGGAGTTTCCAATACACCCAATGCTCTTCGTCAACTGATCACATCTCCTCAAGTACGCTATCCGGGGCTAGTCGTCTTTTCAAGGAATTAGAGCATACTTAACGTGCCAACTTGATAGAACACATACAGATTTGAAGGGGCATAACAGATGAATAGTTAACGGAACTTATCAAAACTTCTTGGAACCATGGTACCATCATGATGAGCGTATTCGATTTTTCCACTAAATCTGAAGCAGCCGAGCTTCTCAGGACATGGGATCAGTTCCATGATTCTCAAAAGCAGGATATTTAGGATCTTCTGAACTGTCTGATGCAAGGGCGACCGCATTCTTACCATCCGTACATTATTTATTATTCCATAACGTAGTATGCAAGAGTTCATGGTTTCATCAAAACCTTCTTGATGTGATCCTTCACTTCCTCTGCATTAACTGTCCAAGCGACCGCAACTGGAGAAAAGCCTGACCAAGGGTTGTCCGTGCTCCACCTGACACGAGCAAGACAAAGATGGAAATGAAAATATGAGCCAAAACAATCAAACTGCTCGCGCTGGATATGAATAATCCCGATAAGTAATCAGCAGCATTTCAGCTCAGAATTCCGTACTTCTTTAGGCCATGATCCATCAGAGTATGTCCCATACAGATCCCTTGTGTCTCAACTCGGACGACACCTCTCTTATAGGTGAAAAGATCAGGCCAGACTAGTGCGACGAAACTGACAGCATCGTGAGGAAAAATCCCTTCAAACAGAAAAAGTTAGGCCGAGAAAGTTCCGGCAAGGATTTCCACAATGGAAGACACTCGTTTACCGTGGACTCCATCGGACATCACATGCCAATCCCTGTAGAAGCTGCACATTTCTCCAAGAACTCGAGCATACTTCCCCTCTGATTACCTCATCTCAAGAAGATCCTCGTCTGCATTGAGATATGATAATTAGACAGGAGGATCCCGTAGTGCCTTTCGATGCACTAGTTTCTGAGACAGAAGCTCCACCTGTTAATTTGATCTGTGTGGTAATGTTTATTCCTACAACAACAATATCAGCCCCCGAGGTGAAGACGATGTCAGCTGCCTCAGGATCGCTATAGACCTGTCAGCAGTAAGAACGGCCAAAACAAAGGACTCGATCATGTTTGATCAGAAACAGAAGCTGCCTAGAGATAAAGAGCTCACGTTTGCCTCGGCAGCAGGATTTATGTTCCCGAGCGAAAGGAAAGCCCCGCCAAGAATGACCACTTTCTTCACTTTGCTCGCGAAGGAGGAGTCCCTCTCAATTGCCTACCGACAAAAGGAAATCTCTTTATGAGGCGAAATTTTCAAGCGTTAGAACGTAAAACTCGAGAGAGGAAAGGAAACTGTTCCATTCACCAAGGCCAAGTTTGTCAGTGGTCCAAGTGCAAGCACGGATACTTCTCCTGGGAATTGAGAGACCTTTTCTACCAGGAACTCAGCTGCAGTTTTCTTGATCTTGTTAGTTTTAGGAAGCGGCAAAAATGTGTTTCCCAAACCGTCTTTGCCGTGAATAATGTCATCTACAAGTGGCTTTCCTCCCTGTCCCAGCAAGAGAGAATGACTCAGATTCTAACTTACGAGGGTAAGAAACTGATAGGGTCAGGCCCAAAACTTCCAGCCCGCCTGTAGACGGAGGAGGCCCAGAGCAGAAAACACATCCAGGTCCACTTCGAAGGAAGATCAAGGAGCCCAGAAATACAGCTCAACGTTCACATGTTGAACCGACAGGGAGAGAATCGAGGCTGCCATTCATTAGGAATAAAGAATTGTAACCTGTGTATATAATAGGAGAAAGGAGGAATAAGAGGGGGCTTGTTTTTTTCCACCATTCAAACTTCTCTTTTACCCTCCAATTCCTGTGATCAAATTCTTTCTCCACCAGAAACCAACCTAAATGTGGGATGATGCAAAAGAGAGAGAACTGATTCGAACATAATCAAACAAAATGAATCTCATCTGATGGCTTAATATTCTTAGCTTATCTCGATCATTTCAATTTGCTTTTCCTAATGTAGATGGTAAGAGATTATTAATTCTAACAGAGTGGGCTTTTCTTCTACCCCAAGAAGAAGAAGGACAAACAATTGAGCATCTAATTCCTCTTGCACCTTATGAAAGATGATTTGAATAAAAATACAGATAATATTGAATGGGGTGTCTCTTGCAAGGTACTGAGAAATGAATCGAGAGTATGACAAGCTCATATCAGCTCAATACGAACCTAAGATGCAGGCACAGACAGTATCTGCAATGTTTTCACTCGTTTAACAGCAGTCTTTATGCATTATCATGGAGAAAAATAACTTATTTATGGGGAAAACAATAGATGCACATGAATCTGTTATCAGTATACACTATACAGTTGAGCTCATCCTGGTAGAAGCTCTTGCATTTATATATGGTCAAAATTATTCTGTTCCAGACAGGCAAAAATTCTATCAGGAAAATAGCTACCTTAAGAGGCTCGGGGCTGCCCTCAGCAACAGGCAAACCTGAACGCCCTGCGATCTCACACTATCCATTTGCACATTGAAAACAGAAATTGATCATAAAATTTCTGCATATATCAGAAAAAAAGACAACATAATCTTAGAACAATGCCCATCAGCCTAGGGGAAGTACTTGCCAGGACCAAAGCATTGCGAGTGGCATCCTCTGTAGTTACATTACCGAAAATTGTTGTCAGCCCTATCACCTCCACTTCACTTGTTTCAAATGCCATCACGATCGCCATAGTATCATCTGTTAAATAGAAGCCAAAGAATCAAAATCTCAGGCAATATCAATTTCACCACTGGATCAGACCACAACTCATCACAATCTTCTCAAAACACCCCAATAGAAGCATGCCACATGCATTATTTTATGTCAAAACAGAACACAAGCTGAAATAAAAGATCATGCCATATCATAAAACAAACGGCTTTTGGACAGAGCGGATCATGACCCATCATAAAACATAAGATCCTGAATCGCAGCCTCCGTAATAACGAGGAACTGGTCAAGTGCCTTCTACGAGGACTATCCACTGGAAGAAGATCCGACTTTACAAATCGGAGTATCACCACAGCCATTATCGTGAAGGTTCAGCACTTCTAGACCAAAATTTGCTCTCCTCAGAGTAGTGTAGTTCAGCTTTACTAATTGCTCAGTCATGCAGAAAAACTTAAAAAGTTTCATCCGCTTTCTTCGGTAACATGACATCAATCCCTAAGTCACTTCCTTGTACGGCCCTTTACACTTCCCAAATTAGAAGTCAACGTAAAGTCACCACGAGGCAGATGAACTGGAGGGACTCACCAATTCCGGGATCCGTGTCGATAATGAGTCTCTGGGGCTCGGTGGAACCGCGGTGGACATCAGCCACTGCCTCCATATCAACAGTACCCAATCTTAGAACACAAGAACAAGAACGGGAACAGGAAGCTCTCCGTTTCTCTGTCCGGTTAATCAGAGGACAGAATAAACAAAACCCACTCCAAATAGATTAACGAAGATAAATAGATGATTGCAGGAGTGGATATAATTTTGTTGGGTTCAAAATGAGCTGCCCAGAAGAAGAGAAGGAAAGAAGAAGGACGTCCTTCCTCCGGAGCTGGGCTGAGACTTTCTCCCTCACTCGACTACCACAATTTCGCCTTCAATGAGTTGGGGTTGGTTAGTCAATTTTTTCGGGAAAGATAGTCACCAAGAGGGCCCCCACACTGGGCCGATGCGGCCACGAAACGTGGCGATTTCCCAGTTGAACGATGAATCTCGTCCGATCTTTTGCCCTCTTCGAGAAGCCGCTCTGACCCTTCACACGAGTTTTGGAGACTTTGATACAAAGAGAGAAGGTTTTGCTTTCGAGCCCACGATCCCTGTCCGTTCATCGTTTTTGCTCCCATTCTCTACAGTTACCGAAGCGGAGAGACAGGATCTATCCGCTGATCAAGAGCAGCATTGGAAGTGGTGAAAAGCACTGAGTATGACAACTTTGTTCCAGTAACGGAAAAATTGCTGTGACGGGGGCTTCGGCTTCCTTTGGATGCCAGAGTTGTCTGTGGTGATCAGAAATGGCCAGTGGGATTGGAAGTTGCACCGGGTTCATGAAACCATTCTGTATGGGGAACATGCGCGTAATCTCGCGATAACTGCAGATCGAGAAGACACATTATTATTCTAGGCACCACCAAACTTGTATGGGCCCACCCGAAAATGCCTCGGCATTGCATCATAGCGTGGCTATGGCTGACGTTTGAACACCCTTGACAAGGTTCCTAGACGGAATAACAATATCGATAGCTATTGTGTCCTCTATCAAAGAAGAATATATGCATACATACATACATACATATATGTTCGAGGGCACTAGTATACTTGCATCTGACAAGAAGTCCGACATCTACTTATGAGATACACATGATAAAACAGTAGCAGAAAGCCGCTGAGTAAGGAAGTATGCAATTGAATGACTGGGAACTAAGTCATCTTCTTCTCTTCACTCTTTGATGTCATTAGCTGACATGTACATACGGAGCCTTGAATAATAAAAAGGAATATATCATTTTTCGTCGGGAAAAAATCCGGCAGTTTCCCAATGGCATAGAGAAATTCCAATGACTCTTCTCATTTTTTTTTTAAATTTTCATTGAAATTAAATTGAAAATCTTAAGATTAACTATATGCTCAAACAATTGCTATTTATTTATTTATTTTTGGTCTATTTGTACTTTTATTCTCCTTCCTGTCCTGTGGGACATTGAATAGGAAACGATATCCAGCAAAAAAAAAGAAGGAAAAAAAAAAGAAAATCCACCCCAAGCCACATATGAAATATAGTAAGCAATCCTTATTTTCAAATAGTATAATACACTGAATATCAAAATGGGTCAATAAATTAGGTGACTTATCACCATATACATTTACTGGGGGCTCATGGTTCGGTTCTACAACCGTATCTTGCAAAAAAAAGCGGTTCGATTAAGTTCGGACACCATATTTCTGAAACATAATTATTATACAACCATCGGATCGAATTATTTCGAATGGTTCTATGGTTCGGTCGATCAATTTAAACTGACTTCTTAAAAAATAATAGTAAATTAACATATTGAATATAAAATCGAACTGAAACCAAATAAAAACCTTATCTAAATACAATGGAATAAAAAATACATAAAAATAATAATAAAATAAAATGTTAAAATCATAGAAATTTTAATTAAAGATAAATTAAATGAGTGTAAGATTAAGATTAGTGGACTAATTTATGATGAAATTTAGTGTGAATTGGTAGAAAATAAAATATAAAAAGATAAAAGAATTTATATCTAATTATTTTATAAATTTTTAAAATGTATTTACAATATTTTATTTTTTAAAATGTGATTTGGTGGTTGAAACTAGTTACTGAATTGTTTAAATTTAATAACTAATCATGTTATCTTAACTTAAAAAACCTTATTAAATAACAAGAAGTCCATCCCGAACCAATTTTTTAAGTTTGACTCACAGTTCAATTCAGTTCTTTGGTTCATTGCTTTCCTTATATTTACCCCGCGTTTGGATTTGTGGTGAAAACCGATCTTTAAACTTTCACGGAATCTTCCTATGATGTGCTTTGTATCGTTGGACGTAAAATTCGGAACATTTGCATGAAGAAAAAAAAATCGTCAAAAAGGACAAGAGAGCCGCATTCACGTCACATGCCATACACATGCATAAATGCATATATATGTATGTATGTATAGAGAAAAGCAAAGGCCTCCTTTTGGTATCTTGGGATTATCATGATCTGCATATTCAGTCACGATAAGCCAATTTATTAATCTAATCAGCAGACATATGACTCTCTTAGATTCTCTTCATATCCCCCGATCTCTCTCTCTGTCTCTCTTCTCTCTCTGTGTCCAATTCCTAATGGCTCCTGGCCACCGCCGGATCGTGGCTCTGGCAGCGCTGGCCATGATCGTCGCTGGAATGTTAGGGTGCAGTCACTCAGACAACCAGCTGAAGGAGCACCGCCTGATCTCCGGTCACCACCTGTCGGTCCATTCCGGCGGTAACTCTCCCCAGCAGGTACGAAACGATGCGAAATGACTCGAGTGGATCGGATCCTTTTTTCGTTGTTCGATGTCGTCGCGGGTGATTGAAGTAGGGCACGTCCGACTACCATCCGATCGGTGGACATGAATTTCGTCTCGGCCATGGAATTGCCTCTGAACAATACAATCACATCATCGTATGTAGTTTTTGGTGACGCTTGGTGCAGCGATCCACCATGCCGTGGCCTTGTGTATTCAAGCTTATATTAATTCTATGCGTAAAATATAATGAGCTTGCTCCGTAAAATTTTACATAAAATAAGCTTAAATTTTAAAAATACATATTTTAAAAAAATAATATATAAGTATTTTTTTCCAATATTTTTTACACAATTAATTTGTTATGCATTCCGGCAGTTTGGCCTTCCCAGCTGTAGGGTTTTGAAATAGATACCTGTCTTCTTTGGTGGCCTGTCGTCACAGTCACGTTCACAGTTTAGTTTTAAAAATCGGATTGGGATTACCAGTCTAATCGAGAACAAACTATTCACCTAATTCAATTCCTATAAAAAATACAAATACAATTTCAATGAGGTTAACTTTGGTTGAACTGACCAATTTTCGGTCCAATTGATGAACCTAATTGAAC
>CXYZ01013945.1:362391-416098 GCA_900006705.1 Sonneratia caseolaris | reverse complement strand
AGTTCAACTCATTAAACTTCTAATCCGAACCACAAACTCATACCTATATCAATTTTCGATCCAGTTTGGTTTTAAAAACTATAATCCTTAGTTAACTAATGTTGTTTAACATTGACAAGAAAATTACCTTTTGAATAAATATTTCATAATTATTTTGGGTAAAAAACTAATGGCATCCGGGTTATCATAATTATAGATAAAACTCTCATAATATAATTTTTTTTAATTTACAAGACTCAAAATCGAAATTTTTTCTAAGGAAAAGATATGTCGAACCACTTACGGTAATAAGTACTTTGTAAATGAGTTTGTTTTACCTTTTTATTTGTTTGCACCATATAGTATCCTCGGGCTAGCCGAAGCACACCTCAAGAATAGTTTACGGTCAAGCCGGGATTCATGGGAAAGTTCATGTCGACCATCTCAATCTGATATTCGATTATTGAATCACTCATTTGGGGCCTAATGAGTTAACCACTAATTTAACCTTGTTTTACTTTAAGATGACATGACACTTATGGTTAGTAACGAATTGGTTGAATTCATAAATAAATGTTGACATCTAGACGTCCAGACCCTCCGACTAATCTAGATTAATATTATTTTCTATTAATTTATTTGGGTATATCACCGTATGTAGTCTTAACATATATCATTAGTCAGTTGGGCCGATTCAACTCCCTTCCATTTTAAAAAGATATTTAATACAAATTTCATTAATTAACAAAAATCATGATTTAACTTTTACTAGATCAAACCAATATAGAATTGAACTAGCGGTTCTTTCACTAAACCCAAAATAGGTGATCCGAGAATCGAATTTNAGTTGAATTAGTGGTTCTTTCACTGAACCCAAAATAGGTGATCCGAGAATCGAATTTCAGGTTGAGAGGGTCAACGGGAATTTTTCCAGGAATCCCGTCCCGACCGCAAACTAGTCTCGAGATACGATTTGGCTGGTCCGGGGATATTACGTGATGTAAATAATATAAAAAAAAACTTTTAGTAGACCAAGCTGCGTATTCGAATATCAGATCATCTTTAATATTGCTTAGGTGCACATATCTCTTGTCGGGGAAGACCGAGTGAGGGTGTCGTGGATCACAGAAGACTCGGCTCCGGCCACTGTAGAGTACGGTACGTCGCCTGGGACGTACGGCAGTTCGGCCACGGGGACTACGACCTCCTATAGGTACTTTCTCTACGAGTCGGGTCAGATCCACGAGGCGGTCGTCGGTCCGTTGAATCCCAATACAGTCTACTACTACCGGTGCAGCTCCGACTCGTCACGACAGTTCAGCTTCAAGACACCTCCCGCCATATTCCCCGTCAAATTTGCAGTGATCGGTAAGTAATGACTATATGTGTATCGGTCCGGTACAATCGATGCTTACGGCTCGATAATTCGTGTGTAGGTGATCTTGGGCAGACAGACTCTACGAAGTCGACCCTCAAGCGCATATCGCTGTCGAACTATGACGTGCTGCTCTTGCCAGGGGACCTTTCCTATGCGGACCTGCTGCAACATCTGTGGGACTCGTACGGGCGGCTGGTGGAGCCGCTGGCCAGCCAGCGGCCGTGGATGGTGACCCAGGGCAACCACGAGATTGAGTTGGTCCCTGTCGTCCACGGGGAGCCCTTTACATCCTACAACGCTCGGTGGCGCATGCCGTTCGAGGAGAGCGGCTCCAGCAGCAACCTCTACTACTCGTTCAACGTGGCCGGCGTCCATGTCATCATGCTGGGCTCATACGCAGACTTCAGGCCCGGCTCAGCACAGTACCTGTGGCTGCAGAAGGACCTCGGCAAGGTGGATCGGGCGAGGACTCCGTGGGTGGTGGTGCTTATTCATGCTCCGTGGTATAACACTAATAAGGCCCATCAAGATGAGTTCGAATCGATTGGGATGAAAGCGGCCATGGAAGGCCTCCTATATCAGGCTCGGGTTGACATAGTCTTCGCCGGGCACGAGCATGCCTACGAGCGATTCGTAATATCTCTGATCTCCCCATCTCCGTTGATAACATTTCTCAGCTCGTAATGTATACATACAACACCGTAGGTAATCAGCAACGTCCATCTGCAAAGAACGTCTTTAAAATGGCTCCATGCTTCTTCTGCAGACTAGAGTATACGATGGAAAATCCAATGGCTGCGGCCCGGTACACATCACGGCTGGTGCTGGCGGCAACCGTGAAGGCCTCGCCACGAGGTATGCATATATCTTTGCGAGGAACAATAGCCCAAGTTAGAGTGCATCGTCGTTTACATGTCAGCGGTGAAATGATTTTTTAAGTATTATATTGCTGTATAAACTACAGGTACATGGATACGAAGGCGCCGATTTCGATCTTCAGGGAGGCGAGATACGGGCACGGGGAGTTGGAGGTGGTGAATGCAACCCATGCGCAATGGACATGGCACAGGAACGACAACGACAACGACAACGACAAGGCGGTCGCTGCAGATTCGGTTTGGATCACAAGTCTCTCTTCAAACCCGAACTGTAAGATGCGGTAGAAATTAGGGTTTGCTCTTGGGCCGATCGATGTTTACTTGGAGTACTATGAGAAATAATAATGTTCAGAAAATGGCATATAATGCCCTTGCCCTTCAAAAAAGAAGAAGAAGAAAGAAACTAATACCAAGTATATTAAAAATGGGCCGTTATTTTATTCATAAATTTTCCCGTATTTTTTTATTATTCTCTTTCTTTTATTTTTTTTTATAAAAGATAATAATGGGTAGTAATCATGGGCAATGATTGAATGACATCAGAAAGATTGAACGATGTTGGTCGGTTGAGTTTCATTTTGGTGGACGAGGTCACAAGATGCATATATTATGATGAGGCTAATCGAGAACCGAATCCATGGAGATATGTTTTATCGTTATTTAGTTTTGGGATCAGATAATTCCTAGTTGGTAGGTGAGGGAGGGATCAGTATCAGAATCGCATTAAGGATCCACATAAAAATCAACGATGTTAAGCGCGCATGATGTAGCATCTCTATGACTGGGAAGACTACTCCGTTTTGTGCTTAATTTACAAAGATATAATCGACCTGATGAAATGTGTAAGGTAGAAAAATGGGTCGGTGTGATTTGAATCTGAATTTAATGTTGACGCTGGTGATGAGGAGTGGATGATGGGCTGGGATTGTCACCAAACTAACTGCCTTCACATGAGCGAGAGGGCGGGCGGAGCACCACACCGCATTCAGTCTTCGTCTTCTCTTTCGGGGTCGGGTCGATCACTCTCTCTCTCTCTCTGTCTGTGTATATTATTCTGTCATCTGTCGCGTACTTTCACAGAAAAAGTTTCTGTCTGTCGGGGAGATACTCCATTACATGATCCTCCACCCCCTGTAACTCTGAATTTAGCATTATCCTTTTCACTTGGGGTAGAGCTTCTACCTCCATATCCATCTCCTTTTCCACCGGTTCCATTCATTCACCAGAAACACCGAAAACGAGACAGCAAATACGAGTCCCCCTCTCCTGAGGTTCACACATGTCTCTCATTGGGCATGATTTGTTAGAGTGGGAGCTGTCTTGCTTTGTGCTGTTTCACCGGACACAAGTGCTTGATTGTTGATGACAGGGGGCAGCGATATGTAACGCCAATCCTTGGGGCGTGCGTAAAAGATTGAATCTTTTTATTGGGAAGAGGACAGATGGAGAGGTTGAACTCAAATCTGTACCTGCAGAACTGCTACATGATGAAGGAGAACGAGAGGCTTAGGAAGAAGGCGCACAGCTCCTGAACCAGGAGAACCAAGCCCTCCTCTCCGAGCTGAAGCAGAAGCTCTCCAAGGTCAACAGCAACTCCAGCTCAAACAGATCAAATCCTCTCCGATCACCAACGGTCTCGCCAATCTCAGCCTCGGGTCTGCTTCCAACGTTAACCCATCTAACCCAATAAATCCTGATCAATCCATGAAAGAGCGAACATTCAGAAAAGGAAAGATTTGTTATATGGCCCGTCTAAGAAGACTACTCAATCAATGCCTTTGTGGTTTCTGCTGTCCTCCTGTTGGAGGGAAATTAAAGATCAGGGAGATGGCAGGCAGTCAAAATCTTGTTTGAGGTTGTAGTAGGACATGGGTGTAGTGGATTGACTTGGTGTTTCCAGGTTGTCTTAGTTTTCTTGTTGGGGGGAATTTAGGGTTAGATTAATTTTGGTCTGATCCACATCTCCCTCTCGGTGATTCCACATTGACAATGAGTGTCTATCAGTTTAACTTTCATAATTTCTCACGGTATCGAGTGTGAAATCCAAATCGGTTATTTTGCCAAGGTTCCAACAGACTTGGGCCCAAGATGAGCCCGTATAGAAGAAGACTTGGGCCGAAGTCCAGCCGTCCAAGTTCAATCTTTCAATTCCCTGCTCCCAGGGCTCCAATGCGCCGTGAGGGTGATATGGTACTTTCGATCAACAGAGACATCACTCGACCAATAATAGCGCGAGCCTTCCCAATAAAACCGCCCCGAATAAACCCAAATGCCCAAAACACCCTTCTGGGAGGTCGTGGTGCGTCGCTCACCTTTTCGCCCTAGAAATCTCCTGAATTCGTCTCTCCCTGTGTTGGCAGGAGTTGTGCTTGTAGATCGATTGTTCGGACCCCGGTTGAGCGACGATGTCGAAGGAATTCTCTATCCCGCCGGTGCAGTTCCCCGCCGGCGGCAACCCCTCCACTGGAAACCTCCAGCAGCGGCGGGTCCCTACGGCTCCCTTCCAGCCCCCTCGCCCCTCCAGCTCCAGCATCCCTTTCATGTCCTTTGACATCGGCGCTGCCACCACCACCTCATCGAACATCTACGGCGGGCCGATCGGCGGTGCCGGTGGCCCCTCGGGCTCCGCTAGCTTCGAGGACGAGGAGCCGCTCCTCGACGAACTCGGGATTCACCCGGATCAAATCTGGAAGAAGACCAAGGCGATCCTCAACCCCTTCCGGGTCGACCCGACCACACACAAGGACTCAGATCTGTCTGGCCCGATCATCCTCTACCTCTCCCTCTGCCTCTTCCAACTGCTCTCCGGGAAAATCCAGTTTGGCGTCATCCTCGGCTGGATCGTCGTGTCCTCCATGTTCCTGTACTTCGTCTTCAACATGCTCGCCGGGCGCAACGGCAGATTGAATCTTCACACGTGCACTAGTGTCGTGGGATACTGCTTGCTTCCAGTGGTGATTCTGTCAGCCGCCTCCCTTTTCCTTCCTCAGGGCAGCTACGGTCGGTTTATTTTAGCTGGTGTTTTTGTGCTGTGGGCGACCAGGGCCTGCACGAGTCTCATGGTGGCTCTCGCCGACGGGGAAGAGGAACATCGTGGCCTCGTAGCTTATGCTTGCTTTTTGATCTACACTCTGTTCTCGCTGCTCGTTGTATTCTAGTCGGCGAATTTTCCGAATTTTTACGTTTGACTAGTTGCCATTGTCGGTTGAAACTTGAGTATTAAGCTATGCAAAATGCTGATATTGATAATTCTTGTCCATCGTTATATCATTTGGCAACTGTTAACTTACACCTTTTCCTTTGTTTGTTGCTTAATTTTGTCTGCATCCATGATTGATATCGAGGTCAATCTAGGTTCTCTAGCTTGCAATGCGGAGGGAAAGGGAATCTTGTCCTCTTGTTTATTCAGCCTTTCTCTGGCTTGGAACTAGTAAATTGAACCAATAGTCTGTTTGATTTCATCATTCTACTGTGATCTTGGGATCATGATGCTGGGTGTTGGATAAGTTGTTGACTTCTCTTGACTATGGTGGGTGGCTTCCATGGTGTTCTCTCAAGCTACCTGACCTTATATTTATATAGTAACCATTGCCTGAAGCTTGAGTTGGACAAAAACCAATGAGTTTAGTTGTGGTCTCCCATTGATTTACCTGGAAACATTTCTTACTTGGTCTCCAAGTTAAGTTTTCATTTTGTTCATGAATTGGTGCATGGCTATACTCGTGAAATTAGTTATAGTTACTCTCAAAGTTGGTTCATCAATTGGTTTTAGACTCCTTCCAACAGGAGCTTGCCAGGATTTCATGAATTCTTAACAAGCCTGTCTTCTCCTCTTGTTGAATATTGCCAATTTTTTCGTAGCTTTTGTTTCATGGTCATTTTATCCTCATCATCTGCAGTTTGCTTTTAGTTTGTTATCAACCTGACAGACCCAGTTTATTGCTACCCGACTTTGATTGTTTAGGAAACTAAGGAGTAAGGTTTACTACGGCTTGCTCAAGTGAGTTACCTTAGTGCGTCAAGCACAGCATGACTGTAGGAGTTCGCTATTGTGTTGCCTGCTTCAGATGTTGACAGGTTACTGTTTATAGCTGTTGGTGGAGGCAAGAGTTCAGATGGGTACAATGTTGGAGAATACGACATCTGTCTGAGAATATGTTTCTGGTGATGCAGCTGCATTTTTTTGGCTCCCATCGCTTCCATTGAACGCAGGAATGATCAGATAACCTACTCTTCTTTTAACTTAAAATTGAGAATATGATTAACATTTATCTTGCCTAGCATTTTTAGCTAGTTTGCCAATCGGATTAAACTTGAGCTGCCCGTTCTTCTCGCTCATCCTCTATCATAACTGGGTGGAGATCTATCATAATTCCTTATATCCATGCATTATTGAACCAACAGTTTGACTCGAGTTGCAGCAAGTGCTATCAACTGCACATTTTTAGGCCAACAATTTCTTCCATCTCTATGGAATTGTTAAGGCTGAGATGGCTGATTTTGATCATACCATAGGTTCTCAGTTAGTCCTGTTTATGGTGCGTCTCTTCGAGAGCACTTAGCTGCATATATAAAGTAAGTAGAAGAAGGCATGACATAAGTGCCCTGTTCCTGTCCGGGTGAAAGCTACGTTTGATTAGGGCATTTATGTCATGCCTAATTCGATACGGGTGTTTATACGTTTGAGTAGTTATTTGATGTGTGGTCTCGGCCTCCTTCAGGAATGGTTGGTTGGTTGTGATGTCGGCTGCTGCTGATCGAGCACAAACACATCCATGTACAATTAGATTGACCAGACTCTGTTCGATTTAGTTGAGGTTGTTCAGTTAGGTCTGCTTCTGCTGACTCTGTTGTGATGGTTTAGGTCGATGTTAGATGATGAAGCTACTCCTCGAATGCATTCAGAGCTTGGTCTGACCCAAGTGGAACTGGGCCTGTGTAATTTCGTGGAGATGAGCGCCACCGTCTCGGGTACACTAGAGCTCACCACGACGTGTGAACAATACCTCAACTTGTTGCATTTGAATCGGCGAGCAACTAGGAAAACTGAAGAAGTAGATTCGATGCAACAATATCGTTCTTTCCCGGGAATCAAATTTCTACCAGTAGAACTTCTGGAACCTTTGTGTTTCCTACGAGGTTTGCGGGTCATATCTGCAACCAGAATAAAAAGCAGTACAACGAAGTCAAGGCCGTGTTTGATCGGGGGGGATTTGTTGAGGTGCGTTCCACTTACCAGCTTGCTGTATTGGGTTCCTTCCCCGCCAATCACGAGCTAAGCTCAACCCAATATAAAGCAAGACCAATCGATGCCTGCTGCACCAGTTATCGATCAACTTCGATCCCAGCAAAAAACATATATATATATAAAAAAAAAAATCCTCCATAGGCGCCATGGCTGCTGTAGTTAAAACTCCTGTGACCTTCGGGAATCTGACGGAGACCGAGGATGAGGATGATCTCTTCGAGATCGACCTAGAGGCCGTCAACAACATCCCCCCTCGGAGAAACCAATGGGGGAGTTACTGCACCGACAACCCCGGGATCGCACTCTTCGCCAACTGCCTCTTGCCCGTTGCAGATGTCTCGAGCGCTGTCCCAGCCACACCGGTAACAGCAATGTCAGATGTATCCGCGCAATCCATACGGACAAGGAGGGGGTGCCTTTCGGTCCCGGAGCCCGTACCGCCGACGAAACTTCTCCACCTCCTCTATTCGAAATCTCCTGCGAACTGCTTGCCGGAGATGCCCGCGACAGATGCAACAAGAGATGGAAGATGACCGTAATCCCGTCATCACCTGCAGTTAATCTTGTTTGTCACAACTAACATGCGTAACGTTGTGTTTTACTTCAGTCTTTTCTCCGGTCGATGAAACAGGAGATGGATCCCGAGGATTGCAATTGGTTTTTCAGAACCGTAAGTTCGATAAGTGGATCCCATGAGACGTTAGACAGCTGCTAGATGCGCAAAATACTCCAGACTGAATAGTTCGTCCTGCTCGAAAATCCTCGAGTCATTGGTATCCCAAGATGCCTTAACAAATGGAACCTCCAATCAAAGACCTTATCCGGTCGAGCTTTTAATTATACGCACACATGTACGTCTTCTATGGTATCTATACTAAAATTTTATTGTATGGTTAATAATTTTTCTCAATAATCGATCTCCTTTTATATTCGGAATTAAAAGACTTGTTCAAAGGAATCTCTCTCGGGCCCTCGGCTCCATTTTCTCTCAATCGTCAAGTACAGAACGCGGAATGGTCAGTCAAAAACAGGTTTTGAAGACCTCCATTTAATATGCGTACATTATGCCATTGATTGTTCTGCCATTGAAGGATAGGCCAACGGTTGACCTAGACAACCTGGCCAGTTAATTCGGTCAAATTAATTAATCAATCAATTATATATATATATTGCACAATAATTGTATTATACGTGCACATTTATATATATATTAACATATATATATTTACCGAACCACATTTTATAACTTAATACACGTGTATGGCCGAAAATATTATCAGATTTTTATAAATTTATGTATATATATATAATATATTTAATTTTAAAATAACCCTATCTAATAACACATGTGATGGAAGTGAATAATCTCATGTTAGTAAAATTTAATTATTCAATAATTTTAATTACGAGAAATTACAAATATTGTACGTAACTTCTATATTAAGCTGATAATTGATTAATTTATTTTATTAAATATTTAATAAGATTAGCGAGTATATTTAATTAATTAAATTCATAAATCAAAATTTACATTTACCTACCTATCATACTTATTATATAGTGAAAATTTCAGTTAAATAATTAAATATTTTTTATTAAATAGTTTTTGTGTAATTATATTATTTAATTATACAATATCTTAAATAAATTATGGTACATATATAATGTTAAACCCTCATATTTATCTATATGCATCTTAACTCTAAGATAATTGATTCAATAATGAAATACATAAACTTATTTTTAATTTTTCATCATACTCTGAGAAGATATTACTGATTTCATATTGATTACTCGCCGTCTTCATAAAATACTTGTGATTTCAAAATATCTTATACATAATTCAGAAAATTGTGTTGAGCAATATATCGATACTACAATTTAACTCTTACAATATAATGTGATAATCTCATATCTAATGATTAATTACACCTCTCATCACTCGAAGAATAACTTATTCACATTTATATAAAAATTCATCACGTCTTTCCCCAAAGTGAGCGAGTCAATCGAGTAAATCTATTCAATAATGAGCACATATATTCTTACATTAGTAATATTTTACAAATAGTTGTGAGAGATCAATTACCATCTATATGAGCATATAAGAAGTGTACTCAATTTATGATGATCATTAATCCCCTATCTAATGATCTTATAATTATAAACATTTTTATTTAAGACTTACCGATTATAGGTTTCATTAGCATAATTCCATAACAATTCTGAAATCAATATGTATATGGTAAATAAATAAATAATACATTAATTTTACATCATTAATAAAAGATTGCACCAATCAAATTAAATGCCATTGATTTTAGGGCACTTAATCCAGCCGTGGTAACAGTGAGTCCATCGACTTCTTTTTTTACGTGTTTATTTATTTTAAATTTCCTCCATCTTGCCCAACATGTAAAATTGAAATCCCAACATGATCAGTCTTACCCCATATTATGTAACTGACACATGCATACGCTTGAAGCGTAGAGACGTGGGTTCGCAGTCGATCCTGATTCTTCGATATAATCACCCATAACTCAATCGGTCATGGTGGAAGCTTCAGATCGATGGCCCACCAGATCGGATTGTTCGGATACTAAACAAGACATCGACCGCTGTCGTAAGATATCGGCGGTCTTGTTATCTACCGGCAATATTCCTAGCAGCTGGTTAAACCGGACCAAACAACCAATTCGAAGGTAGTGGTTGTAACGGCTCAACCGGTGACAGTGATTGGTGTGAGCCATTGGAGGAATTCATTCCCCGCTACCTAGAAAAAGGGAGGAAGAGGATTTTTTGCTGGGTAGAACCAAAGCAGCAGCGATCACCATCCAGGTCATTGCTAATATTAGGGTTTTCCTATCCGATGGTCAAGATATTAGATGAATTGCACAGTTAGTACTTTGCCAAAGCGCTTTTATATATGGGGTTACGTAAGGGAGGACACGAGTACCAAAATAAAAGTAAAATGTTAATTTATGAGAAGATTAAATGTTGTATTATGTATTAACTTAAAATTTTAAATATAATAAATTTAATATGAATATAATGAAATAAGGGGAATAATGAGTCACCCTCGGACAAAAACCAAATTCAAGATATGATGTAAAGCCATTGGCCGGCCGGACATCCATTTCCGCTTCCTTGGTCTTCGTCAAAGTTGAGAAGATGCATCTCTTTTTTGTCGTGACTATTGGAATTAAAAAAAAGGAAGAAGAAAGAAAGTCAAAAAGAAAACACGAGCTGGGCCAGAATTGGAGTGATTGCTACGTGAAAAAAGTCAATTCAAATAAAGACATCGAGAAACAAGTCCAGCGATATTATTATGATAATTATAATTTGAATATAAATTAATTATAATGGATGGATGGTACTTTAATTGAGAGGAGCATATCTAAATGTTCCGTGTGTCTCTTTGGCATACAAATTTTTTTGTATTAAATTATCAATTTATTAAAATAGGATATTATATGGCTTGGCAATTTTATGATGTGATGTTGGGTAAGATTCAATGCTCATTTAACTCAAATTTAGATTTAATATGGTCCACCTTGACTATCTATATTAGATTTTGAAGGAGCACGGTCACCAATCTCCAACGTCAGTGGATCACAGGAAAAGCTGCGCTCCAGATCCAGGAGGTGCCCAATTAATTAATTGATTAATTAACTATGATGCAATTAACGACTAAATATTTTAATAATCTGAGGCCTACGGTGACAGGGTTAGGTGGCCGTCACGTGTACTCAACCCCCATGCCATTGTGCCCAAGTGGATAGAAATGGGATAGTGCAAGAGAGTTGCGGGAAAATTAAGTGTAGAAAAGATAATAAATATAAAGTTTTTGGGATATATTAATATATATATGATTATTGAAAATTAAAAAATTGCAACCAAAATAAAGAATAAATTGTACTGACTTTTTTATAAGCACTTACTAATCAGCTAAAAAAAATTGTTTTCACGGTCGCCCCCACAGCCCGTAATTTTGAAATTGGTTGCCAAAATTACTTATCATTATGAAATTTTTTTTAGTATAAATCAAATTACATTAATAAATCATTAAATCCTTAAAAATTTAGATTGAATCCAATGAATTTATCTAACTATAAAACTCTTCTAACATAAATAATTTTTATTTATAAAATTTAAATATACGATCTTGTATAATGAAAAAAAATACTAAAATAAATTTTAAATTTTCCGCTAGGAGATAAGATTAAAAAAATAATTAAAAAAATGCATACCAACTTTCCAGTGAAGGGACAAAAATGCCCCGCGGGACCTCTCTGTCAAGGCACGGAAACGGAAACGATTAGTACTCTTCTCCCATTTTTTTTAAAATATTATTTATTATTAATGTCATTATTCTTTAATTTTTATAATTTATAAATACTTACCATTAGGTCAAACGGTGTGATGCTAAAAGGTCCTGTTTTTGCCCCTATAGAAACGCCGCCGTTCCCTGCTGGCTTGTGCTTCAGCTCTGTTCCCGTCGTTGCACCTTCCCCTGTGAGGCTCTGCCCAGCACTTCACACTTCGCTTCGCTCCTCGGCGGAGCTGTGAAGTGCCCCTCCCGGAAATCTTGGCAAGCGTTCCTTGCACGAAGACTGCTGATGGCGGCAGGGCTCAACAGGAAGGTCTCGGCCGCATCCGCCCGGGTCCATACCCGGCGAGCTAGGCAGAGTTCATCTTCCGTGCTCCCTTCTGGTGAGACTCTCCCCTCCATGCTGCCCTGTTTGGTTGCTGTTTCTTTCTACGATGATCGCGTCTTTTCTTCATGGTGTATTGCGTGTCATCTCTCTAATTAATCGGTCTCGGTGTTGCTCTAGTCCCCTGCTTAGGAAATGTCGAAGTGTCAGAATCCCAAGATGTGCTGAACTTGAGTGAAACATGTGCATTAATTGTCCTAGATTTAGGATGGATTCTTGGAATTTATCCTTGATGCTGTTCTTCTGGGGCTTGGAGAATGAAGAGAATTCGTAGCCTTTTTGTTCTTTTCTATGTAATCGTCATTTCTTCTCTGCATGTCCGCTTCAGTGATGAAGTCAAGATTTTGTTCTTTGCCGGACTTAGCCTGCTTTCTTTTTCTCTGATTGGATTCTTGGGTATAATCTTTCGCCAAGAGAAATGCTTCTCATTTCTTATCTGTTAAACAAAAGCTGTATTGTTAATCATGTTGGCGACTCCCGCATTTCCTTTTTTGTTTTTTTTTCCCCTTGCTCTGATGAAGTTCGATCATCACGATCGTTCAGTGAACAATACATTTTTCATAGGAAGAAGAAAATGTTGTTTTTATAGTATAAAATACGGAAAATTATTAATGGCTGAAAACTGACAGCCAGATCTCCTGTTTGTTGAGCTTCTGTTCCATTCCTTTCCCTGCCCTGTCCTTCGTGGTTCTCTCTGAAGTTAGATGAATGTTATGTGCCAAAATCGGAAGACACCAGCTCTGAGGAATGAAGCCTCAGATGCCTATGAGATAGGTGAGGAAGGAGAAGAATAACGATCGAGAGAGAAGCAGAGGTCGCAGATAAGGGGCAGAAGAAGAAGGACAAAGACTTGGAGGAAGAGGGGTTTCATATTCATTCTTTCAGCATGTTTGTAATCAGCTGCAGAGTAGGGTATTTAGCTTTACGGCTGAAAGACGTAACTAATTGAGATTTTCCCCCTTTACAATCTGAGCCCCTAGTATTTTTACTCATGTTACAAAGGAGTCCCCATTCAACTTTGTCATCCATCACAATTTGGTCGTGAACCGTAACAATGAACTATTCCAGGAATTTTGAAGACCCTGTTGGTGGTTTCGTTGGTCGGGTTTCTCGCATGTGCCTATCAGGCTATCCAACCACCTCAACCCAATATCCCAGGCTCTGAAGGCGGGCCACCTATCACAGCACCAAGAATAAAGCTCAGAGATGGAAGGCACTTAGCATACAAAGAGTACGGCACCCCAAAGGACACCGCCAAGTATAAGATCATATTCGTTCATGGCTTCGATTCTTGCAGGCACGATGCAGTCATAGCCACTGGTCTATCCCAGGTAACGTGAAAGCTATTGTTTTGTTTTGTTCTGTTCAATTAAAGGAAACAGGGTGCCTGTGTTATTGGGATTTGATTCTTTTTTGGTCCCTCTAGAGTGTTATTAACGAGTTGGGAGTCCACATTGTGTCTTTTGATCGACCCGGCTATGGGGAGAGTGATCCTGACCACAATAGAACACCAAAGAGTATTGCCTTGGACATTGAGGAGCTAGCTGATCAGTTGGGACTGGGCTCAAGATTTTATGTCGTTGGCTTCTCCATGGGTGGTCAGATCCTGTGGGGCTGCCTCAAATATATTCCACACAGGTAATACAAATAAGTCTGTCCTGGAATATTGGAGATTTACAATCCAGTGCCTAAGAAGATTCATGCTGTACCCGATGTAAATTAATTCATTTAAATGGAATCAATCACATCTGGAGTTGATCAGGGTCAGGTATAAAGGTACCCTTTTGTAGTGAGCCCTTGTGCATTGTTTACCCTTGTACTTATTCGTTCTCTCTTTTCACTCAATGCCCAATACTTAGTTGAAGGAATTTATGTGCCGAAACAAATCAGGCTTGCAGGAGCATCACTTCTTGCTCCAGCCGTGAATTATTGGTGGCAAGGTCTACCTTCAAATCTGTCTACGGAAGCTTATTACCAACAGATGCCACAGGATCAATGGGCTGTTCGGGTTGCTCATTACCTGCCTTGGCTTACCTATTGGTGGAATACTCAGAAGTGGTTCCCCAGCTCCGGGGTTGTGGCCCATAGCCCCGATATTCTGTCGTCCCCAGACAAACTAATCATCTCCCAACGTACATCAAGAGCTGAATATGTGGTATTATTAAGCCTTTAACCCTCATTGATGTATTTGTTTCCGATCCCATTTTTTAGTTGAACTAATCTATGCCGGTGTTTATCAGGGCCAAGTGAGGCAGCAAGGAGAGTACGAATCACTCTACCTTGACCTGACAATCGGTTTTGGCACCTGGGATTTCGACCCCACTGAACTGGAGAATCCGTTTCCAAAAAACGAGGGTTCTGTTCAACTATGGCAGGGCGATCAAGACTTGCTCGTGCCTGTTACACTGCAACGGTTCATCGCCCAGCATCTCCCATGGATCCAGTATCACGAGTTACCCGAGACTGGGCACCTGTTCCCGCTTGCCGAGGGGATGCCCGATCTCATCATCAAGAAGCTGTTACTTGGCGAGACTGACTCGGCAACATGAACCGTTCTCTTCCTACTGTGATTGTTAGGACTTTGTGAGTCTGGCTAGATTGTGTTTCTGAAACTAGTATTTGGTACTGGAGGGCTGTCATGGTATCTAGATACATTTCTAGCATTATCTTCTCGGATATTTCAGTGGACTATATTATAGACAGTGATCCCGTAGACCCGATATTGTGATGATTATAATTGAACTACGTCGTTTACATATTATAATTCGAAAGCGTTGCTTGTGCTTCTCCACAGGACTCATCGACTCAGCTTCACGATACAGAAGCAGGAGCCTATAGAGCCAATACTATGAAAGTAAGGTTGTACTGCTCGTGCCAGAGTCAAAGGGTCTACTTTCTGTGGTCAATATGCTTTAATGACTAGATCTCACTTATCAGAAAACTTTATATCATAGTTTTAAAAATTGGATTGAACTAATCGGTTTGACAGGTTTAATAGGGAATTGACTACTTACTTAATCCGGTTTCTTTAAAAAAATTCAATTGCACATTCAAAGAGAAAAATTCTGATTGAATCGGTCGGTTTCCCATCCGACCGGTGAATCTAATTGAACTTGTGAGAAAATAAGTCGACTTAAAATTTAAAAAAATAAGTAACTATTTTATTTACTAAATTTATATTTATATTTTATATTAAATTTTTATTTAATATAATGGTTATATTCAAATTATAATATTATATAAATTTATTATTAATATTATTTATTAAATATACGATTCAACTCATTGAACCATTAGTTCGACTCATAAAACTATGCTTACACTTATTCCTGATCCAGTATGATTTAAAAAATTCTGCTATGTATTCCGAGGAAGAGAATAGCATCGTCCCCTCTTGATCGCAGGAATTAGTGGCCAGCCAGCGTGTCGAGCTTTCTGCATGACGTCAGCAGGTGGGTCCTGGTAGCACCGAGGCGGCTGGATCGGGTCAGCGGTGATGAGATAACCCGACCGGCCAGCGGAGTACACGTGTGGGCAAGGGGACACCAATGTGAACCAGCAGGAGACACGTGGCGCTTACGCGTCGAGATGTCCTTTCACGGCGACATTTTTTGGTAGGCCGGAAAGGAAAGACGAACCTCCAAGACATTGCGATGATAAATAACATCATACTATTATTCATTATCCCTTTTAATTAAAAAAGATATTTATAATTTAATATTATAAATTTAAAATTTTATGATAGAGAGATTTTTTTTTATTGATCGACTGATTCGAATCAATTATCACTTGAATCTATGTGAGAACTTGAGTGATGTCTACCCAAATGAAAATAAAACTAATATGCTGCTTATTTCATATAAATAATGTCTTCTCGCTGGACCTCGAGGAGGTATTACTCGAACTGATCTCCGTTCAGACGCCTCCTCGTCCTCCTCATCATCATTATACTTCATACTTGCTAAAGGTTGTGGGGCGACCAGCTACTCCGACATGAAGGTAGACATAAATTATCAGAAAAATGGAAGTGATCGACTCTTCTGGTTAATTTATGTAGATGCGAGCAGGAAGATCGATCAGTAGATCACAGGCCGTTGTCGTTGAAAGGGAAACTATCATAGAGAGAGACAGCAGGTCCAAGGTAAGCACGAGTATGGCGCCGTACTGTTGTTTCGTATGTTTTGCTCCGGTGGGGTTGCTGCTTCTCGGCTGAATCTCCGGCCACCTTCTGTCACTTATATGGATGTGTAGACGGCTGCGCTGCGATCTCTCCTTTACATGTCTTCGTGTCTCGTTTGTGAGAACCGACGTCTTAGCCAGCCAGGCCTCCGGTGATAGTTGAATATTCGGTCGCCGGGTTCGATTTCATGTCCAATCTTGGTTTGTGACTGTCCTATTTTGTCGTACATGTCAATGCAGGTCCACATTGTCTCAGTATACTAATCCGGCCACGTCAAGCTTAGTATACGTATATACGTATATAAAGAAAGAGGAGAATCACGATGGGAGTGCCGGAATCTGATCAGATGACGCAGCAGGGCAAGGCTGCTGTGGATGCAGAACCCCATGGCCGCGGAGAGCTGGAGCCGCAATCGTCTAAGGCCGGCCCGTTCTCCTCCCTCGGGAGGCAGTCGTCGATCTACTCATTGACCCTTGACGAGTTCCAGCACGCGCTGTGCGAGAGCGGGAAGAACTTTGGGTCCATGAACATGGACGAGTTCCTCTCCAGCATCTGGACGGCGGAGGAGAACCAGGCCATCAACGGTGGCGGTGACAACTGCAGCAATGATGGGAATACCGTGGACCGCCACAGGCACGTCTCTGGTGTGGTGTCCAGCGAGAAGGCTGGCATCACGAAGCAGCACAGCATCTCTCGCCAGGGTTCTCTGAGCCTGCCGGAGACCCTGTGCAGGAAGACGGTTGACGAGGTGTGGTCAGAGATCCATAAGGGTGAACAGAGCGGTCAACAGGCTAGTATCCATTTAACCAGTAACGCATAATGGCCAGTAAAAGGTCTAGGTTGCAATCTTCTGAAATGGAGAAAACTATATGACATTTGCGTTTCCAAGATGATTAGCAGTGATATGTGTGCTCTTGTTCGAGTTGATGACAGGTGAGCAGTAACACCGATTCCGCTGCACGCCAGCCGACCTTCGGGGAGATGACATTGGAGGACTTTCTGATAAAGGCAGGGGTGGTTCGGGAGCAGTGTGCTCCGCCGGCACAACCTCAGCAGCAGCAGCAATATGGGGTTTATCAGAGTAGCAACGCAGCAATTGGGACGAGCTTCATCTCTCGGCCAATCATGGCGGCAGGCTGCCTTGGTGGAGGGGCCAGGGGCACCTACCAGCCAATGCCACAGGGAGGCAGCAGCGGCATGATGGGAGAGACCTCGGGATATGGCAACGGGAAGAGGAACAGTGGCTACAGGGCGGTGGCACCGCCAGTGTGCTTTGCTCCGAATGTGGGGAATGGTGGTGCTGCCAGCGGCAATGGCTATGGACCCACGCATCCGATGGGGATGGGAGGCCCTGTGAGCCCGATCTCATCGGATGGGATGGGAATGGGATCCATGGATGGTTCTGGACTTGACATGGCGGGGATGAGGGCTGGGAAGAGGATCATAGATGGGCCAGTGGATAAGGTAGTGGAGAGGCGGCAGCGGAGGATGATAAAGAACAGAGAATCGGCTGCAAGGTCAAGAGCTCGAAAACAGGTGAAAGTTTTCTCTGCAGTTCTTCATGGGTGGCCAATGCTCTCGTTAATACCACAAGTTCGGTTTACGTTTGCAGGCTTATACAGTGGAATTGGAAGCAGAGCTGAACCAGCTGAAAGAAGAGAACGCATGCCTTAAACACGCCCTGGTAAGGACGAATTTCTCTATCCATATCAGGAGTGTCTGCAACATATGTCACCAGTAGACCTCACACTCTGGAATTTGCAGGCGGAGCTTGAGAGGAAACGAAAACAGCAGGTAATCGTACGGAGGTTATTATCAGGAACCTATATGCTCAACATCTCCTTTCAGCTGTCGGTTTTATAACAGGCATCTGTCTCTGTTGTTGCAGCACTTCGAGGAGCTGAGGCTAAACGCTCAGAGCAAGGTGAGCTGCGTGAGAGAGAGGCTGAGGATGATGCGGAGGAATCTGAGCAGCCCTATCTGACGTTCGGGAACAAGCAGCATATCGTTCGTGCAGTACTGTCTGTTTAAACCGCTCAGAAGAGTTGCCAACTTACCCCTGCTGGCCTTAGGTAGGATGATGTTCATATGGGAAATCTGCTGAATCTAGGAGAGTATCAAAGAACGATAGAACCGCTCTTGTTCGACTTACCCGAGCCTGGCGTTTTTATACTTTTCTGGTTGTTATGTTTCATGTTTCAAGTCAAGTGGATGAAAGAAAAAAGGCTGGATTTTCATTGCGTTTGATGGATACTGGACCCGGCAACATCATAGGTGGATCCAACTGTTAAAGTCTTCTGCTGTTCGAAAGCAAAGATCGTAGGGAATACGGTAGTGGAATAAAGAGTTGCGGTCCGTATGGCCAACTCCTTATCGCAGGGAAGGAAAATCGAGCTCAAGAGGACTTGACCATGAGAGGAAGTGAACAAGAACTTGATATGACATTGACCCTTGCACTAAGCAATCGATGTTGTCCACTTCCTCAAAGTCTTAATGCCCATTTCCCACGCGACGTACGACTTACGAGGAGTACTGTGCTGATCAAGCTCGGCTCAACCTCTATGCATACGAATATCAACAGAGGATGGAAAATCGACCGTAGTCATCCGATCAAGAGCTCTTGCTAGTTACCACATATATGTTGCTCCCAGGGATGATAAATGACAAGCTGTCGTTCCCAAGATAGTGCTAGCTAGCATCATATCTCTGAGTTCACATATCACAAGGTGCAATCATTCCATCACGAAAGCAGAACACTCATTTTACAGATGTTGGGATGAGTTTTTAGGATACGTGAAGTTTAGTCCAAGTTATTGTATTATAGTATGTGTGTTTTAGAGATACTGGCAAATGTATGAATATTCAAAGTATGGAGAGTTACATACCACAGCTTTACACTTCAATCCACTGTAAATCCAAGAAAAAAAGTTCTGACTCAAAGTATGGCCAGAATATGTTTGTGAGGTTGAAGGCTGACGTAGCCATAGAAACAATTCTACGCGGTTGGTGATACCGTTGTCAACCCCAACCCACCCCCACCCGGGTCCCGCGTGGTCGGACAACCAATCATCAACCCGACCAAAGAACCACCCGCCACCAAGTTCTTCGGCAACCAGCGCACGGTCACTGTTCACAACTGCGCCCAAGAGTCCGATCTCCTGCTGGACGAGAACCGCATCAACCCGCCCAAACCGGGCGGTTCTCCATCAATCGAGCTCCCCCTCGGGATCGGTCGCTCCCCGATGCCACCCGCTGTAAGCTCCGTGGAACGTTTCCTCGGAGGTGACGCTGCCGTTGGCGTTGGCTCATGCACGGCCGTGGCCCGGCTGTCCCTGCAACCGGACTGGAACAGCGACTCAACGCTGGCGAGAAACCCGGATTTCCTTCTCCTTTCCGGTTTATCACGAGGTTCTCTCTTCTTCTTAGAATCCTTCTTCGACGACACCGTCCCCATGCACGAGACCTCCGGGGAGGACGGCTCGGTCGGCGATGGACCTCTGCCGGACTTCATGACTGATCCGCTCTGCTTCAGGAACAGGTGAGTGCCTCCCAGTTTACGGCTCCTCCGGTTCTTGGGGTCCAAACTGTGCTTCTGCATCTTTGGGTTTGGGAGCCCGATGATTGATGATGCCTTGGGCTTCCTATTGAAGGGAGTCAGAAGCCACGGGGAGTTGGTGGAGCTGTTGACAGTGGGGTTCAGGTTTGTCGAGATCGCAGCCATGCCTTTGGTGGACAGCTTCCGCTCGTAGAAGGCGTTTTCAGTAAACCAGTCGAAGTCAGCATCCTTTGACAGCCAGAATGATTGCGGCGGGGAGTCAGGGTCGTTCTTGACGTCCTCCTCCGAGGGATCCCCATCAACGAGGGCCTCACAGGCGATCCTGCCGTCGCAGGGGCCACCGGTGCAGGCCGAGGCGAGAACCCCCCGAGGCATGCTATAATCCGGGCTGGAGGCAGACAGGAGGGGAAGGAAATTCCGATTCTTTCTGATTATCCGAGGGAGTAGGGAGAATATGAAGGGAGACGGGGAAGATCTTTTCTCAGTAGTGACTGGTTAGGGGTCGTCTTCTTCTTGTTCTTGGAGTTCTTGCTTGATATTCAAAGTCTTCGAAGCCTGAAGGGCATAGTAATGATTGATTAATTAGGAGCACGACCAATTCTGTTATCCCTACCATTGGACCTATTTAATTAATGAAAGTGACTTCGCATTGATATAAAACTTTGACAGTGAGCACAGACTATGGGTATAATATAAGAATCGAAATACTAGGTCTAGAAAAACTGAATTATTTCATCTAATTATATCGGTAGTAAATTGAACTTTCACTGGAGTGTGAGATCAATCCCACAGTCGGAAAAAAATCGAATATGAAGCAGGATTAGTTTTAACTAGTCAGCTGAAAGCAACAACTCCTCCTATTCTCAACCCAATTTCATGCTTAGGAAGGGACAAGATATTAGTTTGCATCCATCACATGTCACCATCTTTTGAACCCCTTCAATGAGCAAGTTTAGCTCGAATATGCACTAGTTATGCCACCTGATATATATGCATTGGGGGAAAAAAGCTGAAAATCTATCACCTCAGGACTCTGCCTCATTCATATACATACATTCAGGAAGATACACTGAAGAGTCTATTGATTAACTGCTTCTGTCTTTGGCCATGAAAATTGCTAGACAAGAAGGATCTTTCATATAACAAGTCCTCCAGACAATAGGGCGTCCTTGGGACCGCTCAAGAGGGATGAATGAGTCAGCTCCCGCAGCTTCCCCTTATTCAAGAGGAATACTCGATCTGCCATCATAACAGTCTCAAGCCGATGGGCAATCACTAAAACCTGCAACAACCAGAAAATGAGCTGCTTTCACAATATACAACTACGTTGATTTCCATCTCTAAGGCAGACTGAACTTTACCGTTCTTTTTTCCATCAATCGCTTAAGTGCTTGTCTCACCAAGAGCTCAGACCTGCTATCGAGTGCAGAGGTTGCCTCATCCAATATCAGCACAGATGGATCCTGATAGATTGCCCTAGCTATCGCCATTCTATATTTCGAGCAGACACAGTAAATCTTGTTCAGACTCTCATAAAGCAGGGTCACGGCATTTTCTTACATCTTTATGTCCATGTCATTGTCCAAGAAACTAACCTTTGCTTCTGGCCTCCACTTAAAATTGAGCCTCTTGCTCCTATATTGGTTTGATAGCCTTCAGGAAGTGTTCTTATGAACTCATCAGCATTGGCTAATTGTCCAGCAAGCTCAACCTTATCCATATCTATATGAGTCATCAAATCCCGATACCCAATATTTTCAGCAACAGTTCCTGAAAATAGAGTCTAAAATGCACCATGAGGTCAGATCCAGATCCTCATGTAATCATAAAATTAAAATCGAAGTTACCGGTTACTCACTATATCCTGAGAAACGAGACAGACATGTCTCCTAAGACTGTCCAATTGAATATGCTGAATATCGTGATTATCAACAGAAATGCAGCCTGTTAAGCACAAATAAGCAGGGAAAGGCAGCCTCTTCTTTAAAAGATGGAAAAGAACAAAATAGTATTCATTATACAGCACAGGTAAAGATCAGTATAGACAACTTTACCAGATAAAGGGTCATAAAGGCGAAGAAGCAGTTTCGCAAGTGTTGTCTTGCCTCCTCCAGAGGGACCAACAAGAGCAATAGTTTCTCCAGCCCTAACATGGAGGTTCAACCTCTCCAAAATGATAGGTGTATTTTCTCCGTATTTGAAAGATATGTCAGTGAATCTCACATCTCCAGCTACATGGTCTAATGGGATGGCATCGGGTTTCTTTCTTACCTATATCAAGCACGAACCACAACAATGCTAGAATTTCCAAAAAGAATACAGTTACAGAATAGACTGAGGCTGTTTTTTGGATTATTTCATGCATAAGTGTTCCTAAAAAAATGGAAACGATTGTTGAAAATCTCTTAGAAAAAATAAAACTAACAGAAGACGTTTCTTGCTCTGATCAAAGAACAACATAAATACTGAAATTATACTCTACATAGTCTGTTAATCTGACCAGAATGAGGAACCTTCTTCAACGCAGTTAGAATAACAGCCTGGAAAATATATCCAAGCATGAAAGAGGTATGCTTTATAGATGTAAAACGTAAAAACAGAGATAAGTAATCACATGAAGAATCAATTTGCCGGAAAGAATAATCTGACAGGAGTCTCATGAAAAGTTAGATAAGATGTTCCACAAAAAGGTGAAAAGATTGTAACTTAGCAGACAAAATTTGACAGTCAGGGAAATATATTTCCCAAATAAGCCAATTTACCTCAGGCCTTAACCTGCTCAACTCACACAAGCGTTCAATGGCCGGTTCCCCTTGCTTGAACTCATTGTAAGCTTTACCAATTCCCTACATAAACGTGCACACTCAGATTGACATCTGGGAAAGAAATTCTTCATTCTATACATTCAAGACCAAATAATTTCAAACTAATGTTTTCAAATCAACCGAATGAAGAAACTGCATGTATACATGACAAACTTTATTCAGAAAATTTCACACATGTTGCAATATATCCACAATTTAGGGCAAAGATTGGTTGCTTAATGACTTTACCTGTACTGGCTCAATTAGTAGAAAAAATGAAGTGATAAAAGAAACTGTGCCACTTCCATCCACCGAGCCACTTGAAAGAACCATTGAACCAGCACAGAAAATAAACAGAGCCCCAAGGTAAATAGACTGCGTGATCTGAGGAATCAGTGCCTTCATTTTCTTCTTTTTCAACCTTTCAGAAAGATCAGCACAAGCAAGGTTCTGAAACCTGATACTCTCACTGAGCTCCGCATTATTTGCTTTCACAAACAGAATGGCTGGTAGGACCTAAAGGTCGAGTAACAAGCAACTCAGAGTCCCTCAAGATCGAACATTTCAAATATTGACAGAATTAACTAAGAGAATAGACAGCCTCTTGGAAGTTCTAACATCAAGCAAAAATTTAAAAATCCTTGGGACTTATGACGACAAAATGATACCTCATTCAGGTATGCTGAGAGAGCAGCAATGGTCAGATGGGCCTTCTTGGATATCCGACGAAGCCTTTCACCAAGATGAGCAACTATAAGAGCCATACATGGGATGACCTGTTTCACCGTGAAGCGCCCTCAAAAAAAAAAAAAAAATCAGTATTACTCTGTATAGAAATTATATTGCCTGCAATCGCTCACCGCAGCTGAAATCAGAGTGAGGGCAGGACTGATAGCAATCATCTGCATTGCCATAGCTGATAATTGCAGGGTACTGGGTACTATAGTCTGTCATAACAAAAAGAGTGCAAGATATTTCAAATGAGACGTTCAAAGAGGATATCACAAAGGGATTTCTTGCCAGAAACTCACGCTGAGAAGGCAATACAGAATACAAGCAACATCTGAAGCCTCAGCAGTAATCCTGTACGCGACGTCCCCGGCATAAACCGCGTCCCCACCTTCGAAAAAGACTAAATCCCCCTCCAGAACCTTCCTGAACACATCCACTCTGAGCTTGGACACCGATGTAAGAGCTGCTTCCCACAGGAACGCTTGCTGCAGGTAGCTCGCAACCATCTTGTTCGCCAGCAGAGCCCCCAACAGAAGCCCCTCGTTCCTTGTCGCGGTTAGTTCGATGTGGGCTAAATTTGAGGAGAATTGACCGATCCTGGGAACGAGCTGGGAGAGGGAGAAGGCAGAAACGGCGCTACAGAGCCAACCGAGGAGGATGGGCTTGGACTGGGAGATAACGTAGGGTCTGAGTGATTGCAAAGGCAAGGTATGGGGCTTGGTCTTGAAGGAAGAAGAGATGGCAGCGATGGGTCTTGGGCTAAAGGGTGTGTAGAAGTGGAAAGGTCTGAACTTTTCTATGGTGAGATTCGGATTTGGGTGGGGTTTAAGGTGGAGCTTGTAATGGGGAGAGATGAGCAGCGAAGAAGACATGTTACGCGGAGAAGACGAGGGCTCAGTCGAGCTTAAGCCATGGCGGAATTTGATGTAGATGAGACACACCAGATCATGACTTGCAAGGTCACGTGCTTTCTGCTTTCGGAAGGTTTCAGTTGATAGGCATTCTCTCTTCTTGTCCAGTTGATCGTAGAAATTGGCCAACGAGCTCATTGCTGCGACACCGTTCATACAATGTCGTGCTGTATACATGTATGTCCATGTTACTGGTTTGCCCGGCAGTCGCCATGGAAACTGTCAGATACTCCGGAATTTGCAGTCTGAGGCGAAACTCCTTCGCCGAGAGCACCGATAGTCGGATGTTGATTAAAGAATTAATATATCATAGATTGACCGGTCACAGAAAGCTCTGCCGTGCTGATATCATCTAGTCTGGGTGAAGCAGCATTTATGTCTGTCTTCTTTTCTTGCAGTCGTGCCGGTCTGAATGATGAGTGATCGAGGTATTTTGACAGAGGGAAGGAGAAGTACAATTTGCAGCCAGGCCCAGAACACTACTCCTGCGTGGTGGATATCTTAGGTCGGGGTTGAAGTTGGTGAATCTTTTGATCTTATCGGGTTGCGCTTCTGGGCGTCGGCAAAATCCATAATGTTCGGCTGGATGAGCTGACATTCAGACGGTTTGCTGAACTTAGAATCTGAAAACTTTGGCTGCTACAACTCAAAAACCTGAAACATTGGCTGCTACTAATTCCCGTCTTACGAAGCCGGGAAACAAGAGGCTGTATCGAGGGTTCAAGGATGATGACAGATCAAAATCTCAGTGACTTTACTAAATCCTGAAATCGTTGTGAAAAAGAACCAGGATGGTGGGTGCGTTTGCAGACAACAATTCATTCAAAGCCTGTAAGATCATGGATGGACGATTTTTCATCAAGGATGCGACTGCTTTCCACCATCTTAGTAAATGATCAACTAAGCAGCTGCACGTCCAAATTGCGCAGTCAGACTGAATCTTGATTGGTCAATCACATGAAAATCGCTAATTATGGCAGGACAGACCCACACAGCATGCTCAATTTGCGGGAGGACGTGGGAAAATTTTGCCGATTGGAAGTGTGAACCACTTTGAAAACAAAAAGGTTTTGTAGGTTATGTATCATCGTCTTAGCCCTTTCCGATATGATTCGAGATCGTGTTTTATCCAATACTATAAGTTATTGCAGCAATACACACGAAAGAGCTTTCATCATCCATCCAAAGCTTAAGCATTGTCACTGAGATTACAAAGCTTCGCGGTAACTCGGATTGGGCGAAGATGTAAACAGACAACAACAACAACAACATATATTTCCATTTCAATTGCTGCAAATCCACATGATACAGAAGCAGTATCAAGTGTTAGGCAACCACCAAAGAATACAATCATGATGCTTTAAATTGGTTACTACAGGCCACCAATAATAACTGCATCAGTGCCAGAAACGAATTCATCCCCAGCAAATGGTACAGTCTTCCTCACTATTAATTTCTTCCGAGTAATGCTTTTATCTGCAACAGTTAATTGGACTATTAGCATGGAATCATTATATAATCAACGCCACAATTAAAAATGATCTCAGCTCCTATAATACCATCACTTTCTATGCAAACGGCAGCAAAGTGAGTTCCAGCCAGATCCAGAAGGGTAAATTACCAATTATTTAAAGGACTACTTTGGTCATCAACGGATTCAGCAACAATCTGAGCCAAGATCACATCAAATGCAAAGTTAAAAACAAGAACTACTTAGAGAATCCAGAATGTAAAATAAGTACGTAAAATCTTATTCTTAGCTTCAAATGGGTTCTAAACTTCACTTTAAATGAAACAATATTGCTTGTGGCTATTATTGCAACCAGAAAACAGCAAAAAAGTCTCACTCACGGGAAATATATATCTCAAAGCTTACCTCATGATCTGAATCTCCAAAACCATTCAACTCTTTCTTCTCAAAATTCCTTGCTTTGATCATAAAGGTACTGAAAGGCAATGCAGAGAAACCTTTACCCAATGCCTTAACATAGGCTTCCTGAAATATCCAATATCAGCAAATGAATAAAGAATGGTGAAATTATAAGAAGATTGAAATATACAATGTATCGGTTTAAACTTTTAAGTAAAAATGGATCTAATTTTTTATAAATTTGTAATAAATTTAATGAAAATTAACCGAATTTAAACTTATTGAATATTCTACCATTCAAGTATGACGGTTGATTTTGTGGACATTCTTGATGACTTCAGGGAGGGTTCTCGAAACCCGACAAATCGGGGCTGGCTTGCATTCCTACTCCGACCGTGACCACGAGATGGGTTAGACGAGATCGGAAAGCCGGTTGCAGGGTACATGCAATTAGTCGCTGGAAGAGTAAGTTCAGAGGTGCGACTAGCGGTTATATCCATAAATTTTATTTAACCTTTAAAAGCTCATAGATCATATGAGTGAGTTAGGATGAATCACTACAATTTTCCTCCTAAATTATTACATCAATTCCGGTCTTTTAGGGATTTTTTTTAATTATGTATGAGCTTCATGGCATGGCATAGAATAGGATAAAAAAAAAATGGACAGAAATAAGAGAAATATAAGTATCATAATATATAAATTAAATTTATAAATTCTTAATATCAACAAAGGCTACTGAGGAAGTCAAGAGATTCCCACGTTTAACGAAAGGTCAAGGTGACGGCACAGCTCGCTCGTGGGGGGGTGGGCCTGCAAACTGCTCCCAGGCTTCCCAGGCTCCGATATATCATCACCCTTCACTTCATGGCAAATTGGCAGACAACGAACCTACAAACTCCCTCTTGTGTTCTTCTTTCTGTTTATAATTATTGTATCTCTCAACCCTCTCCTCACCAAAAACACCCATGCTCGCGAAGAAGCCTTCCATCAAGAAACTGTTATGGAAGGTGAAAGCGAGAGGCTCGGACTGCTGTGACCACCACCACCACCATGAGCTTCTGCTTGGGGAGGATGATCGTCGCCGGGAGGGACCGGAGGAAGTGAAACCCTCGACCACCCACCCGACAGGGTCTGTCCCTGTCTACGTGGGGGAGGAGCGCAGGAGGTTCGTGGTCCCCACGGGGTTCCTGTCCCACCCGCTGTTCAAGATGTTGCCGGAGAGGGCCCACGACGAGTTCGGCTTCCAGCAGAGGTGCGGGCTCATGTTGCCCTGCAGCGTCGCGGCATTCCAGGAGGTCCTCAACGCTGTCGAGCGTTGCAGCAGGAGGTTTGAATTCGGCGATCTAGTCAAGGAGTTCATCTAGTGCGTACGCGGCAGCTCGTGGAGGATCAGGAAAAAAAAAGGCGCGAGGAATGGATATTCTGTCGCATGAAAGACGCCGAGCCTTTGGTAGTGATTATGTTCATGAAAATGTCCGTCCGTCGACTATAGGAGATGGCGTTAGCCTGAGAAGAAACCAAGATATGACTGTGCATAGCAGCTGAAAGTTCTGTTCTCGCCCAGAATTAGACGACTTTGTACCTCATGATCTTTGTCGATCTCAATCCAACTTTATATCAAAAGGCTATAACCAATCGTCGAATCGAACCGGGATTTGAGGACACGAGTTACCTCATCAAACTCCCTGTGAGAATCCATTCTCTTCACTTTGAGATGAGAAACGCTTACGCTATGTGTGGAGAGATCGAGCATGAGGCAACTTGACGAGAGAACTCGAGCTTTTCTTTGTGTAAATGATTTCCTTTACTATCGGGTGTAGGGCCATAACAATGACTGATTTTGATGAGGCACCATTTCGATCCACTTGTGGGTGAAGATTACACATACATGCGCGATAAAACAGAGGGACACAGATCAAGGAAAAGAGTTCAATTCACCGCCACAGTAATTTTGGAACCACGAGGACGTTAGGTTCGTTGAGACCTTTTTCATATCATCTAGATCCCCTCTTCGTACTCCAATCCTCCTGGACCCACTGAGAACTTAGACAAGAACTGAATAAACGGATCTTAATTGTCAAGGACACCGGGAGCACGCATGCATGCATACGTGCCTGATGGAGTGTTGTCAAGACAAAGCCATTGCTAGTTCAACTCCCACCCCTTTAGCTCCGGTCGGAGTTTCAACCCATTCGATGGCATGAATGCAGTCGCCAGCCTTGGATTATGTCTGAATATGCATTGTCTACGAGAAAATCAAAAGAAATATGACTGAGTCGTGAGCCAGAATTTTCACTGTAAACACGGTGAAACAGCTCGTTATGTTGTGTAATGTAACACCGCTGTCATCAAATACCTGTAACCTACAAGAAATGATTTCAATTGAGTCCCGTGGTTCAGAACTGCAGAGATGGCGAACAACTTTTTGAGAAGCATCAGGCGGGAAATTTTCAACAGGTTAACTTCAGCGCGGAGGTTGCTCTCAACGGCTAAAACACACCGCTGTACTTCACAGACCAAAGATCAAGAACCCAACGAAATGATGCATATCTTTGTTCATTCTATAATTCAGTGGTTGCTCTCCATGCATATATTGCACTCCATGCCTTGACCCTAAATCTCGGGTCATGACCCTGCTGAGGCTGCGAGGACATTTATGGTGGAGAAATATGCTGTTTCTTGGACTGCAACAGTCAGCGATTTCAGCAAATTAAGCAAGCACTCAGCATCACCTCTCAGGCCTCACCTGCACCATCTAAAGGCAAGAGCTTGTCAAACCGGTTGGAAAAGCGACCAAGATTTGGAGCTTCTTCCAAAGGGTTAACAACGCTCGTGCCATTCTCTGCCCTGGACGAGACTATAAACACCATCAGGGAGTGCATCACACCACGCGGAAAACACAATAAATGAGACTGTTCCATATTTCTTTCTATTTATACAGGGAAAGATTTAAAACATTCTCACAGCTACAGGCAAGACAAAGTCTCTCCGTGTCTTCTAATCCTACTACATATCCACATTACAACAATGCAGCTAGACTCTAATTATGAGTAGAAAGGGCCTGTAACACCAAGTTCTGGTCAGCAAAATTAAGGAGCTAAGGGGCTCCGTCTTCAGTTCCTTCAACCTGTGTAAGCTGGCATGGGCCTCTGCCGAGCTGACCGACCGGCCACCTGCTGGGACTTCACAGCGCAGCAGTCGTGGAGAATTTCTGCAGCAAGAGCATTGACAGCAAATCTTTAACTGACAATGTCATATATGTTTATATCGGGTATATTGAGATATTTTAGTATGTAATATTACAATACAATTTCCACAGAATTGAAGATTCCGGTGTAATCTAGCAGTCACTCAGGGATGGACACAAATGGTGGAAGTGCATCCTGAGTATTGACTCCATATCGTGAATTCCATGCGAAAGATCATGTCAATTATCAGATTCCAAACATGTAGCATCCGGCCACATCACTTCGGTTCATGGGACTAGCTGATATAACTATGGAAACTGGAAATGTGATCAGCCATGAAAATCAACTGCAGGAAGTGGCTGCAGCTGACAAAGTAAGGATGAAAGCTTGGTATTGGGAACTATTATAGCCCCTTACTGCACTGTAACTGCATAGAGGCTAAGTTGAGTCCCGTTATCATCGGCAATATCAAATCTCACAACAGACCACCGCAAATAAATAGTTGTCTCTGGGGGCAGCATGTCGTTAGCGTTGTGCAACAAAATGTCAGTCAAGTTTCATAAACAGTACAGAAGAGAACTATGTTATTCGGACAAGCAGTCCCCGACTCCGGACGACACAGAACATACCCGCCACTTTCTGTCCTGGGACGAGCGGACCCGACAGCAGGATTAGGATGTCATCATCCACGAAAATCAACTGCCACAACGGGACAGCAGCTGACAAAGTTTAAGGATGAAATGTTGATATCGGGAACTATTATAACCCCTAAAGCAACGTAACTGCAAAGAGGCTAAGTTGAGTCCCGTCGTCCTCGGCGAATGGCAGCAGGGGACTATCGCAAGAGACCGTCGCAGGCTCCACTCCACATGCTATGCAAAGATTATAAATCCAAGAAGCTTCCGAGCAGAAGCTGACTACCACAACCTCGCTAAGGGCTCTCCAACGACTCAGAAAATGAAGCTTAAGCTTTCACATGGAAGCTAGACTGCTAGATTTTTACACGGAAAGTACCAAAGGAAAGCTCCTCCACCTTCATCGCCATATAAGAAAAGAGACCGGTACCGGCAGTTACCGTCCTCTTTTAGAATTCTAGACACCTGTGTCGCAGACGGCGTCGGTGGTGATTTGGACGTCCGCCGACTAAGTCGGCCTCGAGATCTGATCGGAATTTATCGAGCGTCTCAGCGGGTGAAGGAAACCCTATTAAGGAACGGGCTGGGCTTGGGTTAGTCAAAATGGGCCCACACTCGGCCCATTAACTCGAATTCATTTTACACTTGAACCGCTTCAATTATCATTTGAAGGCAATCAGCCCAAATTCGAGAAATGTTGTACGTAGGGAGTAAAGACCTATTTGGGCAAACGTTGACGGATCCATTAGGCGACATGGGGCCGATAAAAGGAACATGACTTCCTGATGGATTGCTCTAGATGATTTGACCCAATTTTAAATTAATTATAATTATAATGTGATGAACGTTTATAAGCATAATAATGCAAGTTGCGCCGAAAGAGAGGACCTTCGAGACACTGACCTCATGCTCGGTCACCTTCTTTTGACCATTTGCATCTCCAAGGCTATTGAAGCGAGGACGCCAGAATTGACTTCGCGCTATGTTCCTGGATAAGTTATTTCCGGTTGCCAATGACTTTTAACCATAGTTTTTAAAATCGGACTGAGCCGATAATCGGTCAGGATATGAGTTCATGAGTTTATGGGTTAGACCGGAGGTTCAATAGGTCGAACCGCATGTTTAATACTAATATTAATAATACAATATTATCAATAAATCTACGTAATATTACAATTTAACTATGATTTATAATAAAAATAATTAATATAGTCATTATATTAATTTTAGATTCAATATAAAATATGAATATAAGTTTAGTAAAATAAAATATGTACATTATAATAATTTTTTAAATTTTCCTTTTCTTCTGGCCAAGAATTAAAAGTGCAACGCCTCCTCCATTAGGTAAAGTGTGGGTGTGTGTATAAGTTCTTTTCTTTGAACCTTGACAAGATCCACAAGAAAGTGAGTCCATATATAATATACCAGATCTTCTTCTGAGATAAGAGTTGTAGAGGAAGATATAGATGGCAGCCACAGATGCGACTCAGGCGAGCTACGACAGAGCGGAGGCGGTCAAGGAGTTTGACGGATCTAAGAAGGGTGTGAAGGGCCTGTCCGAATCCGGGATCAATTCGATTCCGAGGTTCTTTATCCATCCCCCAGAGACCCTCTCCAGCCTCAAGTCTTCTTCCCGGTCCACCGTTGGCACCATACCCGTCATTGACCTCTTGGGCCTCACCTCCACAGCCGGTAGTAGGCAGGAGCTCATCGACCAGGTTGCACAGGCCGCGAGAACCTGGGGCTTCTTCCAAGTTGTCAACCATGGTGTGCCAGACGAGGTCCTGGGAGAGACCATAAACGCCATCAAGCGATTCCACGAGCAGCCACACGAGGCCAAAGAGAAGTTCTACAGGCGCCAGGAGGGCCGAGGGGTGATGTTTGCTAGCAACAACGACCTCCTCCGCTCCGAAGTCGCCAGCTGGCACGACTCTCTCCAGGTGTGGATGGCGCCCGAGCCGGCGGCGCCGGAGGAGATACCGGAGGCTTGCCGGAGGGAGGTCATCGCATGGGACGTCCACGCGAAGGAGGTGGCCGGTCGGGTTATGGAGCTTCTCTGTGAAGGGCTTGGCTTAGAGCCCGGGATGTTCATGAGACTAACGTTTGCAAATACCAGGGTTATGGTGGGGCATTGTTACCCTTACTGCCCTCAGCCCGAGCTGACACTGGGGATCAAATCCCATACAGATCCCGGAACCGTCACGGTGCTACTGCAGAACGGAGTTCCAGGGTTGCAGGTGAAGCACGGAGATGAGTGGGTCGAGGTCGATCCACTTCCCGGAGGGTTGATCATCAACCTAGGAGACTTCATGCAGGTAATCGTAGCTTCATAAGGCTAAATACAGCTTCCTAGTGTCTCTTCTGATTCTGCCGATAAGTCAACCTTGCAATGATGCAGATAGTCACCAACGGCGAGTACAAGAGTGTCGAGCATCGGGTTTTGGCGAACGGCGCAAGGGAGCCAAGGATCTCCGTGGTCGAGTTCTTCAACTTGACCGAGTGGAAGGAAGGGGGCAGCTACGGGCCTCTGCCCTTGCTGGTGTCCCCCGAGAGGCCGGCCATCTACAGGGACTTTACCAGGCAGGAGTTCACGGAGAATTTCTACGGCAAGGGCGTTGACACCAGATCTTTGATCGACAAGATCAGAATATAAAGGCGAGCATCATATACATAACGATTGCCGTATTGTTCCTATGCTATACGTAAGCTGTGATTTGGCCTCTGATTCCACGCATGAATAAAATAAACGCTACTGCAGCAAGAATGAATTACTGGTGCCCCCATCTTTTTCATTTTCCCGTTGGCTTTTTCCTCTTCCACCTTGAAAAGGCAGCATAATGGTCTACCTCTCTTTATGGATTTGGCCCTGCCTAATCATGACTGGTTAATATTATAAAAAAAAAAAAGAAGCAGCTTGGAAGCTCCACTTAGGTGCAGAGCCGACAACGACCTCCATCGGTGAAGTTTGGATAAGGTTCGGCAGAGAAAAACTAAGGAATAAAGTAGAATCGGTCTCTGACTCAGGCTGCAACGAGGAAGTATCCTCACCCAGTGCGCTTCGATATATATAAAAAGGAAAGTGATTCATATGATTGATTTCATGTAAGCTCTAGCTCTGGAGACATCTGTAATGTTGGATCTGACGTTCAAATATGATAAGAATTTAGTAGCTTAATAACCAAAGTGGTACATACTAGAAACCTAAATCCAACCCATCGCCGGTTATGGGCCTCTTAAATCCGACCCATCTTGGGTCACAGGTCAAGGCAGGGCTGGACACTACGTTTGCAGGCTGGGCCCAGGACTTCAAAAACCCCCCTCTGACCCGATCCGCTGACATTCCTAAGTAGGATAAGATCCGAATCTACGATTCAAAAAGATCTTTCGTTGATCAAGATCCGATCACCACCCCTTATCCCTGATCTCCATACTGTTAATCTCTTACAAGCGGATCATGGAAAATGGTGAGCTTTCACAACGGCAGATTGAAAAAGGATCCGTGAAGTTTGCAACCGCTCTTACAGAATCAAACTACTGCAAAATTCCATTAACCACAGAACTTTCAGGTAGTTTGAGGTCAATCCGAGGATTATTTTCACAACTGACTCATAATTCAAATCCTCGACTTAGTTCCTGAAAAATCCAGGTTGCAACAAGAGACTACTGGATATCTCGTGGGATGGGGTAAATGGGAAGTTTAAGCATGAATCAAGCGGCTGCAACAAGAAGCATTGGAAGTTACATGGTGGGAAAAGTTGGCTTCTCAATGCATAAGCAGAATATAAACAGATGTCCAAAACACTGGGTTTAAAGATTGTCTCAGACTTTAGACTTCTTCATGCTCAAAATGGCAGGTCCAAAGAACACAAATGCGACCAAATGTATTATCCAAGTTCGGCAGAAGATTCAAGCATTACATCTAATGCAAAATTCTCAGTGAAAAGCAGCTCCAAAGTAGCACAAGATTGTTCGGAAGAGCAATCACAGCCTCCTTCCCCTCCTACCACCCTTTCTACGGGTGCTGTCAGTTGGAATCGGTGTCACATCCTCTGAAATATCAGCAAAGATCATGTAAGAAAGCAAACAGGAGTTCAATTGGTGATCCAGAACAAGTAAGTTATTCTGGTCCATTTAAATATGGTCTAGGAGGTCCACTGGAGATGGTCATCTCTTCCACTGCTCCTGGGTTAGTTTATACCAGGAAAGCAATAAGTAATTTAAGGGGGCAACACAGTGGGCTGCAAGGTGCGCTAATGTACCTATGCGGCCAATTTTCATGCCAGAACGAGCAAGGGCCCTGAGTGCTGACTGGGCACCAGGACCAGGTGTCTTTGTCTTGTTCCCTCCAGTTGCCCGAAGCTTAATGTGAAGAGCTGTGATGCCAAGCTCCTGCAACACAGCAGAAAGTATTGAGCATTCAAGAGAAGATGTCAGAAAAGTGCTTAACACCAATCACTACAGAATCAGAGAAAATAACACCTTGCAGCGCTGAGAAACATCCTGCGCAGCAAGCATAGCTGCATACGGCGAGGATTCGTCCCTATCAGCCTTCACCTTCATCCCACCTGGACATGCACATTTCAATATTGAATTGAGGCATAGCAAAACAAGCACCAGCACCAGCAATCATAAGAAATAGGTAAAACAGGACAGCTAAGCCTAGAACATCAACAACTAACCATGAAATTTGAAATGAACAACAGGAAGTTCTATTCAATCATCAATAAGAAAAACATTGAAAGAAACCTATTGAACAGTGGGAGAGAACAGATTGAAGCAGACAGTGGTAACACTACATGCCCTCACACAGCCTAACTAGTCAGGTCTAGATTTATATTATAAAAATCCAGCTCAAATTAGAAATCCAAAATAACTTTCTGGCATCACAACATGAACTAGAGACCGGAACTAACAATAGTCATACCTGTGATGCGAACCATAGTCTCCCTTCCAGATAAATCAGTCACGTGCTGCAATACAAAACACGGCCTGTCATTACTAAGACGGGGACAATATTAAGTGAGTAATATAATGCTCGAGAAATCAAGGATGCTTACGATGAACGTGTCATTGAACGAGGCGAATATGTGGGCTACCCCGAAGACGTGTTCTCCCTCACGCACAGCGGGTCCAAGGGTGACATTCTCCTCCTTAGGCTCCCTAACCTTTCTCTTCGACTGTGGATCGCAAGCAGAAAGGATTCATAGGACAGAACAAAGAAACATCAAATCCTGACGGAAACAACTTTTTCGTCCGATATTTAATGCGACAACTTGAATATACTATCCACAACTATCACGATTAACATCCAAAAAAAAACTCACATAAACATTAAAGCATCTTTAGACTGGAATCCCCTATCTAAAGTCGAACAGGGAACGCTCAACATCAGAAGATCTATCAACAACCTATCGAATTAAGACCTTCAGAGTGATCAGGTCAAGATTTTTACCATAGTGGAATTGAAGGAGATGGAGGAAGCACGAATTGATGTTCTGAAAAATGTAGCTCCGCCTGCCGTCTGTTAGGATAGCGGAGAGGCTACAGAGTACTTATATAAACACATCTAGGGTTTTGGTGACCAAAACGATGCCGTTTCGACAAAAGGAAAAACCAAAACAGTGACAGCTGTGGGATTTGAACCCACGCCCTTTCGGACCAGAGCCTAAATCTGGCGCCTTAGACCACTCGGCCAAACTGTCAGATGAAGTCTAAGTCCGTATCATCTAATTCATTCCTAAAGCATTGGCAAGAATGTAACAGCATCTAAAAGGATTACCCGGAGAAGCAACGAAAGCCCACACCGTGAATGTGGATAGGCGTCTTCGAACACTTCAACCAAGCCATGATTGTAAGTTTTCTCCCCTCGAGTTTGTGTTACACTATGTTCATCATACATAAACTGAAAAGGAGTGTTGCCCTATAACGTCTCATTCTACAATAAAAATGCTTATATATCAACTCCTGAGCAAAATCTACTGGAAACTCTTCAACCTTGCATGGCATTTGTAGTCGCAGACGCCTAGTTTAGGTGTCAAGAAAAATTGTCTGTGAGCGATAACTTGAGTAATAAATCAGAGGCAATTCAAATTTAGTATAGTAAAAAATGCTTCTTCACAAATATTACAAAAAGATAAGCCTGAAATAAGAAACATTTATCCTTTGAGAACTGAAAATATCTCATCAGAACAATCACAATACAAGATTGTACATTCTTCTTTAAGGGAGTGCCATCGCAAGGCTTATACTAGATCATTACAAACATGAGACCCACGAGATTTACGAGATGAAAAATTTGAGCATTTGTGGTCCACCACAAAATGGCTCCAATACTCAGTCATTACCACTCATCATCAAGGCTAGCTCTGTGAAAACATAAGACACTCATCACAAAGATGAAGAAAGATGTGAACTCAATGAACATAGCTCTTGTGTTGATCAGAATTGCATGTCTTAGGATGATTGGAATGGCTATACTCCCAATAGCTGATGGCCTCGTCAAGAACTTAGCAGCATCGATCAAATTGCAATGGACCCAATCACTACAAGAGACTACTCTAAGAAGTGTATGATACAATACAATACTTTCATTGCCCATATAACAAATAGAAGGCAAAGATCTCTTATTCTTTTTTCAACAATTAGTTTCTTAATAGAAGGCTGAATGAGTTTAGGATTCACCATAGGATGCTGACCCCAAGGAGAATGCAGGTTTGGTCAGAGTTCATGCAAATCGAAAGAAAAGCTTGACAAAAAGACCTGATCTTGCTTGTTAGGATCAGGACCCAAATTTTGTAGTTTAAAATAGATAAATGTAGTGAATACGACCTAATGGTCAAGTAAAGAAAAGAAATCATAAATTTCCAAAATTTCAGGAGTATTACTCACCCTCCACCATCTCGGCTGATTAGAAATTGAGTAGACCCACCTCCAAAAAATAAACAAGGCATAAGTACCAGAACGTACATAAGAGCTATTACATGAAGAATATCCTATCAATGGCCTGGCAAAGGTAGGCAATCCTATCACATATAACATGATCTATGTGTAGCATTGTCCCTCACCTGATAACATTGGGCACCAATTATTGTATAATGCACATGCTTGCTCACAGGTAATGTCAGAAGCATAGCAAGGATACAAGGTTAGAAGGTTAGAGGTATGACAATATATCATGAAGGGTACATACCAATAACCTAGACTCAACTAGCAGGTAAAAATTAAAGCAATGTCAGGAGGACATGGCCAGGGAAATAGTATGAAGCCCTCGATGCAATGGGATTTTGCCCAAATTTATTTAGGCTCTACAAACGAATTGTGTATCCATAATAAATTAATTAAATTATCATTTTTAAGAAAGAATATTAGAAACCGGATAATATGCCATTGTAGAGGTTCATAGGACCATAAGTTTGATGAAAAGCTAGAAGAACTCTTCAACTATTGTGCTATCTTATATCATGGTAATGTTTAAACATGGTGTCCATCATATTCAACATTTCCATTGTACTTGCCAATAACGACAGACAAGCCAATCCCCAAATGCAAGTTAGAACTTTCTTCAGCATTTTTAACTACAGTGACATTACGTGTCAACAGTCCCATACTTCACAAGGTTGTTCAAAAGTGTATAAAGACAAAAGATTATGTAGCACTAAGACAACTATAATTTCAGCATGATCTTTGAAACATACCAAGATTTGTAGGGGGATGCTTGATGAAAACATAAAAGCAACTCCAACGAGACTGCACTCAGAATATAGAGCCATAGAAATATATTCGACATAGCAAAATGACAACTAACATTTCTGCCCAAGAAAATGGATTTCTCAAGTTAAAGATCTTGAATCTTACACTACGGTCAAATTAATAGGCGGATCAGCAAAGCACCACAGAAAAACACATATTCACCCATGGAGAAAATCAGGTAACCATGATGGCATAAAGGTGTTAACTTGACAAGATGGTGTGCATGAAGGTAAAGTAAAATGGAACAGCAAGATAGAATCAATCCACAAGCAGCTAGGAAAGTGCAGACACAGCAACGATCATCTTAAAGCATAAAAATTCACCAATGGAAAACAATAAATGCATATTCTATGAGACCAAGATCCTAGGAATTTTACAAAACGTTGTGTTCCCTTTTAACTGCAAAGATAGAATGTCGCAAACAAGAGCATGCAAACACAATCTTTATACTAGAAATTTGAAGGCAGTCGAATGAATGACTCACAAAGGGTAGGCATGCTCAACGTAGTCAAGATCATCGTTCTGAGCTAACAATTGAAAAGATAGGGCTCGGGAAAGGAATCCTACCGTGTATAGTCATCACTGTGTTTGGAAGTGAGCGAATTTGTAAAGCTTGAAGCTTGAGAATCGCTCAGGCGATTGACTCCATTTACACTAGGGGAGGGCAAAGGACCATTGAAGAAGAGACCGATAAAAATTCCAGCTTTAGGTTTCTCCCTAGTTGTCTATCCTTCAACGTTGGGAAAAAGCATAATTTAGAGCAATGATCGGGTGATTGACAATGGCACTGATGTATCACTATGAGCTTAAGATTTTTTTTTTATGTCTGATAAAAAAATATATGTTTTTGCACGAATTAATTTGCTAATATATATATATATATATGTATGTATTTAATTTAACCAACGCGATCAGAGCATCACCTTCTCTCACTCTTCCTTCCTCGTCACCATAACTTTCCGGGAAGCTAACGCTAAGAAAGTTTTCTACTTGGAAGGATTCTCGAGGGCTTAGAAAATGTCTCAATCCAGAAAATGCCTAATCTGGACCAGAACAGTACCATCAGCTCAACCTCACAGTGCTCCAGTGGCTGGACCTCAACATTGAAGAAATCCTAATGGTCACCGCTCACGTCACCTTATACGAGTTCAACGTCGAGAGCAGCTAGTGGGTGAGTCGGCTCCTCCTCTTCGATTGCCTTGATCTATCGATTGTATACTTCGTTGGGCTGCATAACGAGCTTGGCTATTACTATTAGCGATCTTGCATTGCCTGCTAAATGTACTAAACCTTTGGTACTTGTGAATCCACATTACTGAGCTAGTACTGGTACTAATATAGCGAACGTTTTATTTTCGAAGGATTGCGTTGTAAGCTCTTGCTACATCATGTTCTTGATAGTTGGTTTGGCTTATCCAATGTATGACCCTGATTGCATATTAATCGAGGAGCGTCTTTTGTTCAATTCCAATACCTTTCATCTCATTAGTTTGTTCCTGTGCTGCTTCTTTCTGTTTTGATCTTATTTTTGGTGATTGTAGAGCCGCAAGGACATTGAAGGTTCTCTATTTGTTGTTAAAAGGTATGGGATCATATGTCTTTAATGTTGCTAGCTAGTTTCTACTCTTTGACATTATGCTCGCTGTTGTTTCTAGGAATGCTCAACCTTGATTCCAATTCATTGTAATGAACCCGCGGAATACAGGTTAGAGCCTTCTTATCTTCAATTCTAGTCAACTTCCGTTCAAATTTTTTTCTCATATGAGTGTTGTGAAATTTTGAGGCTTCAACCAGGAGCTTCATCTTTAACAGATAGAAGTAGCTCCACAATTGTATAAGTCATAAAAAAGGATCTCAAAGTGAACTTAGAGTTTTTGCTTATGAGATTTGTTTAGTGAGATTGTTTGTGAGTTTGGGGCCTACTTTTTTTTTTTTATGTCCGTGATATACTTATGCTTGTTGACTACTAAGTGCCTGCATTTGTATTAGATCATATGACAATTGTCTTTGTCATTCCTAGAGTGTTTCACATTGTGGGCAACGTCCTACTTCTAGTTGTCTAAAAGAGAAGTTGTGCGAGTTAGTCATATCCACAGAAATCTTCATACAGGACAATATGAATCTTATTTCTTTTATACATATTAGGACTATATAGTATGATGTTACACTGTCCTAATATGTTAACAATTTTCTTTTGGTGCCTTTGATCATCAATTCATTTGCAATTGTTGGTATTTGTTACAAGTAAATTGATAAATACTAGATATGCAGGAATACATCCAGAGGAACTATGCACTTTTTTTCATTATTTTGAGCAGAAAATTTGGTGGGGAATCTCTTGGGAGATTTTGAGTGTGAAATTCAAGTTGCTTATTTATTATACTAGAATGATGTACAAGAAGTCAGTGGCATTTGGTTCTACAATTCACGTCAATGTGAGGAAGTTGCAAATGTTTTTAGCTGGTATATACCATTGACATTTCAGGTTATACTTTGATTGATCAACACAACTCTTAGTTCACAAATGATGCTTTTCCTGAAGAAACCAGAGGGGAAAAGGCTAGGAAAAAAATGTTTATTTAGCATAGTCTTGTACTCTCATATTTATTGTTGCTTGGTAGAGATAAAATATTTCATTACTCAACAAAGAAAGTATAAGTCAAGTGGTTGTCCAACAAATTAATGATAGAATCCTCTGGTATAGGTTCGATAAATCAGCGAGCTTGTGTCTTCATGTTGGCCAGGTTCCTTATTACTTAAAATAATTCTTACTTTATAGGACATGGAAAATTCTCTAGTAGATAGATGACAGTTCTCCTCCCTTTAAACAGCAATGATTGTAATCAATCTTCTGTTCTCACATTCTGATCTTGACATGTTCTTCTTTTTATAGGATAATAAATGCATTCTCGAAGGTTTCTCCTAAAGTAAAAGGAACCTTGAGCAGAAGGTAATGGTATTTTAATGTTTGAGTATTAGTAAAAAAAGAACAAACCAGATGATGCTTTAAGATCTGAAAGGACATAAAATATTTTAACAAATTCAATATTCCGTTTTCTTAATTTTGGATATGCTTGTACATTCCCTTGAACACATCTCATGTATGTCTCTGAGCACAGGAATTCCCCACGTTCTTTTTTTTTTTTTGTTTTGGATTGATATAATACAGTATTTCATATTATGCTGTGCAGTATAAGTGTTTGCCAGTAGCCATTTTCTCATTTGCATTTTCCTAGAGATAGTATTTCCATTTGACCTTTCAGTAGGAAACTTCTTGATATTAAATTCTCTCTATTTCTATTTCTATGGTGATGTAGTGAATTTGAGGAGGTGGAAGCTGCTTCGAACACGACGAATACAATGGATGAACCACTAGAAGCTTCATCAACTCTCTCTGCCGCTGATACTCCTGAGGTTTCATCATTTATGAACTTCTTTAATAACGTACATAATTTGTCCGGTCAATTCTTGCATTTTAAATTACTGTTATGTATTTATTGCTGCAGAGGTGCGTGCTCCATTCTTGACTTGTTTCCATGGCATGTTTTATATGATGTGTGCATGCACCTCTTGTAGTTGAAACTCTTCTCCTCATCATATTCTGTATGATAATCTTTGAGAATGCCCCCTAAAGCCAATTCCATGTCTTTGTTTTCCAGAATTTCTTTCACTGGGTATGCAGTTTCCTTTTTCTTCTCCTCTCCTAAATTCCTTACCTGAGAGTTTGTATGACATTGCTGCAGGCATCCTTAAATGTGGGAAATAATCCTCCGAACATGACCAACTTGAGACCATCTCACCAATCTTCAGCGACAATCCCAACATTTCCCAATACAGCCGCAGTTCCTTCAGCTCCTCCACCGTATCCCGAAGTATCATCCCTTTACATTCCATCTTCCTTCAATTTAGTGGCACGTAACGACTCTTCAGATATGATTGGCAACAAGAACCTGGTCACAAATCTCGTGAAGCCATCCTCATTTATGGCGGTCCAATCTTCAACACCACCTCTGATGATGTCTCCAGTCCCCACAGCCACTCCAGCTACTGCTTCTTTCCATCCTCCTCCATTGACTTCGCAACGCCCATATGCCACTCCATTGCTTCAACCTTTTCCACCGCCCACTCCATCCCCATCCCTGACTCCCAGCCCATCTCTTCCAGCTGACACACCCATCATCTACAGAGACACAGTCCATGATGCACTTCTTAAGCTCGTCCAGGTACTTCCCAGGGTCGCATATACATTTCAGCTCAATGACTCTGTGATATTTGTTTTGTGTTTGTCTAAATTGTATTCACTTCTGAAAGTGTTACTCTTACATGCCATGGCCCTTTAACAATACTAAACTTATCAATGTTCATTCTTCTATCTGGTGTCAGATAATCATATATCCCTATGCTCCCCTCAACAAGCATTCATGCCTTATAATTTTATCTTGCTCGAACCTTAGTCAATGGCGATAAATATGGTTAGTGGTTGCTATAATGCGGGTAGCTGTCCTTTGTCAAAATAATATATACTAAATACACTGGCTATGGATGCTCTCAAATTAAGGAGATAAAACTATTCATCTTTGTACTTTGAATTATCAGGTTCAATACAAAACTGGTATTCGTGCCCCTTTCTTCCCAATCGATCATATCATTCTAGTATAGATGATAGCTCATTCTATGTGCTGTAATCTTCCCGTCTGGATAATGACAGTTTCTTATTTGCTTCTGTCACAGGATGATCAATGTATCGACATGTTCTACAAACCACTGCACCATTCATGAGGAAGCCCGGGAGCTGGGGGTAGTTTTTTCTTGTTGCGGTGACAACCCTGTATATAAATCCCCTCTAGTTTTCGCACAGTCTGTTTTTCATTTGTCTGATCTATCCTCGGCGATCTTCTTCTGTGTCTTCTCTCCTGTGCTCAGGAAGGTTCGGAAATGGCACATGGTCAAAAAAGCGTGTAACTGATGCTGCTGTCTTTCTCCATTCTCGCTCGGACCGAACGTAATGCTACAGTCGCTGGATAGTCCGACTTGTGTTTTAGTAAAGCCACGAGAATTTCCAAAGTTGACTCCCAGGGGCCACGGCAACATTCTGAGTCGTGATATTGATATATAAATGACAGCAGTCGCTCTCTGGAGAACGGAGATGACGCCACCGTTTCCTTCTACAATTAACTCGAGTCGTCTTGGGCTGTTATACAACATCTACGCTGACTTAATGGGGGTGAGCTTCTCGATCTTGTACAATTTTTTTTTTCCTTGGACAAGTAAAGATTTCATCAACAGGCTCCAAACACACTTAATAGTGGTCTTAAGTGCATCGAGTTCTAACTCGAACTGGCTCAATTTCAAATCCGGTGGGTTGAGGACAGCCTCCTTTTCCCTTGTTCTAGCCTATAGATAGGACCATCAATGCACCACCGCATGTGCATCATTGGATCTAAAATTTTTATTATAACCAACTACTTTTTATTCAAATTAGATGAGAAAATTACTGTATGGAGTGGGTGCGTGTATATATATATATATATGTGTGTGTCTGTGTGTGTGCGTTTTGTACTTTATCATGAGACCTCCTTCTATTATAAAAGGTTCACACTTGGACCAAACTCTGTCCCGTATACTCTCTTCTCCTCGCTCCACCTCTTCTAAATATGCCCATCAAACGCTCGTTCATATTTAACAGCCATGATCATCCCCATCAACCGGCGAAGGAGCGGCTCGTAATCGTAATGCCAATGTTCGAGAAGCCCCTGACACCGAGCGATGTCGGGAAGCTCAACCGCCTCGTCATACCAAAGCAGCACGCAGAGAAGCATTTCCCTATTGCCAGGAGCTGTAGCGGAGACTCGGCCCTTCTGCTGAGCTTCGAGGACGAAGAGGTATCTGGAAGGTGGTGGCGTTTCAGGTACTCCTACTGGAGCAGTAGCCAGAGCTACGTCCTCACTAAAGGGTGGAGCCGCTACGTCAAGGACAAGGGCCTCAGCGCTGGAGACGTGATCACCTTCGGGTGCCTCCAAGCGGACTCCCACCACTGGTTCATCGGCTGGAGGAGGGCGCGGCTGTCCAGTGTTGGTGGCGGCCTGGGAGCTGTGGCGGTGGAGGTGGAGGGTGGAGTCTTTTCCGGCGGAATGGTGGGGGATAGTGTTGTCATTAGCGGCCGCCCCGTATGTTGTCTTCCCCAGCGATCTTTGCAACCTTCTGCCGACGGTGTGCATCATGCAACTCGTGGCTCCGTTGACATAATTCAGAACAACCGAGCTCCACGGACGGCTGGGAACTCGAGGAGGCTGAGGCTGTTTGGCGTAAACTTGGAGTGCCCGCTAGGTCACAATCCCGAGCCATCCACAGCGGGAACTTCATCACCACTGTCGAGCCTCGATGCGACTGATCAGATCGAACTCCGCTCTGATCAGACCTTCTACCCTTCAGGCTTTCCATCAAATAGCAATGTAATACACCAGTTGATCTAATGATCTTGCCAGTTTCTTTTAGTTGACCCTACATTTGGCCTAATAGTACTTCCATTCACTTCAAGTAGTTAATGAAATCAGTTGTATTACATTGCCATTCGATAAAAGATTGCTAAGCTCATCGATCAAGTGAAAGGGTACGCAGATCATATGATATGTAAATGCTTCAATCGGTAAACAAAACTAGATCCGTATTTTGAGTTCATGTTTATGGTTATGTGTCGATACTCGAATCCAAAGATACGGTGTCAGTTGCTGGTCTATTATGTCTTGTTTTCTAAGAGGGGGAAGGCAGCCCACGAAGTTAATTGCACTATTGCAACCGGTCAAATGGCGTTGGGGTTTCAGTGACAGCAAATCATACCAAACACGACACGGAGATTGGCTCTGATCACAACCCGAGGCCTTGCAGGGACTATTCTGAGTCCTCATTTCTCTGTTCAGGAGATTCATTTCACACGTAAGGGATGGATCCTTTTAATGGGCGGTATAATATTTCATGATGATGAGGAGAAGGAAAGGGGAAATCCGAAAAAGCTCAGTCACGTAATTTGTGATCTTCGGATGTGACTTCCTTGATTGACTAATTCTGTACCCCAGTCAGAACGCAAATGTTCCATCTCACTTGTAAAAGCAAGTACTTTGGCTGGAAAAATAATAGAGAAAACTTTGCTTACGAGGAGGCTGTAAAGGCAGAGCGAAGAAGATGGAATCCCCATTTCCCATCTAGTTCAGTTTGCTGAATGCTCACCTGTCGGCATAATTGCCATAGAACAGCGCCCACGGGGAAACTTCAAAGTATCTGCAGAGATGGTCAATTTCCAATCGGCTCAGCTGCCTTAAAGGTGCCTTCCATGGCCTCCCAAGTCAACCTCATAGACCCCTCCCTCTGCAATGCATAGCCCAAGTCTAGATGAGTGAGGACCTTGGCATAATTCAATAGCTTGAGATCAGCAGGACCCACTAAACATGAGTGGAATTATTTCTCCTAAATGAGCCCTCTACCATTCTTATAGAACCAATATGGATGAAGATGACAAGGTGACCATTTCGTTAGGATTATGAATGTCTCAATCCATCACTGCCACAGATCAATAGGGTCTATGTTAGATATTTTTTTGGTTATGAAGCGGCTCACATACCCATACGAAAGCTAACAAAGCCTATTGAACATCTGAGAGGAACAGTGTCTCCCTGCAGAGATCTCTTGCACTGCAAAAAGTTGGCACTCTCAGTGATTGATACCTAACATTGGTTGAGTCCTGTCCTCCTCTGTGCTCCCATGTGGACAATCAACCTTCAATCCAGCCCATATGCATGTAAGCATATGTATATGCATTTATATGCAGAGATTCTAGTAGTTTGTGGTGTGGGGTTCTGTAGCTCCATGACATTTCAGTACAGAGAGATGTTACCTTTTCGAGTGAGAGCCAACTGGGAAGCAACACGCCTTCGCTTGAGAGGTACCTAGAGGAACAGTTCCCCCCAAAGATCTGATGTGTTCGATCCCGAAACAGACGTTTCTTCCTCTGACCACTTTCTCTTCTAGAAGCAGAGGCAAGCAGTGACCCGGAAAGTTGGAGTCCAATGGTTTCAGTGCTAGCGGACGAACTGGGTGGACCCCGACCGTGCAGTGACTTCACGGTCGAACATTGCGTCATCTCAATTTCGTTTAGTATGCTATCGCCTCCGCTACATGGGGAAGCCGTTTACAGTGACTAGAACAACACCATCATGTCAAAGTTAAAAGAATCACTGGTATTGGGACGTGGAAGAGAACTCGATCACAGGGTATTACCATGTACGAGACAAGAGAGTGTTGGGGAGATCACAAAACTCCAATCATGGGCCTGTAAAATTAGAGATAATGTGCATTCTAACAGGATGAAGAACCAGAAATTTGTGGACTCTCTGCAGGTCAGGGCCCTAGGCCCAGCATTCTAATCTCAGTTCATCATGTTACTGTCGAGAGAGCAGGTCAAGCTTTAACGAAACTTATGTAATCGATATATCAAGCTGGCCCAATCTGGCAGCACACTCTCGACTGTGCTACTAGATACAGAGGCACGAGCTGGGCCTCACGAGGAATGCGGAGACCAGGGTCAAGTGCCTATTGCCGTGTCTGATCGCAAACCCACCAGCAAGAATATTCATCGTCAGGGATCACAAGGGGGCTTCAGCTTAACTTATAGGGGGTGACAATGACGGCTGAATATGTTGCCAATGCAACCTAAGTCGCAGCCAATGCCCTGGACCCCACTTATCTCATCAAGCGAAAATGACGCCAACTAGATCAAATCCCATGATGCAGCAGTTGATTTGTAATTATGATCACGATTCATCATTAAGTCCTATTGTGTTTGTGTCCCTCATTTTCTTGCCAAGTCCCCTTCCGTCCTCTCTCCACTGTGAGCAATGGCCGCGGCTTCATTTATCTCATCGGTCGCCCGAAGGTAACTCTACAATATCACTGGTTAATTTGCCTTAGTAAAATGCAAGATCTCCGAAGTTACTTGTTACTCCTTATCCAGTTTGAATTGACAAATTACTGTTCGACGCGGTAGGCTAGAGGGCAAGGTCGCTCTGATAACCGGAGGAGCCAGCGGAATCGGTGAATGCACGGCATGGGTCTTTGCGAGCCACGGAGCCAAGGTCGTGATAGCCGACATCCAGGACGAGCTGGGACATTCTGTATGCGCATCCATCGGCCCATCGAGCGCTTCCTACGTCCACTGTGATGTGACAGACGAGGACCACGTCAAGAATGCAGTCCGGAAGTCCGTCTCGGCTTATGGGAAGCTCGACGTGATGTTCAACAACGCTGGCATCGTGGACGAGAACAAGGCCAGGATCGTCGACAACGAGAAGTTGGACTTCGAGCGCGTGCTCCGCGTCAACGTGACGGGGGTGTTCCTGGGGATCAAGCACGCGGCCCAGGCCATGATCCCAGCCCGGTCCGGCTGCATACTCTCGACGGCCAGCGTCAGCTCGGGCCTAGGTGGGTCGGGCTCCCATGCCTACACGAGCTCGAAGCACGCGGTGGTGGGCCTCACGAGGAGCGCGGCGGTTGAGCTGGGCAAGTTCGGGATCAGGGTCAACTGCCTGTCGCCGTACGGGCTCGCGACACCTCTGTCGACAGCGTTCCTCGGGACAGACGAAGCCGGGTACGAGGACCTGGTGGGGACCTTGGCTAACCTGAAGAGGGTGACGCTGAAGGCGGAGGATGTGGCCAACGCGGCCTTGTTCTTGGCCAGCGAGGAAGGCAGATACATCAGCGGACATAACCTCTTCATCGATGGGGGATTCAGTATTGTCAACCCATCCTTCAACATGTTTCAGTACCCAGGAGATGCTTGATGCATGATCTTCAATTCTAAACTTAGTTGGTCAAAGAAAGAAGAAGGCTTTGTTTAATCAAGAAACCATATCTGCAATTGATTGCGGGAGTGGTTCTATAGACTAGGCAAAAGTCAAGATTGGATTTCAGTAGGTGTCCTATTTACTATTTACCATTATATTTTATCCGAATCTAGAAAAAAGTTTATGGTTCAATATGAGGGTGCAGTATATGTAATATTTTTTAATGAATATGATGGATTATAAGTCATTTGATGAGACTATTGTATCCATAAAGAATATGATCTTAAATTTAATAATTAAGATAAAATTTGTAAAATTATATAAAAAAAAGGAGTTGAGTATTATCCTTTAATCTAATTTATTTAAATGAAAATAAGTACAATTCTTTATAAGTTGAGTCATAATAAATTCAATATGATATTAGAGTTAGTGAGCTTGTACTTCGCTCAACTAGAGTCCAAAACTCCGGTTTACGGTTAGTTGATATATGATTAAGTACGAAAGAAAATTGTTTACTTATGACTAATTATTCCCCCTCATTCAAAACTGGAAAAAGAATACTTAACTTGTAAACCGTCATTAAGGGCATGATTGAATGTTACTCCCTATTAATTTAAACTTTTACGGAAAAATGGATTTAATCCTTATGAGTATATAACAAATTTAATACTACTGCTCAGTGTAAAAATTCATTTATTTGAACGATGATATTACTGTGTGAAATAATCCTGTTTTTCTTCAATACTTTTGTCTCATTTAATGTGTTGGGATCATACTAGGATTCCTAGAAAACAAGACTTCAAAGCTGTTAGGATATGTGGATGGAGTCTCACTTTATCTGAAAAAACAATATCGTTAATCCACCATACGTATAAGCCGGTCAGGTGAGTGCCCGAGCGGGCCATCCTCGCAGGCTCTATTATTTTTCTTAGTCAAGATACACCCACATGCACGAGATCGCCCATGCCCCTAGCATATCTGTATCCGCTGGGCCCAGCATTATTAAGTGTTGGCAACTGAATGTATTAGCATCCAGGGGGGATGCCCCAGCTAAGTGTTTGTCACAGTAGTGCTTAATTCTTATATAATTTAGTGGGTCGGAGATTTCTAAATTCGAATCCTCTATAGCGTGTTAAGAACATTTGTTAATTGGGTGCTCTTTGAGCCCGGAGGTCTTGAGAAATATCGACTTCTTAGTGGCACGGGTCGGGTTCTCTCCCCTTGCTCACGGCCGATGATTAGGGATTTTCCTAGTTTCTGCTCATGCGAATTGATATTGGTTCTGATCTATAGAAATATATTCCGTGTGATGCTCCATTATCCCTTGGCACATTTTCCCGCACAAGTATTAATGCTTGAACTCGTTACAAAATAGTACCAGAGCAAACTTCTGGGTGGAAGGAGAATCCGTAACGTCGGTGGTCGGCAAGAGTTGCCGGTGGTTCCAGCGAAGGAGTTTTCTCGGGGAACAGGAAATCATGAGGACTCCAAACTTGAGTGTCAGCGAGTTGTGGTGTTTCACTACAAATGATCTCGTGCATCTGGCAGCTTGGGTGCAAAATGTTGGATGACGGGGGTGGCGATTGGAGTGGTGAATTTGCACTCCTTGAATAGGTGCAGGTTGGGTGATTTGAATTGGTGAATTTAGGGCCATTAACCCTAAGAAAACCCACCCCCCACAAAAAATTCAAGCTAAAATCAACTACTTACCAAGGCTTAAGAATAAAGGAAAAAAATTATGCTCATATTCCAATATGAAACCCGGAACTTTTGATATAGTACAATTTTCGAGCATGATTCGATTTTTAAATAGAGTAGCATTCGAGCACAAGATTTTAGAATGGATTATCATACATAAGGTATGGTCTATGTGTCATAATAAATATGGAGCATCCGGACCCGATCGCCTCTAAGTATAGGCCAAACCAGTGTTAACTCGACCGACAGGTCATGTCTTTCCTTTGTTCCTTTTTCTCCGAAAACCACCCACCGGTCATTTCTGATCGTGCCTTGTGCCATCAAATTTTCATGGACATGTTTATCCCTAACACTGAGAGGAATCATTGTCCACCAACAAGGTTCCAATGGCAAGAAGACAAATGGGGATATGTGTTCGCACACACCAATGCGAGAGCAACCAAATCTCTTTAAAGAAATCGGGGAGTTTCAGATTTTGCTGCCTCGTGAGCAAGCAGCATGAGGGGGTGGAATTAGTGATTGAAAAACTAATAATAAAAGTTAGACGGGGACAGTTCTTTCCTCTGCTTCTTTGCTCGATTCTCTTTTTGAACTCTAGTCTTGATGGGTCAATTTGGTGCCCGAAATCCAATAGATCTCAACTAATTCGTATTAAACCGAGATCAATCCACTTATTAACCAAAATTTTTAAATCCATAAATTTCTTTTCCCTTCACGTTATTCTAAGTTCAAGTGTGCCTTTGAGGGAGAAAGGTGCTTTAATTTGAGGGGTTGTTGAATGGGATGTAATAAGCCCATCTTTTGTCAGATAAAAAGTGAGCCTTTTCCATTTGATGTATGCTTACTTGCAGACCAAAACTAGAGGATGGCTCGAACTTTTAGTGTTTCTTGCCGGTTCCACACGTCCCAAGATCAGTGAATGTCGTTTTATACATTGTCACTCAAAACCTGTCAAAATTATCCAATCGAATGAGTTGTTTGGTGGCCAGTAATGCACTGAATATTAATATTAAGACATCAACAAATTTTTATGTTTCACTTCAACTATATATATTGCAATCCGCCATTAACTTAGGTGCAGTCGAACTTTTAAACCATGGTACTTGTCACAGGGCTCGGGCCTAAAGGGGCTTACAGTACTCTTCGGAACATACGGCCTCCGAGATGAGTACCCGAGCACTGGAGCGATAATATTGACCTGTAGTTTTCGGGTATAGATCTGCATCAGCATTTGGGGAGATTGTAGAATTATAAAAAAATGTCGAATGACATCTACCAAATGGATCAAGCTTGTAAGAGCTTCAAGATGTGGGAGTAGGAGCCATTTTCGATGTCAGGGCCAACTTGCTCGATGTCTCTTCAATTAAATTCACATGGCCAGATCTAGATCTGCCATATTTTTCTTCAGGGGCATTTACTTTTTTGGAGCCATCTGAGATTTAATTTGGTGGCGGTTGGAGCCACCCAATTGGCCCAATTCATTGATGATTTTCTAATTAATATGTATTCTTGAAATGGTCAATGAGTTTTTGTAAATACAACAAACTATTGGTGTATCAAATTCATCAACGATGCGATAGTTATAGTCTCCGACCCTCGACTTACTTAAGAATTTTTAGGTCAAATTCTCATCAAATCTGTAAAAATACAATTAACTTAATATAGTGATGACACCCTTAATTTTTTTTTTTCCAAATAGACCATCTCTACCGATTGCCCATGGAAATATTGATGTAGGAAGCCATCCACTCCATGTGGAAAGTCAGAATAATAATGATATGGTGTAATTTCTTATTTTGGTGAAAGGTGACATGTTTCCAGCGCTATAAAGGGGAGACCCACTAATGTTGGAACCATCCTCAATCTGATTGGCAGAAAGCCTAGAAGAGTTTCGTTTTCAGTCTTTAGTGCAAAAGGATCAGTCCAACCAGTTGGGTCGAAAGATGAACGACACCTCTTGTCCTCCCACTTTCAGAAGGTAATACTAAACATGATTGCAATTATCTGCAGTTTATTTCTGTTCCGGTTAATTGGACAATGAGACTTGATTCAATAATATATTATGTGTAACTAAGTGCTCATGGTTCGATTTTCATGAATATAAAACGAATTTCCGATCTACACAGTAGGTAACGATGTTGGGTTGTGTTGATTTTGGTACGTTTGCATGTGAGTCAAGGCTAGAAGGGAAGGTGGCGATAATTACCGGCGGGGCTAGCGGCATCGGGGAGAGCACCGTGAGGCTGTTTGTCCGGCATGGTGCCAAGGTTCTCGTGGCCGACGTCCAGGACGACCTCGGAGCTTCCCTCTGCAAGGAACTCGGCCCCCAGGAGACGCTGTCTTACTTCCACTGCGACGTCACGAGGGAGGAGGACGTAGAGAACGCCGTGGACGCCGCTGTCTCCCGGTACGGCAAGCTCGACATCATGTACAATAATGCCGGGATCCCCGGGAAGCAGGAGCCCTCGGTCGGGGAAGCCGATAGCGAGAACTTCAGGAGGGTCTTCGAGGTCAACGTCCACGGGGCCTTCCTCGGAGCCAAGTACGCCGCTAGGGTGATGGCTCCGGCGAGGTCCGGGACCATACTCTTCACCTCAAGCGTGGCCTCGGTGAGTAGCGGGGAGTCCCCTCATGCATACACGGTGTCTAAGCACGCGGTGGTGGGGCTGACGAAGAGCCTGTGCGTCGAGTTGGGCCACCACGGGATCAGGGTGAACTGCATCTCCCCTTGCGCTATAGCCACACCGCTGCTGACCAACGCGGTGAGGATGAGCAAGGAGGCCGTGGAGGAGCTCGTCTGCACGTCGGCGGTGCTGAAGGGGGTTGTGCCAAAGCCGGAGGACGTGGCTGCGGCAGCACTGTACCTGTGCAGCGACGAGGCAAAGTTCGTGAACGGGCTGAACCTCGTAGTCGACGGTGGATATAGCACCACCAACCAGTCCTTCAGCATGGTTCTTAAGAGCATGCTCTCTAGTTGAGCAGAAGGATGTGCTGATAGAATCTAAAGCAAGTTAGTGGTATTACTGTCTAATATCTAAGGTCACCTGTATCCTCATATTTTGCATCGTTGAACTGTATCCCTGAACATCGGCGATTAGGGTTTGGACGCACTCTCAATGGGTCAGTTTCACGAAATACTCAAAGCCAAATGAGTCGACGGTACCGTCTCTTGAATACATTACTTCTTACAGTTTATCTCATTGTAAGTTCTGAACTGATTTCTCTCGGTGATCTTCACTAAGTCAGCCCAGGATCGAGTTTCTGCCCTACGAGCCAGTCCGGGTCTGCGGATATGGTCATCTTGATTCGTTTGTCCCGGTGACTTTTCCTGAATATGGAGGTGTGCGGTCCAGCACGTGGAAAAAATGGGAACTGTGCTAATGAGAAAGATGCAGATTTTGTGATGACAAGTCTTCTACATTAAATACACGGAGATGAATGATCGCTATCAGCTGCCAGAGCCCGCAGAGCGGGGAGTCATTAATCATTTAATGGCTAAGACGTACGTGGGCTGTGGACACCGCAAACTTCGGTTATAGTTCGACCAGAATCCGTCGACATCCTTAAAAACTAGCCGATGAACATCCCGTTTATTTTTGCCGTTTTCAGTGCTCGCATCAACTGTGTGCGGCGAGCAGAGAGAGGCGGGTGAGAGAGGGAAAAAACGATTTCAAGACGAGTTTAGAGAGCATCTTAATATAAAAAAACGAACCGCACGGCCATGCTCGATCCACAGTATGGCAAGGTCAGCAGTGTCCAGAATTCAGTTGAGATTTCACTGATGCACGACTGCAAAAAGTTGCAGGAAATGGGCTGTGTCTGGTCGGGGCATGGGAGCACTGTCGCTTCAAATAACTGAGGTCTTGCGTTTGTGTTTCTGGAGAAGGGCGATCGATGGAAAAAAAACAGAGGAATCGAGGCGATTTAATCTTGCAACTTGCTCTGCGTCTCTGTTTCAGCGATGAACAAATCCACGGACGTTCGCAGCGCTGTATGAATAAATAAATATGTAGTTAGTTAGTTAAGTGCCCCTTCTTTGACGGGCCGGTATGGTCCAATAATTTCTTGGGCCGGACTCATGCCAACAATTTTTGAACTGGACTGACTCAATGGCACGATATGTTTTTTTAAATGCCTTTTTTATTAGTCCGACAGCACAATTAATTAAAATCTAACCAAAAAAAATAGTCGATGAATTTGTGCTATGTGGCATAGTTTTTAAAACCGGACCGGGCCGGAAACCGGTCAACGTATGGGTTCATGAGTTCATTGGTCGGACCGGGGGTTCAATGGGTTGAACCGTATGTTTAATAAATAATATTAATAATATAATATTCTAATAAATTG
>CXYZ01013945.1:342507-355652 GCA_900006705.1 Sonneratia caseolaris | reverse complement strand
CTTTTTTTTTTTACTTTTACATTAAGAATAGAAACCTCCCCAAGCTGCTCTTAGATCACCTGTCCTTTTGTCATGGTTCTCTTAACATCTCTCAGATGAATTTTTCTTTTTAAATTCGCAAATAATCCACTTTCACCTCTAAGAGTAGGCGATGGCGTTCACCCGATGTTCGTTCACAAGGGCAAGCCAAGTTGCAGTCAGTCTTCAGGTGGGTCGATGGGAAACCGAACTTCGTGGTGCATACACACGACAGAGTAAAGTACACAGTACGTTTGATGCCTAGTTTCATCGAGAAGGAATAGTTATGACATAGTCACTTTTATATTTATGCGAGAATATACATACAATAATGCATATTATAACATACAATATCATATAGTTTTTTTCCCTTTTTGTGGCAGCTAATTGCCAACTCGTGTTGCGTTTAATGCTACGGTCAATGAGGCCATTAATTAAGGCAAATCAACTATCATTCTAATTATTATTGAATTCATTATAATCTTATAAAAAATTCGTTTTATTTTCATATAAAAATTTAAATTGATAAGTGGATGTTCACAATTTTTTATAAATTTATAACATTTTTTTTTATTTAACCGATATGAGATCGTATATTTCAATATCCATTCTCACATGATAACGTGATCTATTTTACCAAGTGTTATTAACCACTGCCCTCAACAATCGTTTACTAGAAAGTATTCTTCCTTTGGTCTCAAACGATACTGATGACAAGTCTGCAATTTTCTTATGTACTCGGATACCCAGCTCATGGTTGTACAAGATGCGAATCCTTCAGTTCTAATACTATATTAAATTCGTGGTAAGCACATAAAAAATTGAACCCGTTTGCACCTAAAAGTTTAAACGAATAAGTAATCGAACAAATTTTTTTATAAATTCACAATTTTCCTTTTATTTTATCGATATGAGATCTTATATTTCAATAATTAATCAATACTTATATATAGAAGTTTATTTATTTATTTTTTATTTGTGACATTTAATTTGTGAAATTCAGCAATTTTTCAGTTTCCACCAAAACAATGAAGTTTTTTTATATTAACGTACCGTTAGACCCTAACTAATCTAACTTGAATCGAGTCAGACCCGATAAGCAGTTCCCTCCAGTGTTTCTCTCTCTCTCTCAAGATATATGCATATATTATTATATACGTGAACTTATTGACAATATAAACGGTTTCGCTGCCTGTCTGTCTAGGATCCCTTAGCATTTTTTTAATGGATTCAGATATTGTGTTTACTCGGTGGCAAGGACACGAGTGAGCATTAGTCAGATATTTCTCCTTTACGTGTGCGTGCATTTAGAGGCTTTGACTATATGTGCGTGTGTGTGTGTGTGTGTGTGAGGCAAACTTTTGCTACCACTTCGGGCTCGAATTCGATGCTCGATTCTAATGTGGCATGAGCTTATACGAGAATATGATATACCCTGTCATCTCACGTCAAATTTTCACAAATGTTCTTGAAGACAAGAAGATGATAATCAGATTGACGGGTAAAATTGTAATATTTGATAATTAGGTTTATAAAATAAGCCCTTCTCATGAATCGAGAGGATTCATACACGGATGGTGGAGAAAATGTTGTTGGTGCTCTTGTTACTGTCATATAATATATATATATATATATATTATGTGCAATTAGGGGAAGGATATAAATGCATACTTATCCATGCACGACCGACTAGTAGAGATATAATTGTAGAACACGGATAAGAGAAAACTCATTATGAGGAAGCTCCCAATAGAGTTTCTGGCAATTTGCAATGGCATGTCATAACTTATGGGAACAAGAAATGTACCGAAATTTTCGTTAATAAGATATCCCATTAATTACATATCAAAAGCAATACCCACTCACTTATATTTGATCTCACATGCATGCCCTAGTACTTAAATACGTACACGTCAACCGAGAAGCTGCAGCTCTCCATTTATTGTCATTATGATTTGGATGAATTCTTCTTGATTATTCATTGCAACAATAATTACACGCTTTGCCCTGTTCTTAGATCCGAGGGGATGCCTCCTCATCTTGCCTAAAGAAGTATAATTCCCCTCTGAACTGATCGAACTTTCTTTTTCATAATTATTGGAGCACACCCACCCACCCGTCTCCTTCGAGTAATGTGAAGCGAAACCCTCAATTGGACGCCTACCACGCTTATCTCTTTGGCTTCTAGTTGGAAAATCTCTTAAGAGGTATGTCATCGCGTAGGCCATAGGGCAAAATTGGCCGGCTGGGGCGAACCCTCAAAATCTGATTTGCGTGCCGCATCGGCTTACACATTGAATGTGCTCCTGAGAAATCCGAGAGATCATTGATAGTCTGTCTCATGATCATATACATCCATCCTCGACTTGTAACCAAATAATAATAATAATAATAAGGTCTGATTTTTATTAAGAGAATGTCCCTTAGGTAATTCTTACTCATCTGCTACTCTGTCTGATATTCGCCCATCATGGGTTGTGACTAATACCAGGAAGTATGTCATTGTTTCATAATAAAGTGTTTTATACCATGATGAAATTACATCAATATATTTTCATTTATATATATATATATATATAATAATTGGTATTTTTGAGTTAATAATTTTTTTTTAGCTTTTTAATAATTAAAAGATTAACTTTTATTTGACAATCATACAGCATAGAGCAGCATGCATGTCACGTGTTCTTAATAATGTACCGCCTTCTAATGTGAGAAAAAGAGAAAGGGATGGATTCTATCGTGAATTTTGCCTTCCATTTCCATACGCAAGCTAAGAGCTGAATGGTTGACGGTATGTGTGTGGATCGAGTGGGGAGTCGCCCATTATTTCTTTGGACTTTTCCCTGTGGCATGGAGACACTCAGGTGCCGGGGGAGAGATAGTTGAAGTGGACAGCTGACCCTTTTTCTTTTTCTTTTTTTTTGGATATTTACGATCGACCGATGGGAAAATCCTTTGAATCTTGGGACGTCTTGACTCGCTGATAAATTCCCTTGCACCATACACGTGCATATTTATACAGCCTCTCGCACAAAGTCATGTTTCCATACTCCTCGTTATAAACATGCAAATTTAATTAGGGTTCTGAATCCAAAGTTCGAGAAACCCTAGTGGCTTATCACTCATATTTGATGCCGCAAACACTTTGGTTCATATCGAGAAAAACTAACGTGCGGATAAGATGGTGGATATTTGAATCAAATTGATGGGTAAAAAAATCATGGTTCAAACTGTTGGATAGATAATAATAATAATAATTGGAATGAAATTGTGGGTTTCTTATCTAAATCAAAATGCAGGTAATGAATGATCTGGAAACACATCTCCTGTTATATTAAGGAGATTCAAGTGGCAAAAACAGAGTAGAATTATGAAGGCACATTGACAGGTTGGATTACTGCAAGTTCCGTGATGACGATTAGAAGATGTATGCTTTTCACGTAACATCTGTATGGGAACTGCGGTGCTCGTGTTGCGGGCCTGCCCCCATCCGAGAGACTCGGAAAATTCTTTGAAATACTACGTAAGTTTCACTTGAATTTGTCTATATCTTGCTAAGTTATTTCGATTTGACTCCCCTGATTAGATCACGTGCTCTTTACATTAAGTTCCATCCCTTGGTATAGAAGTTCTCGATCATTTTATATACCTCAACCATATATTGTTCGATGGGGAAATTATGAGAAACTAATAGGATATAACATTGTGCAATCCTCATTGTTAACACGTACGTGTATGTCAAAGCCATGGATCAAGTAATGATCGAAGGCTCGATGAGCAAATCAATAAATCTAGCCCTTGTGTGGATCGATCTCCACATGATGAATTGAGTCTCCTTAGGGTTTTCTCTCCCCGGCTCTGCTAGTAACATTTACGGGATAATAGACGACTCATAAGTTGCACGAGATGGCACGCTTTTTCACCGTCCGATGGCTACTAGTACTGACCCGATACGTGCAGAACGTCAGACACGGTTGAGGGAGGCATAAATGGGGTTATTTAGAGGGCTGCTGGTGGGTGATTAAGTCGAAGGTGTTTGTTTAATGGCGAGAGAGTTGATAGGCAGCGTAGCGGAGTGAGAGGGACTGACTCATCCTTGCCATTCGTTGGTTGCTATTAAATGGCATTTGGTGGTGTCTTCCATTAAGACATGTAGGTGGGGTTGAGCTCTTTGAATCACTGTTTAAGCTTTAACAGCCGTTGCCGTTTTCCACTTCCCACTTCCCAATTTTTTTCTGTTTCCCGTTTTCCGTTTTTTCCATCCCCTGTCTCTCTTGGTCTGTACGTTTCATGGTTCCTCGTGTTGTTGCTTCACTTGAAAAACACCGATTCCCCCATGTCCTCTCTTGTTCTCCAATGCGTTCAGTGAACAGAATAGAGATATGTGTTCAAGATGAATTTAAAGGATAATCATATCTATCGGTATTATATCGTGATTTTTCTTACTTTTTTTTTCCCTGGAAATGAAATAGAATCCGGATTTCTCGTGTTTGGAACACTGTTTTGGGATTTTTTTGGCCAACAATTAATACATTTCCTGGCCTCAATTTATACTCATCGTTCTACCCACATTTCAATTCAATTCAATGCAATTCAGTCCAATTCAATTCAACTGGATCTCGTACTCTCTCTACAAACCCCCGCTATACTCTCCACCTCTCTTACCTCCATAATTAAGTCAAACTTTAAAGCGAAACCCATCTCTCAACCTCTCCCATTCTCTCTTGCCCTTCATTTTCCTTGTATATATAATGGCCCTGGAGATCCGACTCAACCAACACCTCCAAGAACATCTCCATGTCGTTGATGGTTCACCACCCTCTAATGGTTCTTGCAACTTCGGCCTGGTTATAGCCGGATCGACCATCCAACCGATCACCCTCGATCTCTTCCGTCTACGCCAGCCCGACTCAGCCTTCCTCCAATCCAATCTTATCGAATTGGAAGAGCCCTCTCCTCTCCCCCTGGGTTGGCAGAAATCCCTCGATCTCAAGGTAATTGGATTCAGTACTCATCTGTTCAGTTTTTCGACAAGGAAGAAGAGGTTTCTGAGTTTTATCATCTTAGTTTATTGCCCCTCTACCTCCAAGGAGAGAAGTTATATGAAGAACCCTTCTTGATCGTGAGGTTTCATGATTCAAACATCTTCCCATAGAGTGGTCCAGAATGTTTTTCTTCATTTGGCGTTTGTCGTAACGAGAAAAAAAAATGGAAAACTGGAGAATTTCCTTCGACCCGATCGAAGAAAATTCACCTTCGGTTTAATTCGATTGGATGTTTCCATGCTCCTATTCCAAGCAGACAGGTGAGGTGTACTACTGCAAGGGAAAGGACAGGATGAACCGAAGGAGCGGCACCGGCCCGAAGCTCGACCTGAAGCTGAACCTGTCCCCTCCGCTGGCCCACAACCCAAGAGCACCTGCGAACCTGAGCCCAAACCAGTCAGGGTCGCCGGCCTCGAACTCACCCCCGAGCTCGTGCCTGTCATCGGAGGTCAACGGAACGGACCACCACAACTCAAGCAGCAGCCCGGAGGCGACCTCGATGGTGCTCGTGGGCTGCCCGCGCTGCCTCATGTATGTCATGCTCACCGAGGACGACCCCAAGTGCCCCAAGTGCAAGAGCACCGTCCTGCTGGACTTCCTTCACGACGCCAACAACGTTGGCAGCAGCAGCCGCCGCCGCCGCGATGGCAGCAGGAAGAGGAGCTAAATGAATTACCCCTCCCTCTTCCCTAGGAAGTTAGTTAAAAGATGTCGGTTAATGTCTGTTTTCCTCCCACCTCTTCCTCCCCTGTTTCCTGCTCTGTTTCTCTCCCAGAGGCAGTGCTATGTGCGCTCCATTTTTAGGTCTAATCTCATACGCCCTATTTCCTAGTGACAACAAAAAGGGTCAAAAAAGGGAAATATATATATGTAGTGAAGGGGGGGTCAATGTATCAGAAGAAAGTGAAGCGCCATAGCACTGCTTTATTTTGTTCTGTTTCTAATCATAGTACCATGCAAGAACTGCTTTAATGGAAAGTTTCGGTGAAGTGAAACAACCTTCTTCTTCTTCTTCCTGTTCCCTTAAGTGTCCTCCTACTTCTCTCTTTCCTTTGCATGTTTGACAGCAGGCAGAGAATGAACCAGGGTCGAAACCTTCTCAACGACCATGATTTCGGTATCTAGATCTTTAGTCTCAGGTCATGCCTGACATTCACTTTCATCCTGTTCATTCTCGATTTTCTGCGGTCAGGTGCCATTGAAAGCACCCTTAGAGGCTCTCTAGAGTCTGATGAATCCAACATGAAGGATAAGCTATGAACTACGTGTCCGCTGCTCCCAGTCGATGTCCGCAAGTTGGGTAACTCATTTATATAGGACTGCATTGTACTTGATAATCACCTGGTATTACGGAGATGAAAAAACAGCAAGACACAGGGCCCACTGAGACTGAGTTTTCTTCCCAATAGATTTGACAAGACCAGCAAAATCATAGGACCCAGCTCAGGCACAACATTTTCAGGAGTTTAGGCCGTAGGATGATCCCCCCCTAGCTGTCACTTTCCTGCCTTCCCACTGATGAAAGTTTGATCAAACGGGGCAGTCTCCGAGCAAACTCTCAGGAGATCGGAACCAGTCTTCATCAGGGAAAAAGTCTCCACAGGAGATGTTCGGATGCTGGACAGGCGCACATGAAACAGCGGATGCAACACGAGGACATTTAGTTCGACCTTTCCCGTTGTGGAAAAAAAGAACATGAGTACGCGAAGAGGACATCAGGCTCTTCGATCACAAGTTCAATCAAATGCATCTCATCCACAGGGTCAAATCGGAGTACAGGTGGAGAGGTGAAAGGCGATTTGGTAAAACCCGGAAAGTCGGGTAGCTCCTCCACGCATTGAAAAGAAGAGGGGAGCGGCAAGACAGTTTGACCCGGCATCAATAAGATTGAAGAGGAAAGAAAAGACAGACAAAAAAACTGGAGCTCAGTGCAGTTTGTATCCATCCTAAATCTAAAATCAAGAAACTTGGATTCGATTTTCGTTCCAACTGTATCCCTCATCTCCCTTTACTCTCATTCCCTTCTTTGCTTACTATTGACACCATTGGAATGGGGAATAAATGCAGCGGGGGAGTAATAGAGACGGTTGAGAATTATGAGCGGGCTATTACGTCAGATGATAAATACAGATTGAATTCAATCACTAATCAGTCCACCCCACTCTCCCTCTTCCTCTGTGGACTGGTTTGTAGTTCTTTGGGTAATAATAGTGTTATATTGTCATACAGTTTCGTAGAGGTCCGTTACAGGTTTTGGTGGCTCTGTTCTCACTGGATGCCAGGTCTCTGTTGCCCACCCTCTGTCCTGTAAGACCTCTTAAACACCCTCCATTCAATTCGCCTCGCACCGTCGTTTGTGCGGTTCAGCTCGGTTGTCGAGCCAGTGTCCAGATCGTATCTCAATCATGCCCCCACCATCCCCCCGTTTCGGCCACACAGGAGCGCCCCGAGCTCCTGTAACCTTACTGATCTGCCCAAAATTGAGCACTTTGACAGCAATCCTGTTCGAATGGCAAGTGGTTAAACGGTCCGACTCATTGGACTGCCGAAGATCGGTCATTACAAATAAAAAAAGGTTCAAACTTCTATGGAAAAGCCTAAAAAGAATGACGGAGAAGCTATCATGGGCCAGCCCATGTCAAACATGATTGGAGCGGGAAACTGGCCCAATTCTGACCAGCATCGGTTATCCAGAGATCAGAAGAACAGGAGAAATAAATCAAAGAAATCGTTGGAAAAAAGGCCCGACGGTCCACCAGTATGTACGTGGATTGATTGAGATGGCTCTTAAGGGGATCATTGCTCTTAAGATTTTGGGCACCTTGTTGAGGCACACAATCAGCGGCTCTAGCACGGTGACTAGAGCAAGTTTCTGGAGTTCCCTGATAAACTGAACGTCCGTACATTCCCATGCATATGTTCAAGCCACTAGTTGACAGTGTTCTTACAGAATATGTCCATCAGAGGAATCCACCCCCGGTGACATATATGCTTTTAGATTCATTCACTAGAAAGTAAAAGCAAAAATCCCATTGCTTGTGTTTACCCAGATGCCGAAGGAGCAAAAGGAAACGCAAAGCAATATGCTTCGAGCATGTTTCAGCTTCGGATAAGAACCATATCCATTTCTTTGATTTTACGATGTTACGGTATGACAAATCTACTGTCTCTTGATTTCCTCCAGAAGAGCTGCATGTGAAGTTGTGTGCCTACCACTAGCTGCAGGTACCACCCATAAACCATACAAGAACACAAGCAGCGATGGTCCCCCAGGCTTGAAATTAGGGATAAGATGGCCGCAGCACATGGAATCTCTCTCTCTCCCCCTCTCTCGAACTCTTCCATTATCACTACCAAGGAGAAGAAAACTGGGGAGTACAAGTTGAGAACATGGCAGGAAATAAGATCAGCGGAAGGATATTTCCGATGTTGCTGGGCCAGATATACAGCAGAACCTCCCTTCGACAAGGCTGTTGGGTTAATGGAAGCAGACATCCCCAAAGGCAACGATATGACAGCTGAGCTGAGAGCCATTCGATAAGAAAACTTGCAGATGCCCTCTTTGTTTTCTTCTTCTGTCCGCCCTCTTGTGTGCGCAGGCAAGTGGCTGTGAACCCCCGGAACTCCAAATCCCTATTCCAACGAGGACAATCAGATTCACATCTTTTACTAATTTCGAGTCCGAAAATTCTTTGTATGTATTTATTGCAGACGTGAGCTCTCCCGAGGCCATGGACCACTCTCTGTGCTTCAGGATCAGGTATGAGCAGCAGTAGACCATGGTCCCCGTGGACCACCTGTTTCTTCATTACTGAGAGCCAGCTTTCGGTTATGTTGAGCACATAAACTCACAAGTCCATGGATCCAAGTGCGTCTGCAGGGCTCCACACTGTCTGCTCCTTCGACAGAAGACCCGAGAGGGCCAGCAAAATACCTGGACCACTCTCAAGCTGTGCACCGAGTGTTACTGTTCGAGACATTAAATTCTGTGTCTGGAACACGAATCCATTCTGTGTCTACTGTTGGATCTCACATTTCGTGATCAAGGATATATGAGAAGGTCGCCGTTGATGGTTGGCCTGTCATCGCTGGTGCAGCTGGACCTTTTTTGAACCGGACCAAACATGCCATTTAATTGAGAAAACAGCTGATGGATGACCATGCCTTGTCTTCCGTGCTTATACAATCCCGGGCCTAGAGAATCTTGTCCTCTTGCTCCCATTAACGGATGATCCATGGACATCTGTATACTCGGCCCTTCATGCCGGTGTACAACATCCTAACAATGGTAGATGCCACGGCAAGCGCCGTACAAATGAGCAAGGTGATCAATAAACTCTTTTAACTCATAATCCGATATAAACAGAAGCCCGTCTAAAAATAGAAAATTCATCAGATTCCTCGACCAGGTGAGTCCTGCCTGCTAGACTCTGAATGTCTGATGCGATCAACATTAGTTCAAGGATTCATACTTGCCACATTCATTTGTGGGATGCAAGATCGGGGCCAACCTTTCCTAAGTCACTTTTCCCTTCTAATAATGTTGTTCTTTTAGTACCTTGTTGGCACGGCAACCGTACGTACCAATGGCTTTGTCAACGACAATTCGACGAGGCGGTCTTTTCTTTGTTTAGAAGAACTGTCAAGAGACCACGAACCTCTCCACATGCCAAAGCCCACAATCTTCTGCATATCATCAGACGTCTCTGCCGAGTCTGCCCTGATGGAACGCGAGAGAAATGCTCTGACCCTCGTAGGGCTTCACACACCGACTCATGATCAGGAGCGCTGCAGCATTAATTCGGGATGGAAAGACTCTGGACCGGTTCACCGGGCGTTTCCCTCCAGGCGGGCGTACTCATGCAAATTCAAATGAAACCGTGGAACGTTAAGATGTTAGGTGGACTGACAGTCGGTGAAATTAATGTGGAGCTCGGACTAAGCATGACCCGGGTCAGGAGAGCAGTGAGACCAGAGATTTTCATGTTTGTCATGTTCTTCTCTGCCTGGAAGAAATGGCAACCGTGGTATCAAAATTCAGCGATGGTCATTCACTCTTTAAAATACTCACACCCTCGATTTTTATTTTTGTACTATATATAATATTATCGATTGAATCGAGTCATTAATAGTCTACTTGGGTCTCATGTTCAAGCAATTAATGCAAATGTTTTATATCATAGAAATTAGTGCCTATATATTAGATTACCGAGGTGTTCTATATATGTTTACTGGGACATTAGCCAAGGTTCGGGGCTTGGATTGAGCAGAAATTCAATGTTTTAAAAGAAAAATATATAGAAATTTGGATTAATCATAGCATATTAGTCTAAAATATGTATTATGTTTCTAAATTTAGAACGTGATATTTAAATGCGGGAGAGCCCAACCTTGTCCCCGCCGTCTCTATTCATCTCTCTAAACCTCACCCTGGCCTTCTTCCTCCCTCCGTGTCATTGAGTCTCCATCCACATCTAGTACGATCCTCTAAGAGAAGAAAAGAACACGACCAAGGAGCGACAACCACCGTTCCATCTCGACATTCAGATCCTCGCCGATCATCTATCAGTTCAAGGGGGAGGAGGAGGAGAAAGATGAGGCTCCTTTCCCTCTCCAAGCACAGCCCAGAAGCAACGACGACGACAGCCCTAGCTCGGTCGTCGTCTTGGCCGTGGCAAGCGTATTGCCACAGGCCAAAGACCCAGTCGTTCCATGGGGGGGACGACCTCCTCTGCAGTGCCCTAAACTCCGCCTCCCTCGACGGCAAGTCCCCTGAGGTGCAGGAGGAGGAGGACGACTCCATCGAGACGGTGATACGGGGGGCGAGGTCGGAGGGGCGAATCCTCTTTGAGCCCGCGGGAGAGACGAGCTCAGTCTTGGCAGTGGAGTCGGATGATGGATTGAGCGGAGAGGGAAAAGACTGGGCTCACGGCGAGCTCGCGGAGGGGGTGGCCGTATGCATGATGGAGTCGCGGGACCCATATAGGGACTTCAGGGCATCGATGGAGGAGATGGTTGAGGCCCACGCTCTGAGTGACAAGTGGGACTCGCTCGAAGGCCTCCTCCGCTGTTACCTGCGGGTCAACGACAGGGCGAATCACGCCTACATCCTCCGTGCGTTCGTCGACTTGCTGCTCGGCTCCGGCTCCGGCTCCCGACGGACGAGAGCCTCCCTCACTGACGGCTCTAGCTGCAGCCGTAACTGTGACAAGAACGGTAACAACAGTAGCAGCGACGCCGACGTTAATGTGAATCCTTCCTCGACGACCTCTTCTTCTCCCTGCTCGCCGCTGTCGTTCTACACGTCCTCGTCCTCATCCTCGTGCCATTCTTCCTCTGACTCCCTTTCCATGACACCATGTTGCGTTTCGGTAATCCATGGAGCTCGGGAGACTAGCAGCAGCAGCAGTAGCGCCAGTGCCAGGCAGGAGCAACGGCAACGCCTGGCTTTATCAATGAAAGTCGTAGAGAAGCACGACGGTGCAGGCAATGGCAGTTCCTCCTCTTCTTCACTGGATGTATGAGATTCTTAGTGGAAATTAATGAATGCATGTAACGTTTTTAATTTTAACGCCACCGAGTACTCCATTATTGTGATTTCTAGATGATGCTAAAAACTCTCTTTTTGGACCAAATTGCTGAAGACATTGCTTGGACGGCGTTAAAAGATGTAATACCAGGCAGAGCTTGCAATTCCTGCAGATGAGACAAGAAGATGCAGTTAGACAAAATAAACACGGGCAAGATTGTACTGGCGAAAATGGGATCAGGAGCTCTTAATCTCAGCTCCACGGGATCCAAATCATCACTGGCCACTTGGATACCTCCCCCGAATCTGAGCCGTTGAATTTGAAATAGTTGTTGCCGTCATTGTCAAGTGAGAGCAACAATTCTCGATCAGTACGCGTTATCGTGTGCTGCTCTCATATATTAACAGGTGGCCTTGGCTTGGCTAGTGATTCAACTGCTTCCTCTTCTTCTTCCCGAGTGGCATCGGGTGGCCTCCTTCGTCATCTATTCGCTAGGCCGAGCCGATGCCAAAGGGAGTCAAGTACGTGCCCATGGATTGTTTGTGTATTCTATGCATAATTTGCATCAGAAAAAAAATGACATATTAATCAATCACATGCCCGAGAAAAATGTTGTCAACGCTCGCAACTCAAGACGATATAATTGTATGCAATATAGGCTTCGTTTCTTTTTACATTTTTCTTGGATAGATTCTAATTTATATTTAAGTATGATATGATCAACTGAAGATATATATATATATACAACTATAATAGTGAGCTAGGGGGGCCTAGGGCTAGTAAGATCCTTGCCTTGTCGATCGTTTGGGTGGTGAAGCTTCTAAACTCTGTGCCACGGCGCCTTTTCGATCCCAATCGATCGATTAATTAATGATGCTTCAAAGAGACAACCCTAATTTATGCCAAGTTGGTTTAGGTTGTGCATTATTGGTTTTTTTTTATTTGACCAAGTTCTATCCAAAAGTTATCTATATCTAACTAATTAAGCTCGAATTAAATCGATCTATATAACATGGTAAAAAATTTTCAAAATAAATTTTTTTCGTTAACGATATTCGGATATAAGATCCTACTAAAAGAGAACAGATGTCGAACAATATCAACCGATTCATGTTTGTTACATTATTGGGTTTAGCTCCATCAATATTATAACCCGATTGCGTGATTTAATATCCATTCATGTAGCGCCCCATTAGTTGCGGTTCCTGTGTCGGGCGCTGCATATTATATATATCTCAATGTCATGCGATTGCGCTCTCATAGACATGTCAGTATATATATAAGATAATTGTGTGTAAATTGGGATACGAGGAGAAATTAGACAAAGGAATAAATGGAGTATAATCAAATATATAACACCTTATTCTAAAATTTAAAATGATATTAACACATAAAAAATAAATCTCAGTCTATCATAATCATAGTTTTTAAAATCGGACTGAACCCCGAACTAGTATAGGTATGGATTCATAGGTCGGATCGGGTTTAATGAATTGAATTCCATATTTAATAAATAATATTAATAATAAATTTATATAATATTATAATT
>CXYZ01013945.1:317865-337690 GCA_900006705.1 Sonneratia caseolaris | reverse complement strand
CGGTTCCTGGTCGAACCAGCTGGCCCGGTCCGGTTTTAAAAACTATGGCTAGAACTGGCAATTTCTGGCCCGGCCCGAAAATTTTATGAGCATGCCGGCTCGACAGCCCAAACATTAATTCTTAATTTTTTGAAAATTTATTTATATTAAAAAATAAAAAGTAACGCTCTTAAACTATATCTAACGTATTTTAGTTATATCAATGTGATTTTAGAGGGTAGAAAGGAAAATGTAATAATTAACCTTGAGTTCAGTATTTAATAATTATTTTTTAAAAATTTTCGCAATGAAAGTTTTAGTGGACCGAGCTGGGCTACCTGATAAGATTCGGGCCGCACTCGAGCCTATCATTGTTAGGCTAATGTCTTATCAGGGCCGTGCTGGCCTGGCCCAATTTGCCAGCTTTATCAAGTGCTCAGTGGCGACTTCAAAAATGATCGGTGTCCTTGATCAAGTAGGACGGTGGAAGACGTACATTCACCACTCAACAACTTATCAGATTTTATAAAATTTACGAAATGGGGGCTGCCCACTGTCACATGACCAATTCAGAGGTCAAATTTTCCACATCCCGCTTCTAGCATCTTTGCTCTGCTTGTATACACGCTATAGAGATTGATTCATCACAGAACCGTAAGAATAACATAGAAAAATACATGAGTAGAGTGGGGGGAAATTTTTTAACTTCTAATCACACTTACATCACAAGTACAAGATGAGCAAGCCAATGCAGGGGAAAACGATCACATGCAGTCACCCGAGCATATGCCTTGTAGTCACTCACTGCTTGCACTCCTGGCTCGGCCGTATCTTCTCCCAATAACACAAGACTGCTCGCGGGCGTGTGCCCAAGCTTGCATGGCAATGGTTTCATCTCTCACAGGAGAAAGGTGAGGGGAATTAATTTCATATTGATGGATTTGGTTTTAAATGCAGGACCCATATACACATAGAGACAGTGGTGTAACTCCAACAAGTGAAGGATACGTGAAGATTCCCAGGAGAGACTTAATAATTCGACAAGGGCTCGAAATTAATTATGAGCTGCATTCAATCTCTCTCTTAATTCACCAGTCACACACCTTATTTATTCAGCAGTAATTGCATTGATATAACGTACGGCAGCCACAGTCTCACGGGATCAGCCATTCCTGGTCCCTTCCTAATTTCCTTGGAATGTATTTGTTTTCCTCGAGCAAATAATAGTATCTAAATGGGAATAGGGATGGCATAGGATATTTTAATATAATGTCAATTGTACCAAACGGATGAAGTTGGAACATACTTTGTAGAATAGTTAAATATATATATGGATTATATTAGACGTGTGTAGGCGAACGTATGTCATATGGATATAACGTGGCCAGCGAGCCGTGGCTGAGAGCTGTTTGTAGATAGATGCAAGGAGTCGTCAGAAAACCGGCAGCTGAGGTAGATGGAGCCCATGTCTCCGGTGGATGAACCAGTGGTCTCGGAGAAGGAAGAGCTTCCACCAGAGGAGGAGGACACTGCGGTGTGGACGTGGCATGGGAACTGGCTGGAGCTGGTGCCGGAGCTTCGAACCTTCGATGGATCTCAGCAGCCGTGGTGGGAGGCAGGTGAAAGCTCGGTACCTTGAGATCATCGGCGAAGCCCTCGAGCCGCACGGCTCCGCTGTTTTAGTGGGGGAGGAAAAAGCCAGAGAGGGATAGAGTAGAGTCGTCGAGCTAGCAGGAGTCATCTTCGGTTCTGATGGATCTGTGGAGGACCAGGACGAGGACGAGGAGGAGGAGGAGGAGGGAAAACGGAATGAGGACAATTGGGTGCTAGTGCTGTAGTTTGATTAAGATAATACTGATCTCTGGGATTAGCAGTCAATTTTGTCCACATGATACAATTAATTACCAGCGAACGGATTAACCATTTTTCAATTATTCAGAAGCTTCTCTATCTGACAGGGCGCAAGTACCATGGAGATCTCAATTTTTTGCCATCGGGATGTGAACTGTTGACTGCACAGTCCCTACGATTTGTTCTTCTCTGCCCCCTCTGTATGCGTATATAAAAGAAGTCATTTTTAGTGAGAGATAATATATATGTGAAAATTTTTAAAAAAACACATATTTGTCATTCGTAAATTTAATTTTGCCCAACTACTTGATCGATCATGTGTTACACATAATGGATATCTACTTGGGTTCGTGAGCAATTACTGCATTACACTCATTGGAGTTGAAAATTTAGGAATGCTAATAAATTTTATTAATTATATATTTAAGATATTTTAAGTCATTTCGAGCCGCCGTCACCATCGCCATCGTCAAGCGCAGCTGCATATTGGGTTTCGTGTTGAGCAAAGAGCTGCGGGTGTTGCAGAGCAGGTCATCATTATGATCCATTAGAGAAGTAGCTACCCACTACCACATCATGATCACTCATTACTGTTTAGATGAAACCAAACATAGACCTATGCATACATACATACACACGTGTCATGGCTTATGTGCATGTCTTTCAGCATGAAAAATATTGAGCCACAGCAAGCCGGTGACCTGTAAGCTCAGTGCTACAACCCTGGCGCAGATGCCAAAGCAATCCCCAGATAAGTACAAAACCTGCTCAGGGGCTCGACCATACCCCTTCACGTAATAGTGAAACGGTCGATATTTGCTGCCGAGTGAGAGGGGAGAGGAATCATCATTCCTCATGATGGCCGCGCGCGGGTTCGGATCTTTCTTCCTGTTCTTCAAGAAATACCATTACAGTATCATAGGCATTGATCTCACTTCAGCCTCTGTTTCCTCTGAGAAGAATAAACCCGGTGGGCATGGATCATCTCTTCAGCTGGTTTGACACTCAACCCTTTTAAAAATAAGACATCATCAATCCACCCAAAAAAATATGGGTGGTCATCGTGATGAAGATATGCTAACGGGGCGTGTGAATATGCCCGGCAAGGAGAAGCCCGCCTGTGGTATTCTGGGAAATGTGGAATGAAAATGCTGTGTGATGAGACAAAGTCAAGTCCTGCAGACGCCTCCCCACAAGAGGTAATTAAGAACACTCCCCACACATTATTAGGCATGACACAGTGTTGGGAGATGAAACATCATGAATGAATTAGATGGTGTCTGTCTGGTCTGGTCTGGTCTGGTCTGGTCTGGTCACCACCACCACCAATTTCTTCCCACCACCCCCCACATCAGCATTTAACAATCTGCATTGAACCCAACTGTCCCTCCCAGAAATGCTAGTAATTGTCATTATATGAATGCATGCATTCAAACTCCAACGCCTATCTTTTCCCACCGCGTTTATCCCCAGAAGAAATATATAATCTCGTAATTGAATGCTGACATAGACGAGACTTACCCCGGGAGTCTCGATCGTTTTTTCCATTATTAAATCACAGGGAGAGACTTAAAATTTTTGTATTTTCTTTTGCATTAAGTTTGAAAATTTTAATTTACACTCATTGAATCCTAATACTTTTATTATGTAATTCATATATATATATATATAAAAGTCCAAAAGAATAATGCCATTAACTCATGCTGGTATCCTATGACATGATAATTTACTTTGATTGACATATTTTTATAATTGAATAAATTATACCATAAAAATTTTAAAATTATTTGACTTAATGAGAAAATTTCACTAAAATTATCTCTCTTTTTCTTTTAACAAATTCGTTGATACGTTGTAACTTGTTGAGACTGTCAGTAGGATCCACACTACGTGGGGACTAGGGAGGAAACTTCAAGCAGCTTTAATGGTGTCACGTGGACTGTGGTGAATCTCGGGCTGCAATTAAAGTTGGAATAGGAAAATTGTGATACTTAATATTGATTAGGATGCAATTTTTAAAAATTATATATCTGTAAGTTGAGTTCACCTCGACATGATCAAAGGGTATCCGATTCATCAGTTGCTATCACCACCCCATTTTTGCTACTAAAACTCCACTATTACTTATCATTCACCGTCACAACCTACAGATTACAACTTCTCTTTGTATCCAGTAAATTCTCCTGCTGCATCCAGGCCCAACGCTTCCAGACCTCGGGATTCTGTGCGAGTGTGAGCCTATCTAATCATCGAGCCACTGTCGATTCCATGAGAAAAGATCCGAAGAAATCCGTACACCAACTTGCATTACATTAATATAATAAGCAGGCAGATGCTTGATCTTTTTAAACTGCCGGCGTACATTTTCCTCTGGGCGACACGAAATGGAATGAAAACGTGGTAGAATCCCGAACTTCCTACCGATGAGAACCGTAGCCTAGATAAAAACACGAGGACTCCTACTTGGTTACACACATCATGGTCATTAGCAAACACAGACATCAGTGGCATGTTGCCTACGATTGGTGTCTGCGCTGAACATACGAAGCGCGCGCAGACACCAAATGTAGGCAACAATGTTTCATGTTAATGACTGTAAATACGGATCTGACAATTGATCAGTACTGCCATGAAGAGTTGTAGTAGTGGCCGTAGGGATTAAAGCTGTCGTTGGCCGCCGGAGAAGATGAAGGATAGTAGTGGTCGACGGCGGAAGGCGACCCGACGGAGAAAACCCCGTTCCAGATCTCGGTGAAGGCCCGGACGATGACGCCGTGGTAGTAGGGGCTGTTGAGCTGCAAGAAGCAGTTGAGGAGCTCCCTCATGTCGTCCTTCGAGTAAATCCCATTCTCGAGGATCATCTGGAGCATCGAGTGCCGGAAGTCCAGGTAGGGGTCCTCGGAGTCCTTCTCGACCGCGATGCCTTCGTCGTCAATCCGGCCGAAGCCCCTGACGGGCTTCGGTGGGGCCTTGACGGCCGACTCGGCGTCGATGAGGCAACGGAGGGAGTAGTTGCTGTCGTCAGAAGGGCGGTAGACGGAGGATGATGCGGCGGATGAGGCGGAGGTGACTTTGGGCTTGGGGTGGAGGAAGCGAAAGAACTTGATGGATTTCCTGCAGCCGCAGCCAACGTCCACTGTGACAGAGCTGAGTGAGAGCTTCCTCTTGTTGCCGTGAGTCATCTTTCCCTTAATCGAGACAGAGAGAGAGGGGGAGGGAGGGAGCGGTAGCTTTGGGGTTGGGAGATGAAGTGATGAAGTTTGGGATACATGGATAGATACATATATATATATATATTTATGTTTATGAAGGATCTGACTCGGATGAAGAAGTTCTCACCGGCCATTTTGCATTATTTCATTAAGAGAGAGCTCATAACATTATTCTTGAATTGAAATTCAATAAGTATCGTTTAAGGGATCCACTTCTCCGTTATAAAGTGCAAGAAAACATATTTAACATTATTTTTATTATATTTAAATACGATAATTCATATTCAATTTCCTATTTTTAGATTTTTTTTAGGGTACATTACGCCTACTACCATTTTTCTTGATACACAATATCTAATATCAAGAATCATATAAATCACGACTAAGTATACATTTAAGTGACATTGGCACTTGCTTGTACCAAAATTTTATCAAAAAAATAAAATACATCAAATTAGCTTAATAGGGGAGTGCATTTGGCTGCCTTGTCACTGTATAAAAGATCTTTGCTTCCAGTTAGCTTGCTAGTTTTAGATTGTTGCCATGTTTGAATGAGCAATGCTAGCCAAAACACAAGAAGAAGAATGCTGGGAAGAACTGAGCGTATGATCATAAGAGGGACAGACGGGACATTTATCCACGTGGATGCTGCCACGGAAAGGCTGTCATTCCCTTGCGACGCATGGGGAAATGTCAACTGCGAGAGATACGCGATATTTAAATCAAATCCCTTAATTATTGACTGATCCTGTTCCCACTGTTTTAATTTTCAAACCAGCGAGGCATATCATATATATGTATGTACGTATAATACTATGCAAGAAAGGAATTTTCAGAAACAGCCAGGGAGCTCACAGTGCGTGCTCCGATTCTGATACTCACCGGTGAGGAATGATGTTGGGGTCGATTTGTTCTTTCGGCATTCGATTCTGAGCCGCTAGATCCAGTAGTCGAGCCCAGTGCTGGAAGGCCATGGAAGTCGGCGACCCGACGACCGCAGGGCGGATCAGGGTTTTCAAATCCTGCCGCCAAGGATCTCCAGCTGGTCATATTTCTCACTGACTAAATTTTATGTTAGTGTAAGATATAAAATAGTCCGTGCAATAAATTCCACATTTGGTACAGTCCCGACAGATGAGCTTTGACGTCAAGACTCAACCGCATCATGTGCAAGCTCCAGCCCCTTGACTTTGTAGGGAGTTCGACTACTCATAGTCAGGACCCCATCTGATCCACGGATCCGATCCTGTAGACGGGAGGACGATGGGCGACGGACGTAAGAACAATCGGTCGAGGCCTACGAATCGTATGTGTATCGTCTCGGACTTTAGTAGACCTCTCCATCAAGAACCCAATCTAATCTTGAGCTTTGCCGCCCATTTCCCTGTCAGGAGTAAATTGAATCCGGAAATGAAAAGGAATATATTAATGAATTGTGTCGATTCAATGACAATCCTTCGAGGGATTTCATGTGTCATATGTTTGTTTCATCGAGGGGACCAAACCAAGCGGCGTTTAAACGTGTCTGCGGGGCTTCGTTCCTCATCGAACAACCTCCCATAAATGACATAGGATGATGCATTGTTATGATCGTGAGAAAGTTGAACGGGACAGCCGTGGATGGACCATGGATTTAAGAGGGCATGATTGTGCTCCTAAGAATATGTTGAAATAAATAGTACACAAATTCCCGTAAATTTGTGCTGTATGGGCCACGAGATAGAAGATTGCAATGGCCCAATATAAACTATACGGGCTTGGACTGGACGAGATATATCTTTCTCATCCATTGATCGATGGTCGCGAGCTGCTCCACTAGGAAGCCCAGGCGAGATCGACGTAATCGGGTTCACAGTCGAGCTTTCACTGAACGGAGCTCGAGCGGCTCGTCGACCGGATCGGCTCATCTGTCATCCCCGTTCACCACAATGCTCAAGAGATGAAGTCCATCTAGCGCCAGTGCGATGGGGGCACCTCTGGCTTCACGGGTCGGGGAAAGAAGCCGGTGGCCTACGCGCCTGAAACCCAAGACTCGTTTCTCGGGACGACGCTCAAGCCGGACAGGACGGTCGATGCTTGTGTGAGGAGTCTTCCGGGGAAATTGGAGCCACGTCTAAAGAGTTCGGCTCGCTCGTGGAACCACGAAGATTCTCAATATATAATCCAAGATTTTCTTATATACATAATATGATATTCAAGTACTTAACCAATCCCATGAATCTGAATTCATATAAAATTGGTTTATTATGAGCAAAACTTATTCAATTATAAGAATTTTTATATTTATAAAATTTAAATTTAATATTATAAATATTTCTTACTTTATATCTTTTTCTCGTTTTTTTGCCAAGAATATATTTTCCATTTTATGGAGAAAAGAGAGAGACGAAAAGCTGAGACCATTTTTATTTTTTTTAATCTCAGATAAAAATATTTTAAATTTCGATTTAATTAGTCAATTGGCCGAGTCAACCACCAGATACCGGCCCGCGCATTGCCAAAAAGGCAGTCAGATCCGTCCGGAGAAAAACCAAACAGAATCTCTCTCTCTCTCTCCCGCCAAGTAAACCGCCAACGGTTGGTTCCATTTTTTTATCATATTTTAATTAAATAATTAACTATTCATTCGGATATTCAGAAATCCGGTCGGTGCATTTTGATATCCAACATCAATATCATCTTATTTTAAGGAGTCGGACCAAAATTTTTAGTTACCCTTTCGACCAACATAGCCAGCCATCCCGTTTTGGTAAGCAAATCGGTTGATATTGGAATTCACCATCGATTCACTATCATGTCTTTCTGTCAATTCCGCTTCTGTTATCGATTTGGTTTTTTTCCCCCTAATTTTACTTAAATTTCTTCCCACAAATCGGATTATCCTTAAACCAGAGCCGTTTCCAAGGAATCTCCGGATCATACCCCTTCAGAAGGCAGACATCGCGTCCTCTCTGTTTTTCTCCGTCCCCTCTTCCTCCCTGCCAATTTTCCTTTTTTTTTTCCCTCTCCCGTCTGCCGTTTGATTCTGTCAGGGGAATGTCCGCTCCGACGAAGCGCTGAATCTCTCCACCGGCCCGTGCGGTTGCATCGTCATCGATTAGGCAATACCAAGAACAGGATTCGAGAATGTTGGCAGACTTCGTCGTGAGATGCTTCCTGTACGCCGTCGTCGACCATCTTGATCTTTCTTTTGGTTTTTTGCATCTGCTTCCTGCAAGGGGAAGATCGATTTTTGTTGGGTTTCTGATGTTTATGCTTCTGTGTTGCTGGAGAGCAGGTTGGTGTTCGGGTACACTTATCCGGCATTCCAGTGCTTCAAGATGGTGGAGAAGAACAGGGTTGACATCACGGAACTCCGATTCTGGTGCCAATACTGGTGAGAAGAGGCCATCGTCGTACATATATCGGTGTCGAGCTTCTGCTTGTTGTTTGTTATATTTTAACAAGGAACCTAATTTCCATACATCTGGGCCATTGTCGGATGAAAACCTTTGTTCTTGGGGAGACGCAGCGTGTTTTGATTTCATTCGAGTCTTTTCCCTCAGCTTATGTTTCGTGTTTCATATTCCCTAATTATTTCATTGCTGCAGACATCATGTGTTTTCCGTCTTCATGGCAGGATAATTATGGCGATGGTGACGGTCCTGGAGAGAATCACTGACATTCTTATTTCATGGTATGAGTTGAATTTTCAGAGGCACTGTGTTATACCTCGTGCGTTCTGTTTTACACCGACTCTGGTGCAGGTTCCCAATGTACAGCGAGCTGAAACTGGCCTTCGTCATCTACCTGTGGCACCCGAAAACTAAGGTAAACCACCAAAAGGCTAGACGAGAATTTCGACTATGGCCCGATATTGTGCTTTACTTGACAAACGGAAATTACGGGCTTCTCAGGGAACTGCATATGTGTACGATACTGTGCTGCGTCCTTTCATAGCACAGCACGAGAATGACATCGATAGGAAGCTGAAGGAGTGCAGAGCCCGGGCTTGGGATTTGACCGTCTTCTACTGGCAGAACTGCGCCGTGCTGGGGCAGGCTGCGTTTTTCCAGCTTCTTCAGTTCTTGGCCTCTCAGACAGGAAAATTTTCGGAGAATTCGAAAAAGGTAGAGAAAACCGCTACTATTCTCTATTCTGCCAGTATCAATTGCCTATCAGCTTCTTCATTACTGAGTCGTAATCCTGAGCTCAAACCAACTCCATAGACTAGAAGGCATAAGTTGATCAAAGCTCTAGCTCTAGTTTCGGATAGAATGCATAAGAGTTATGTTAGAACACATGCAGAAATCTTGATCCTACGGAAACAATGGCTAGAAAACGGACAGCATTGTTTGAGATAAGTGTCTCCGATCGCCAATCTACTCGGTGAAAGATTATGGGCAAATTTCGGTGTTTCATATAGGAAAACAATCAGTCATAGGGATGAGGGAACTATTTGTGCAACTAAGTTGTCAATAATTCAATCCATGGTGATACTTTTGCAAGCCGTCTTAAGTGAATAAACTCGTACCCGGCTAATGGAAACCTGCAGGACTCGAGCAATCAGAGAAGTTCATCATCTCCCTCGACCTTCATCAACCGAGTGATGTTGGAGACCTTGAAACCCAAAGCCGTCCAAGTTGACAAAACCGATGGCCAGCCAGATTATGTGAATATCGAGGAGACTACACCAGCAAGTGAACCAGGAAGCAAGCATATGTCGCCTGTAGCTGCTGCTGCTGCTGCTGCCGCTGCTGCCGCTGACTCCCAATCAGATGAGAAGATGGACAGTCCCCGACTTAGGCTCAGGCGCTCTAAACCTGACTGCTAATAAGCCATCTACAAAAACCCGATCATTGTACAACTACCAATGGAAGAAACTGTTCCCTTCATCTCCATCCCTTCGTTCTCCTATGGGTTGTAAACTTTGAATGCATCTGCTCGTTCTTTCTTGTGCCTTGTGTCACCACTCACTGATCGTCCCTCAAATTTTGCCATTGGAAAGCAGAATTCTTCAATTGCCCAGAGCAGGGAGAGATGGAATACCGTATAAACAGCATTCTGATTTTTAGCAGAAATGTTTTATAAATCGAAAAAAATGCTGGTCGAACTGTATCAGTATAGAATCCTTGACGGAAGATTCGGTTATATATATATATATATTATCCGGTTTGGTTTCGGGTTGATGTTGCTGGGCTTGCTTGGGCCTATATGGATCCTGTCGATCAATATGAAATTTACAGGGCTACCCCCACGTCACTCCACTGCTAACACTTCACACCTACCCGCTGCCACCCTGCTACCAAATTCTCGTTTCCCTCATCACAGATTACACAGCGTTCGATCCGCCATTGTCGAGTGGTCTCCGATCTGGGAGTGCAAGATCTTTCCATTGAGGACATGGCCTTCTCAGCCGCCACTCTAGCCCTCGTCTCGCCAAACCCGGCCACTGTCGCCACCCGAAAACCCACTTTCCCAGTGAAGGCTTCCTTCTCTCGATCCTTTACCGTCCCCTGCTCGTTCAGTGGCCTCCGCAGGTCCTTCCTCTCTCCCCAAGCCCCGCGGTCCGCCTGCCTCTCTCGCAGCTCCCGTTCGAACCGCAGCTTCGTTGTTAAAGCCTCCGTAAGTCGCCTTAGTTTCCTCCATTTCCCCATTCTACGTTTTCCGTCTTGGCGATCATCCCGAGTTGCTGCTACCGAGGCTGACGTCTCATCTAAACTGAGCTGATTGGACCTTGAAGGCAGCGAGTTTATTCTGATCGGTCTCATATACATGTTTAGCTACAACAACTAAACTGCTATCTTTTGCTTTTCCCTTTCGGCTCTATCATGTGTTGCATTACATATTATGAATTCCAAGGACTGATCGCAATCGTGCTGGGATGGATTCTAAAACCCTGATAAAAATTGGTGACAGTAGGATCAGGATCATCCTTAGAATGGATTGGTGAACAATGTTGAACATGGCTACTTAGTATTATCTGCCATTATTGTCCGTGGGAGGATACAATGGGATGTAGTTAGAGACAAGCAGCTCATAGTGGTTGCAATTCAATTAGAAGTTTACAAATCTATTGATCCCAATGGTATCTATGTGTGCTGCGAGGCTGTGAATAGAGCAATATTTATACATATATTTTTTTATTTTCTGTTTCATGATATTTCTTATTATTATGGAACTTGTTCTTTCCTAGCTCTTCATGCACTGATAATACAGACATGTGGTGAACATACTACACATTATGTGCAGAGTGAGTTTCCACTTGTTGGCAATGAGGCACCAGATTTTGAGGCAGAGGCTGTTTTTGATCAGGAGTTCATCAAGGTAGGTTGTGAATATTAGCTAGTGGATTCTTGCCTCTTCTCTGCCAACCTGGCATTTACATTTTCTACCTTACCTGTAAATATGCTGGAAGGTCTCTGCAAGATGAAGATGATTTTGTTTGCTTCTGGATTTATCAGTATCTTCTCTAGTCTGGTTTAATCATGGATAACTTGGAGAAGATTATTTATACAATGGGATGATGTTTCAGCTGTTGGAATCTTATGGCATGACTGACTTATGCTCATTTCAGGTCAAGCTCTCTGAGTACATTGGGAAGAAATATGTGATTCTCTTCTTTTACCCTTTGGATTTCACATTCGTCTGTCCTACAGGTTTGGTTGAGTTATTTACCGGAAGAGGAAAATTAAAGTAGTTCTGAACATTTATGGTTATTGATAATTGAGTTCTTAATCTTGGTTTTGCTCCCTTCTTGTAGAGATAACTGCTTTTAGTGATCGATATGGGGAGTTTGAGAAGTTGAATACGGAAATATTGGGAGTTTCAGTTGATAGTGTGGTAGGCACTTTTCTGTCCCTTGCACAGGTTTCATTTTCAAATGCCTTTATTTCTGTCAGATTGTTGAGTGACACTCTCTCTTGGCAGATTGAGCTACACACTTGGTCCTCACAAGGCTGAGTCATATTTATGGCGTTTGCTTTTGCTGTTATCTGGCTAGCTTTTTACAGGCTTATTTCTTATTGAATTTTGTAATTCAGGAATTCAGCATGTTTTCTTTTGATTGCTGTGCAATTCTACTTCTCTGAGGAAACTCTTAATTTTTAATTGCACTGGAACCTAATCCAGTGAACACCTTCTTAGAAGGGAAAAAAAAACAACTCTCCGGTGGGCAATGAGTAAACTAGGGTGAGAATTAGGAAAAGTTTAAACACCAATCATGTGAAGCAAGTTTCAGAGCACTTGTTAAGTGATTTATCTCTTATTTGGTGTTTAAATGTCTCCCACTCTTGATGTCCTCCCTTGTTCCCTCATTTTTACTTCGTACTTAAGTATTCGCAATGACTCTTATTGCTGATGCCCTTAGTCTTGAATTGAAATTAAATGACTTGCAGCTTCCGTACCATTGAACTTTGGCATGCTTACTTATAAAATGAAAAAAAAAAAAGAAAAAATTTGCCTTGCTTCTGTTGTACCACCAATATCGTATATTAATAGGGGCCCCTGTGCAGAATTAGGATTTGCCAATCTGTTTTAAGCCAAAAGTTCATTCTTCCTATGGCAGTTCGGACTGTCAAATGCAAAATGTCCTGACACATATTTTATTGTCTTCTGTAGTTTTCACACCTTGCTTGGGTTCAGACTGACAGAAAGTTGGGCGGGCTTGGTGACTTGAAATACCCTCTTATCTCTGATGTCTCAAAATCCATCTCCAAGTCTTATGGAGTGCTGATTCCAGATCAGGTATGATAAATCAGTTCATTGGCCATGATCTGCACATTGAGGGTAATTCTCACTATATATTGGATGAATGATTGAATGTTCTATCAAGATTTTTTTTTTCTTTCAATTGACTCACAGTTTCTAGGGTCTACGAATTGAATAATACTGACAGTTGGCAAATGTTTTGGTTTGCAGGGGATTGCACTGAGGGGACTTTTCGTCATCGACAAGGAGGGGATCATTCAGCATTCCACCATCAACAACCTTGCAATTGGTCGGAGCGTTGATGAAACAATGAGGACTCTGCAGGTAATTCTCTCATCTCCTCCCTCTCCCCAAAGACCTGGGAGTGGAAGGCCTCATTTCTCTCATCTTTCGCAATACGGAATCTTGTCCTGAGAAAAAAGACTGAAAGCTGAACGTATAATTTTATGTGTGAGGCAGGCATTGCAATACGTGCAGGAAAACCCAGATGAAGTCTGCCCGGCAGGATGGAAGCCAGGGGACAGGTCCATGAAGCCCGACCCAAAGCTCAGCAAGGAGTACTTTGCTGCCATATAGGACCTCGATGAGCATAGCCACCTTGCATCCGTCTCAAGATTAGGCAATATACAAGATTTGTGTTTATGAATTGTCTCATCGTGTATACATATCATCAGCTTCGATTCGCTCTTTCATGGGAATAAATACGTGGGACTGCCGTTGAATTTGCTCGTGTTCGCATATCGATATATAGTGAATGTACCCTTTTGAGTTTTCAGTCTTAAATAGTGGAGACCCACTGTAACATTCATGTACAGTAGGGTTGTTTCAGTCCAAAGTCGACGGGACGCTTTTTATTGTGATCCTGATCCGTACCTTATTAACGACTATTTCTTTATCAACCACCGGAACGCACAAACATTAACGCCGTTAACTCTAACGTTGACGGCAGCTTTGCTATATTCCACACCCACGGCGTCCTTTTCCTCTCAGCGGAAAAAGCAATACTAACGGTTTGACGGACGGAAAATTGGAGGAGTTAAAAACAAGCATAGAACCGAGCGGGCGGTGCCACCGGGAGGGGGGACGTTGAACGTTCGGTGACGAGATCTCTATCCATCCCGACGGCCACCAAACCGAACGGCCAAACCGCAGCTTATGGCTCTCACCTGTGCCGCGAGAAAACAGCGCTGAGAACTTCACGGTGTCGCGATCGCTCCTCTCCTTCTTGTCCTCTTCCATTGGCCCGTCAACAGCTCTGAGCTGAGTCCACTCGATCTTATCGGACCACTTTCGGCTACAGCATGTGGCGGTCTCTTTGGCGATCCATAGATCGCTTCTCTCCCCAGTACTTCAAGTGAGTTCTCGCTCTTTCTGTCGAAGTCGAGCTCTTCGTGGCGCTTGGTTCGTTCTGTCTGGTATGTAAGTGCTATGCAGTTTGCTTTGCTGTGCTGACCAGTTAGATCATGGTCGGTCCTGCATGCAATGCACTCTACAAATGAAATTGACAGATAAAATGTCGTGATTTGAGTCAATCAGTGAGCCTATCATGAAAACCTCTCGGAATAGGTTATACGCTGGGTTTTTTTTTTTTTTTTCTCTCGAGCGGAATGGTTTATAATCAGCAATCATATTTCCGCTATTAGTTACCATCACTCTTCTTCTTTCAAACGGAATGGAATGCTTGTTTGCTGATGGTTTGATCTCAGAAATTTGCAAAGAAAAGATTGATTCTGATTCTTGAATGTATCTGGCTTCTTGTCCAAAGTAAGGAGACCTTAAGCTCATTTCAGGAGCTAGGTGCGGACAATCTCCATAATTTCTTACATAAAACCCTATAATGCTCAGAACAATGTGATTCCTTCTTAATGTTGCAGTGTTAATGTTTAGCAATGTAAGTTTCATCACTCATCTCAATCACTTATTTTTCATGCCATTGCAGACATTTGCTCAACGGATTGAGGGAAATCAAAGTTGTGGACAGGAGCAATAGGGTAATAGACAACACCGTTCTAATGTCTTCCCTCCATTGGGTTTATTCACGTAAAGAAACACTGACGCTAATTTGTTTTTTACCCTACTATTGCTTGTTATTCTCTCCCCTACAGGAAGTTGTCATTGATATCTTGCAGTCTATCGTGGAGGTGGTCACCTATGGTGACAAACATGACCCTATGATTTTCGAGTACGATAAATTAGCTTGATATCTTCTTTCAGAATATTTTGTTCTCCATTTTTTTTTCATGGCTAAATCTGAAAAATTATGTTTGCAGATATTTTATGGAGTACCAGGTTATGGCAGAGTTTCTTCGGGTACTGAAGATTAGTAAAAATTCAAGAATTGAGGCACCTCTGCTTCAGTATCTCAGCATAATGATTCAAAACATTGAAAGTGATCATGCAATCTGTAAGATCCTATTGGTTTTGGAACTGAATTATATGCTATATTTCTTGGGGATATATTCTCCCCCTCCATTTACCATACTCTCATATCTGATTTAAAACTGTTCCAATTAATGGCAACAGATTTGGTCTACTGGGTTTGCTGGAGGACTATGCATTATGCCTTAGTTGGTTCCTAGTGGTCACAGTTCTGAACCAAGTAAAAAAATCCAATCAGTGAACCACTGATGTAATTAAATTATTTAATGTCTTTTACCAGAGCAACAAACAAAAGGAATCATGTAAACTCTTTCATTCATCATTGTATTTTTTTCAGCAGAGGAAAAGATGACTACGGTATCACATTTTCACATCTGGTACACAGAGCATTCCAATGTCCTTAATTTGGGAAACCTGGGTTTTCTACTGAAACTTTGGAGTCTAGTAGGTTCATTTTTGGTATATTTTAACCTTGGCATTTGTTTTTAGGCAGACATCCCAAGCCTACTTGTTGTGGTTCTTATTTTTCTGTCTCCTCTATTGGGGATGCAAGGCTATGAGTAATAGGAACTAGGAATTGCATGCTACAATCTAACCTTCTCTTTTCATATATTTTCTACTAGAGAACTGTTATTGTTTATCTTTTGCATATTCTGATGCTCAGGAATATTTGTTGCAGATTACTGTTTTAGCAATGACTACATCAATAGCATCATTATGCACCCATTTACATTTGAAGGGGGAGACTTGGCTTCATATTATGTGTCCTTCTTGAGGTTGATTTACATCTCTCTCTTTCTCTGTGCACATGCATAGTCACAGAACCAAACACACTTGTCATTGATTTTGTAAGGGATAGACAGGACATTTTGCTTAAATAACTCACCTTATCATTCCATTGGTTCTTCTTTTCCTCATTTCTTCTTTTCATCAGAGCAGTTAGCAGTAAACTAAACAGAGACACGCTCTGCCTGCTTGTAAGGGTTGATGGGGTAAGTAGAAGCAAGTCCACTTGCATGTGTTACATACTTTTAAGTCCCTATATGCTGCAAATCCCTGCTAGTATGGAACATATGCTAATGAATGGATCTTATACTTTCTATTAGCTCTGAAGTCCTTGAAAATATCAAACTTCTGGAGACACTATGGACTTCATGTTTTTTCTTCCGATTATAGCCTCAAGCCTCTTTAGTATATGGTTTCAGGCACCTGCTTGATGTGTGATTGCTGAAATTTCTTTAGCAAATACTTGAGAAAAACTTCTCTCCTTTCAGATAATGGACAAGAGAGTTTCTAAACTGATACTTTGTTTACAAGGAAATTCCGTGTTACTCAATTTTTCGTTCATTATTATTACTGCTAGGAGACTATATGAGACACCTAAAGTGAATGCAATTAAAACTTGCCAACTCTTCCCTTTGAATATCTGGAACTTAAGTATATTAATAAGTGTCTGTGGTTATACTGCTTCTTCACGTGTATATTCAGCACGAATATTCCCATGTTAAGAATTTTGCCCATAATCTAAGTACTCTCTGCCTATCTCATTTGCTTATAACTATAAGCTTTTTCCGAGCAATTTCTCCCTTCATTATGATGCCTCTTCCAACTGTCAGGAGGATGTGGTCTCCTTTCCATTATATAGTGAAGCTCTGAAATTTGCTCAACATGGGGAAAAGATGATTCAGACAGCTGTACGTGCATTAACCCTCAATATCTACAATGGTATGGTTCAAACTTGTTTCCATTAAAGAAAGAGCATTGAATAAATTGATTCTCTTGCCCTGAAGCTACTTTTTTGGCAATGCAGTGAGCGATAATTTGGTCTATCAGTTTATAACAACTCCTCCAATAGCGAAGTACTTCTCAGATTTGATGCAGAGCATAAGGGAACAGTGTGTTCATTTGGATAGTATTCTTGACACTGAAGAGTAGGTATTTCCTGTACTCAGGAAACAACGTCATGTCCATTGTCACCCAGATATGATTTATTTTGACTATGATGCAGGGAGACTTTCCCTTACGGAAGAACCAGAAAGTTACATGCAGAGACCGAAAAAGTAGTTGATGATCTCTACTATTTGAAGGATCTACTCTCTGTTGGTGAGTCCCAATTGAGTAGATCAGTTTTGCAAAATCTCCTGGACTGGCTTGTGCTTCCTGTCTTCCTCCCCTTATCTCAATTAAAGAACAGCGTATGATACTACTCCTCTCTCTCTTTTTGTTTGGGTAATTATGCTTCATGTTTTCTTGATTAATTGACAAACTTTCTTATAATATAGAACTTCATCTATAATCATTGCAAAGTGGATACTTCACCGTGCATAAAGTAAAATGAAAGGTTTCATGAACTTGTTCATCTGTGCCTTTCAGCTTTGGAACTACTAAGAGGCTTGTATAATTTTTTGTCCTACGGGTTGTCTGAGGAGTCTCTTTCTGGATTCAGCAGTTCTACTTGGTTGGACTGTAATAAGTCTTTTCAGCATGATATATGTTTATCAAAAAAAAAAAAAAATTGAAGCTTCCATCTTCAGTTCTATTTAGTTCCAATTTCCAATATATGTGATTGATGAATAGGTAGTTATCAACAGATTTTGATGGTTTCAGGGTTCAAGCCCATCAGTTGTCACATCTCTTTACTTAGTTTCTCGCCTTATTCAAATCGTCGGTGGAAAGTCTTTGATCAACCTCGTGGCTGCTGTTATGTTGTATCCTTACTTTGAACCGGACATGAAGAATGTCATTGGAGGGAATGGAGCCGATGGAAGTAGGGATGCTGATTCTTTTGCAAGCTATGTATCTCAGTTGGGAGGATTTGTATATACCAATTCTGAGGTTTTAGGAACACAAAGTATGAATGGAAACAATTATATAGAGAGATTGATGGCATGTACTTCATCTGATGATGACTCCATCAACAACGTTGAAGATAGTCAGTGCACAAAAAGGTGCACACGTATCCTTTTGGTTTTACCTCATTGGTTGGTTTGTGCTTGGTGATGCTCCTTTTGTTGCATTTTAGAAGTTTAATATTGGGATACCTTTCCCATAAAGCTGCCCCAGCCTCTCAGTTTTGTCTAGGACTTGAAGTCTCACTGGAGTTTTGCTTTCTGTAGTATATTCCTGGCCATGTGCATTCATCTTACTGTGAATTACTTTGTTGGTGCAGGGGTGGGATTGTATCGTGTATTTTATCGGATAATCCTTGTGTAATGCTAGCATCTCTCTTCTTGTTGCTTATTTTGATGGATAGTAAAGGTATTTTGGTTGATAATTTGCTGCTACTATACGTTAATCATGTTAAAGTCAGTTTTTTCCTACTGAAATATCATTTTGCGGCTAATTTGGTCTTTTTAATCCTTTGTGCCACAGATCTTCATTATTTGTTTGTGAAGATAATCGAGTCTCATGTGATGGTAGAAGTGAAGGTAACTTCTATTAAAGGAGTTTTGGTTATTTACATTGTTCAGGAAAATTTTCTGATTAACCTAAATTTAAGATCGATTAATTTTCGTTCACTATTTTTGGAAATTTACTCTTCTATAGTCATTGTACGCAGCACAAAATCTCTGCTTTTTAATTCATCCCAATCCAGTATCTTCTAAAAGTGATCATTATAGTCTGTTCCCTCTAATAAATGAATCTATCACCTAATTTGCTACATAGGCCTTTAGAAGTAATCCTACCTCTCTGATTTGGTTAGAATAAGGATATTTCACAAGCCAGATCAGGATTTTAACTCTGCTATGCTGTTTGTCTTGTTCTAGCTAGAAGAGCTGGAAAGTGAAAAATCAAATGCATTCTTGTCCCTTATTTGTTAAAATGTATAACTCAGACTTGATACCACTAATGCCACTATGAATTGTTGATTTTTGCTGTATGATGACGTCTTAGATTTGCATTATACTCTCTGTTTTTGGGTTTGATCTGATTCTACGAGTTTTTAAACCAATGCATCACAGTCAACTCTGTAAAGCTATCATCAATAGTGTCCTCCATGTAATGCACAAACACAGAGACATATATAAATCATATATAAATGGAGCCTATAAGAGTTGGATAGATATATATAGTAGGGACTCTTCGTGCTAGTAGCTGCTGCATGTGAGTTGGTTGTATGTCCTCTTGATTCTGACATCCAGTCTGTTGTTTGATGGTGGCTTGGTTCCATGTATATTCATCAGCGTGTTAAGGTTGATGTGTTTTACAGGTAATAGATGCTCTTCTGAATGTTCTTGTGAGTCGATCAGAAGGATCTGTACAGATATATTGGGAAACAGGATGGTTCTTCCAGAAAATGCTGGCACTGCAAATGATACATCTCAATGATGGGGCTATTATAGTGTTTAAAGTAAGGATTTCGATGATTATATTTCAGCTACTTCCTTTATCCAGAGATTTCTTACTTTGGCAAGAGGTTGAAAGATTTACTATCCTAATCCTGCCTAAAATTCTTGGAATTCATTTGTAGTTAAATTAGATTCGTTGGCCCAGTCCATTAATTCCTTTAAATTTTAAGGGAAATTTTGAGTAAATTCTTTTCAGGGTTAATTATGTCCTCAATCTGAACTTTGTTCATCTTTAATCCTCTATAATATATTTAATTGCAAAAAATCAGATGTGGCAACTTTTAATAATAAAAATATCATTTTTTAAGTTAAAAATGTTGTCTCGACAAATTAGTCTCCGAGTTGCCGTCTAGCCGCCCCCGCCCC